>CM067370.1:18322875-18922875 GCA_034401795.1 Chaetoderma sp. LZ-2023a
AGACATTAGTACACAAGACAAATAAAGGCTTATATATATATCTTTAGCTTGTTCCTTCAAAACTCCCAGAGATCAAACGCTAAATATGAAAGATGCAAAATATTTTGAAGTCAATTTGACTATGTTACTGCATTAAGACGGCCTTGACTTCCGGCTAAATCGTTTTCAAAATATTCAGCCACTTTCAAATATAGTTTGTTTATAACTATTTTACAAGGCATTCAGAATAAAAAAGGTTAAGCCAAGTGGTAAAACAAGAATATTTTGCTTCTATCATTAAATCCGTTATGGGGAGAAATCAATTGTAGATCATCTCTTAAAACCAGTTTCGATGTGTCTAGCTACGAGTAGCCGCAGCTCGCAGCTAGTAATTAAGACTGTCATCAAACATTTGATAATATGGCAACGCCCCGAGCTCGCAAGAATTGTGCGTACATGGACACTCTTGTTTATAAAACACAAATATCTAAACCATAGATGCATGCACGCACGCACACATATATTGAAACACCTTCCCTCCCACCCACCCACCTACCATTCATCCTGTGCATGCGCACAATACAACACAACTCTTATCTTCCTGGACATCTGTAGTCAAATGCCAGGCAATTAGTAACAATGCGTCAAGGTGGCTCAACAGTTCACAGGTGGTACACATAGTCTATACATATTTTATATTGTTTACTCATGGGCCAAATAGTTTATGGGTGTTTCCAACGCTTACATTGCAACACAGTAGTATGATGTCACTTAACACGCTAATAACCAAATTTGTTCAAGAAAGTTTAAATATTCTCAAAGCAAATCTTCAGACTAAGAAATCATTTTTGAAAGCTTACCACTGAAATGACAGACTCGTTTAGCAGTGGGAATTCGAAATTCTAGTGATTAGTTTTCAAAAGAATCCCTTGGTCTCCAAATGGAATTTGTAACGATCAGAGCAGAAGCTGTTTTTGCTGGGTTATGTTACAGGTTTAATACAATGTAATTACATACAACAACAACATAGTCATTTGAAATGGATCCCGGGTGATCTTCTCACTTTTCAAAGCGATTAGGCGACCAAAATGGAGAAAAACATCTTTAAAAAGCACTCATAGAAACAGTCACCTTCAATATTGTCATTCCAGATGCCATGAGCGGATCTAAGACCGTGGCTTGGGAGTGGTGGAGGGTGTGTGGATGGGATGTGTCTGGGGAAAAATTAGATGCTCTGAGAAGCCATTTCCTGTTAACCCTAACCCTAGCCATTTCCTGCACTCTGGGTGACAGATAACATCAATCCTTTACTTTTTCACTTTGCCTATTATGAAAAACTTATAAACTACAAGTGCTTTAGGGGGGGGGGGGGGGCACAATTGCTGCAAACCACCACCCCCCACTGCCAACCCTTCTGGATTCGCCCATGCCAGCTGCTTGTTTCCAAACATTTTCACGGCTAAGGCTGATCATGATAGTATAAGACCTGGATCAGGCACTCATTGTTTCCTGCAAAGCACAATATACACAATTCACTATTCCTGAAAGAAAATCTATTTGTGACTAGTTCAAAAGAAAGAATGATGTCACTGAACGATATATGAAACATCACAATAGTATTTTATAAACACGGCGAGTAATTTAAAGAATGTCTATAGAACATTCATTGATACGTGCTCAAATGCAAATGACTGAATGAAACTAAATCCATACAATCAAATATTGCTCAATTAAAATAACTTGAATTTCAGATAAAAAATACTTTCAACTGAAGATGCATGCGATTAACCTGTTTAATCTCATGTATGTAGCTTAGAATGAGATTTGTTACCTGTTATAATTAAATTTATTCTTATTAATTTGAACACAATTTAACTTTCAGTGAACAGATTTTCAAAAAATTCAGCATGTTTCATAGCGAGCTCATAAAAGTAGGTTTCTGGGGGATGCTGAATGAAACAAACCACCACACTATTCCTGAAATAAAATATATATAAACAAAGGTACACTACTCTTCAAAAAGAAGCAAACAATATATTTAGATAAAGGGTTACCTCCCTTGAGAAAAAAATAACCACGGAAAGACCAATTACTATTTATCTGAAAACAACATTTACTATGCAGCTATCTCCCCTGAGGAATGAAAATGCTATTAATTGTGAGAATTGATTGATTTATTGCGCAAAATGACATCATGCACATATATAAATCATCTTGTATCAATAAGTATATAACCCTTTAAAACTGGCATCTTGATGGTCTTGAGAAATGTCCATTTGTAGGCCAAGAGATTTTTTGTACAGATTTACAACTGAAATGACTGGCTCGGCTCCACAATCAAACGAGTCATTTCAGTCATAAATTAAAAACTAGACGACAGGGCTTACACATGTTGAGTTAGCATTATGAGAAAATTTAAGACAGTACATAATTTTTGGATGCTATATAGTAATCAGATCAATAGTTTGAGCCATTCTACACTTTGTGTAAGGCTCGACAAAAGTAGCCTCCTCGTGGCCTGCAAATGGACATTCACTAAACAAACATTGTGATTTTCTTGACTGATCTTGATCCGTTTAGGGTTAATGAATTTAGAGAAGCTGGCGCCACCGTCATAACCATGATATCAGCTCACACAGACATATAAACATATTATTAATGTACAATACAATAGACAACATATATGTTTCTAACTAGACAATAATAATAGTATATAAATATATATTTCTGGTCAGGATAAACACAATCTGAAAGTGAAGATCTGAAAGAATTATACATTAAACATAAACAAAGCTTTAAACTGTATCTACGCTGACCCAGCATAAACTACTATTAAATAGCAATATTTAACCATTTAATGGTCAAGGCAGCCTAACAGGCCACTTCAGTGGTATTGAGTAATGTATATTTGCACGATAAGTGAAGACTATTTTTGAAAATTTACCACTGGAATGACTGGCTCCGTTATCGAGCCAGTCATTTTAGTTATAAATGTTCAGATTTACTCTTTTCTTGGCATACAAATGGAGATTCAATAAGAAATCATTTTAATTTTCTTGACCAAATATTTAAGATTAGTCTTAAATATTATCTCTCTACATAATGATTTACAGGAGCTTTTTAGTGCAATATAACATTTTAAACGAGCTTACCTCTATAAGCAAAGAAGTGCTATATACCCCTCCTCGGTGAGTGGGAGCATCTTTCTCAGGTTAATAGCATGGTATCATTTAAAAAATAAGATTTTTTGATCTGGTGTTGATGTTATAGATTTAAATAACTTCACAATAACTGTCGTCGATGGTCGTCCTAGTCGAAGATAGTGGTTCATAGTCATAGATGGTGGTCCTTAGTCGTAGATGGTGGGCCCCAATCATAGATGGTGGTCCCTAGTCATAGATGGTGGTCCCTAGTCGAAGATAGTGGTCCATAGTCATAGATGGTAGTCCCTAATCAGAGATGGTGGTACGCAATCATAGATGGTGGTCATTAATCAGAGATGGTGGCCCTAGTCAGAGATGGTGGTCCCTAGCTGTAGATGGTGGCACCTAGTCATAGATGGTGATCCCCAGTCATAGATGATGGGTCCCTAATTAGATGATGGTCCCTAGTCATAGATGGCGGCCCCCCAGTCATAGATGGTGGTCCCCTATCAGAGATGGTGTCCCTAGTCATAGATGGTGGTTCCTAGTCAGAGATGGCGGTCCCTAGTTATTAAGCGTGGTTCCTATTCAAAGATGATGGTTCCTAGACCAGTCGTAGATGGTGGTCACTAACCGTAGATGGTGGTCCATAGTCAGAGATGGTGGTCCCTAGTCACAGATAATGATCCCTAGTCATAGATAGTGATCGTTAGTCATAGATGGTGGTCCCGTCGTAGATAGTGATCCCTAGTCATAGATGGTGGTCTCTCATCATAGATGTGGCCCCTAGTCAGAGATGGCAGTCCGTAGTCATAGATGGTGGTCCATAGTCAGAGATGGTGGTCCGTAGTCAGAGATGGTGGTCCCTAGTCAGAGATGGTGGTCCCTAGTCAGAGATGGTGGTCCATAGTCAGAGATGGCAGCCCCTAGTCATAGATGGTGATACGTAGTCAGAGATGGTGGTCCCTAGTTAGAGATGGCAGCCCTAGTGAGAGATGGTGGTCCCTAGTCATAGATGGTGGTCCCTAGTCAGAGATGGCAGTCCCTAGTCAGAGATGGTGGTCCCTAGTCAGAGATGGCAGCCCTACATGTAGTTAGAGATGGTGGTCCGTAGTCATAGATGGTGGTCCGTAGTCAGAGATGGCGGTCCCTAGTCAGAGATGGTGGTTCCTAGTCAGAGATGGTGGTCCCTAGTCAGAGATGGTGGTCCCTAGTCAGAGATGGTGGTACCTAGTCAGAGATGGCGGTCCCTAGTCAGAGATGGTGGTCCCTAGTCATAGATGGTGGTCCCTAGTCATAGATGGTGGTCCTTAGTGAGAGATGGTGGTCCCTAGTCAGAGATGGTGGTCCCTAGTCAGAGATGGCGGTCCCTAGTCAGAGATGGTGGTTCCTAGTCACAGATGGCAGTCTCTAGTCAGAGATGGTGGTCCCTAGTGGGTCTTATTTTATTAATCCATATAACCAGAGAAACATGTACAGCTACCAGTGCTTATTGCGTCCATTTAAATCCTGAACACAGATTTTCTTTTCCTATATACAGTAGAAGAGGATGGCAATGAATGGGATACATTAAGCTTTCCTCTATTCACATACCGGTCTTGTGAAGGGTATGTATCATAGAAATATATATATATATATATATATATATATATATATATATATATATATATATATATATATATATATATATATTTGTATGTATGCATAGTAGGGGTGTAAAACCACTGATTGGTGTTTATTCGGAGAGGACAGGACTTATCTAATGTACCTTTATCTTTTTGTGAACCAGGTCTCAGGTTATCTAACCTCAGCCAGCAAACAAGTAAACATAGACAGTAGTCTTTTCCGAATGTTTTATTTTGTTCTAAATATCAATTCTAACGCATGGTTTGGATCTCAGCACACAATCCTTTGGTAAGCATGGACTAAGAAAATGGGACGTCCACCCTTCAACAGACCATTTCTTACTAATTAACGTGTTAGTTTTGGAAACTTAAATATATGAGTTGTACTGTAATGCACCTGAATTAGGTGATCTGTCACTTGAAAACCTCTTGATGTCCTCAAGGTGATTTGACAAAATATATTTGTATCTTATGTTACTGTAACACTTTTATCCAATATAGAAACTGACCAACACACAAACTGACCAACATGCATGTACCTGCATATAGAGTACAGAAGTGTTTATCCTCAAGGGAAGTAAGCTAGTCTCATGAATGCGTTATATTAGAAATCTGTACATATCATGATCAATGACTGACCTCTTTGTTCTTGAGTTCGTCTTCTGTGCGCTGAACGTTGAGTAAAGGCTTAACTTTAACGTATAGCTTCCACCATGGCCAGTCACGTATAAACATAAACAAGCGAGAATTCTTCTGAATACACCGTACTGCCAAATGTTGTACCTAGAAAATAAAGTTCACAGGAAGTTTCAGCTACAAAAAGCAAGAATGACGTTAACTATTGTAATGCTTAACTATCAGAAATTTGTGTGTAGTAACTAAATGTGAGACATACAGAGGAGGCGCTTGAACACACTCTGACTGCAGGATGAACACAATCTGACTGCAGGGTGAACACAATCTGACTGCAGGGTGAACACAATCTGACTGCAGGGTGAACACAATCTGACTGCAGGGTGAACACAATCTGACTGCAGGGTGAAGACAATCTGACTGCAGGGTGAACACAATCTGACTGCAGGATGAACACAATCTGACTGCAGGGTGAAGACAATCTGACTGCAGGGTGAACACAATCTGACTGCAGAGTGAACACAATCTGACTGCAGGGTGAACACAATCTGACTGCAGAGTGAACACAATCTGACTGCAGGGTGAACACAATCTGACTGCAGAGTGAACACAATCTGACTGCAGGGTGAACACATTCTGACTGCAGGTTGAACACATTCTGACTGTTCTTTTATCCAGATCATAGCCTTAGTCTGGCTATTCACTTGCAGGGTAAGTTCCTTCGTTGTGTTAAATTTTGGTCAGTAGATTTTGAGATACTGCTCCGGACACACACTCACCAGAGAGACACACGCGCACATGCATGCACGTATGTATGCAGGTACACACGCACGCACATGCATGCACACACACACACACACACACACACACACACACACACACACACACACACACACACACACACACACACACACACACACACCAGGGTTGACTGACCGACTTATACTAGTTGCGAAGCACAAATAAAAATTTAAGACTTTGGTCTGTTGTATGTATGACTTGTAGAATATCTGTTGCTTAATTAACCCTTTTCCTTCTGCATTCCCAGAAACCAAACTCTGTGTCATGCTTAACACCTGGAAAACAGGGAAGACTGAAAGATATTGCTGTCTGAGGCAGTGTTAGCAAGGTATGAGTGCAATGGGTGTGTGCAATGAGTGTTTGTTAGGTCTTCGGCCGAGACATCAGTGACATTCAGTCAAAATGTTATCATAATGCTGCTCATCACTGCAGCTACAGCATGCAGAAAATCTATATGAAAACCAAAGCTATAGAACGAAAACCCAAGATTTGGATAGACTGACTGACACACGGTCCAAAAGACAGATGGATGGACGAGATAACTGACGCACCACTGCATATCCCTACCACCATAACCAATTTTTCCATGAAGTTTCGTCACGATCCTCCACGCGATACTAGTGTTGTCAAAACAAAAACCATCGCTGGATGGATGGACGGACTGATTCAACCACAAAGTAACCTGCATTTCCTTAATGCCATAGCCAACCTTCTCATGAAGTTTTGTCATGCTGCTCCAAGGAATGGTAAAGTTAGTCAATGACAACCTGTGCGTGACGGATGCATGGAAGCAGAAACAAAATTCTCCCTCTTTCTGCGAAAGCGTGGGGGGGGGGGGGAGGGGGAATAACAGCAGAGCAATCATTTATTGTCAATAACTACAGATATGAATGTGTCTAGAAGGTAACCCTGAAATCATTTCACCATGGAGATATCAATTTGTATTTCTGCTTACCCTGAGATGTTTCAACTGTTTACGAGCAACGTATCCACGGCAATGAGATTGGAAGCCAATGACTGTGTCCGAGATCTTCTCATCACGTGTTAATTCCAATCGAGCAAGAGCACCGGCACGGAAAAACACCTAGAAAACAGACAAGAGTGACCTGTCTAATGGGATAGCAATTATGGCAAACAATGTTAAATGAGCGCACATACGCACACGTCTGCAGGCATCAGTGCATGATGCACGCATGCGTAGACACACAGTCACACACATACATGCATGCATTCACGCATGTACGCACACACGCAACATTAAGAGACACCATTATTAATTCAAAGATTTGTTAAATAAATCTATACCAGATCCCTGTAAAAGCTAGGAATAGACTGAGACAATGACAAGATCAGTTTTGATAACACGACACAACCAGTGTTTTAACCCTTACCACTCTGGTGTTAAAATTCTAAATTTTCAAACTAAAGTAAAAGATGAACTGGTGTTTATCTTTCAACAAATTTGTCGACCAAAATTGTTGAATAATATACGCCAGTTCCTTTGCATACCTCATGCCAAAGATATAATCAAAGATAGAATATTGACATCAGAGTGGTAGGAGTTACCCATGGAGTACCCATGGTAAAAGAATTCTGCTTCACTGAAATGCAATCCCAAGCAACATCTTGGCATGAGGTATGCAATCCCAAGCAACATCTTGGCATGAGGTATGCAATCCCAAGCAACATCTTGGCATGAGGTATGCAATCCCAAGCAACATCTTGGCATGAGGTATGCAATCCCAAGCAACATCTTGGCATGAGGTATGCAATCCCAAGTAACATCTTGGCATGAGGTATGCAATCCCAAGCAACATTTTGGCATGAGGTATGCAATCCCAAGCAACATCTTGGCATGAGGTATGCAATCCCAAGCACATCTTGGCATGAGGTATGCAATCCCAAGCAACATCTTGGCATGAGGTATGCAATCCCAAGCAACATCTTGGCATGAGGTATGCAATCCCAAGCAACATCTTGGCATGAGGTATGCAATCCCAAGCACATCTTGGCATGAGGTATGCAATCCCAAGCAACATCTTGGCATGAGGTATGCAATCCCAAGCACATCTTGGCATGAGGTATGCAATCCCAAGCAACATCTTGGCATGAGGTATGCAATCCCAAGCAACATCTTGGCATGAGGTATGCAATCCCAAGCAACATCTTGGCATGAGGTATGCAATCCCAAGCAACATCTTGGCATGAGGCATGCAATCCCAAGCAACATCTTGGAATGAGGTATGCAATCCCAAGCACATCTTGGCATGAGGTATGCAATCCCAAGCAACATCTTGGCATGAGGTATGCAATCCCAAGAAACATCTTGGCATGAGGTATGCAATCCCAAGCAACATCTTGGCATGAGGTATGCAATCCCAAGCAACATCTTGGCATGAGGCATGCAATCCCAAGCAACATCTTGGCATGAGGTATGCAATCCCAAGCACATCTTGGCATGAGGTATGCAATCCCAAGCAACATCTTGGCATGAGGTATGCAATCCCAAGCAACATCTTGGCATGAGGTATGCAATCCCAAGCAACATCTTGGCATGAGGTATGCAATCCCAAGCAACATCTTAGCCTGAGGTATACAATCCCAAGCAACATCTTGGCGTGAGGTATGCAATCCCAAGTAACATCTTGGCATGAGGTATGCAATCCCAAGCAACATCTTGGCATGAGGTATGCAATCCCAAGCAACATCTTGGCATGAGGTATGCAATCCCAAGTAACATCTTGGCATGAGGTATGCAATCCCAAGCAACATTTTGGCATGAGGTATGCAATCCCAAGCAACATCTTGGCATGAGGTATGCAATCCCAAGCACATCTTGGCATGAGGTATGCAATCCCAAGCAACATCTTGGCATGGGGTATGCAATCCCAAGCAACATCTTGGCATGAGGTATGCAATCCCAAGCAACATCTTGGCATGAGGTATGCAATCCCAAGCACATCTTGGCATGAGGTATGCAATCCCAAGCACATCTTGGCATGAGGTATGCAATCCCAAGTAACATCTTGGCATGAGGTATGCAATCCCAAGCAAGATCTTGGCATGAGGTATGCAATCCCAAGCAACATTTTGGCATGAGGTATGTAATCCCAAGCAACATCTTGGCATGAGGTATGCAATCCCAAGCAACATCTTGGCATGAGGTATGCAATCCCTAGCAACATCTTGGCATGAGGTATGCAATCCCAAGCAACATCTTGGCATGAGGTATGCAATCCCTAGCAACATCTTGGCATGAGGTATGCAATCCCAAGTAACATCTTGGCATGAGGTATGCAATCCCAAGCAACATTTTGGCATGAGGTATGCAATCCCAAGCAACATCTTGGCATGAGGTATGCAATCCCAAGCACATCTTGGCATGAGGTATGCAATCCCAAGCAACATCTTGGCATGAGGTATGCAATCCCAAGCAACATCTTGGCATGAGGTATGCAATCCCTAGCAACATCTTGGCATGAGGTATGCAATCCCAAGCACATCTTGGCATGAGGTATGCAATCCCAAGCAACATCTTGGCATGAGGTATGCAATCCCAAGCAACATCTTGGCATGAGGTATGCAATTCCAAGCAACATCTTGGCATGAGGTATTACTGTATGAAACAGGAAGTGAATCCAAAATTATTTCCAGAGATATGGTCTTTACAAATTTTGAAATTTATGACAGGTATGGACAATAGCATAAACTGAATGTGACACAAGGGCATGTCACTGAATATGGATATTCCAAGTTTGAATGTATACATAGAAATTCTAAGCATATGCTCTGGAAGCATATGGACAGATAGATAGGTGTGTCCTAATTCTTGTGTGCAACCACCATCCCCATCAATGATGTCGAGGAGAAAAATAGATGGGCACTGGACATAGAAGCCATGGTATCATGATTACATACCTGACTAAGACCGACTCTATAGCTGAGCTTGTCAACATCTAGGTGCTCCAATAACTGAATGATTGCCTGTGAACAACAAATTACATGATCACACACATCTGATCTCCATGCACATATTTTAACCAGTATGCTAGTGTTACGCTCAAGTCAAATACACTGGTGTAAGTAAGGCTTTCATCTTTGGTTCTCTAAGGGTCGTCGGCCCAAAATGTCTTCAACAATGGTCTTGAGGAATTTTTCCAGGACAAGAGAATTTTCGAAAGTTTATCATTGGAATGCATGGCTCAATGATGGAAACAGCCACTCCAGTGATACATTTTAAAAAATAGTCTTATCTTGGCCAAAAAATGAACATTCACTAAGCAAATATGTCAATTTTCTTGACCAATTTGGACAGTTAAATGGCTCAGCTGTCTCGCTACAAGTCGGTGCTGCTAAAGACAACAACAAGAAAGAGGGTCCCACTCCGTTGAAGGTGTTTTGGTTGGCGTCTATGAAACCTTGATTTCAGGTCCTATACACGCCATATCGAGGCTGGTTTTTATTTCAGTCTATTATGCTATTACGGCTAACTTGCCCAGTTTTTACACTGGTGCCCATTTATACTCCTGGGTGGAGAAGCCATGTTTCCAATGATGGTGAGATAGCACATGTACAGCTCAGGCTCGAACCAGGTTCTCCGGTTAAGTAGTCCTGAGTGCTAGCCACTACACCATGCTGCCTCTGAGAGAACAACAGTCTCACACTGATACAGCATCATTACTACACTTACCATCAGCCACAGTGCAGCTCACAAATAACATAATATTTCCAAAACTAAATAAAACGGAACTGGTGAATATTTCGGACTTAGTTTGATTAGTGCTGCTGCAGCAAAGGCTTCCAATCAAATTAAGTCCAAAATATTCATCAGAACATTTTTTACATTGTATTCAAAATTGTACCAACTAATGTCTTTGTTTTGGAAACTAGTTAACTTATTGATGAGCCATGTATTGTAAAAACAGCTGAATAATTGGAAGTTAACATTCAGCAGTGAAATGGATAACAAGAGGCCCAAGGGGCCTGTATCACTCACCTGGACTTATTGGCCACTGACATATCTGAACAAAATGAGATGATCACTGGAATTAGATGATATTTCATGAGTTTTGAATCAATCCCCCAAGCGGTTTCGGAGATTTTTAAGGACATTTGAAACTAGAGCCGACCTCCAGAGGATACTTCTAACCAAATTTGGTTGAAATCTATCAAGAAACCAAGAAGATGCGTTTTGATAGTTTCGGTAAATTTTGCACAAAATCTAAGTTTTTTACACAAAAAATTAAAATATAAAAAATCTGAATACATGTTCTACAGGCCACATGCATAGGATCCTTCTAGCCAAATTCTGTTGAAATATGTCAGTAAACTAAGATGTGCTTTGACACTTTTTAGTGAAATTTTCACAAAATCTAAGATTTTACACAAAAAATTTAAGTATAAAAAATCTGAATAGATCTTCTAAAGCTTACCTCCATAGGATCCTTTTAGCCAAATTTGGTTGAAATCTGTCAGTAAACTAAGGAAGAGATGCGTTTTGATAGTTTTTGGTAAGATTTATCTACGTATTTTACCCCAAAAAATTGACATATCAAAAATCAGATTAGATTTTCTAGAGCCTACCCCCATAGGATCATTCTAGCCAAATCTGTTTGAAATCTCTCAAGAAACTAAGGACATGCGTTTTGACACTTTTCACTTTTAAACAAAATCTAAGTTTTTTACCACAAAATTAAAAAAAAAAAAAAATCTGAAGAGAAGTTCTAGAGCCTCCCTTCATATGATCATTCTACCCAGATTTGGTTGAAATCTGCCAAGAAACTAAGGAGGAGTAGCGTTTTAAAGCAATTTGACAATTTCAGGCAAATTTTAAATAGAATCCAAGTTTTTTGCCCAAAAAAATTGAAATATAAAAAATCTGAATAGAAATGCATTTTGACACTTTCGGGTAAATTTGCAACAAAATCTAAGTTTCTCTACCCAAAAAATTGAAATATCAAAAATTTTAATAGAGGTTCTAGAGCCTATGTCGGTACGACCCTTCTAGCCAAATTTGGTTGAAACCTGTCAAGAAACTAAGGAGATGCGTTTTGACACTTTTCGGTAAATTTAAAACAAAATCTAAGTTTTTTAGCCCAAAATTTGAAATATCAAAAACCTGAATAGATGTTCTAGAGCCTACCCCCTTAGGATCCTTCTAGCCAAATTTGGTTGATATCCGGCAAGCCGTTAAGGAGATACATCTTAAAGCAAAAGTTGACGGACAGACAGACAGACAGACAGACAGACAGACAGACAGACAGACAGACAGACAGACGGATGACGAACGGTCGGCATGGCATAAGCTCACTTGGCCATTTTGGCCAGGTGAGCTAATAATTAAGCAATATATGCTGAAACCTGTCTAGATGTAAAATTAACATGAAATATTCAGCATTTTTTTGCATGCCAAGTAGTGTTTATTTTGAAACCAGTGTTACTCTAAGTAATTGCTGAACAAAAAACAACACCAGTTTTCAGCAATATTCTTTTAACCGTTTACTGTTATAATTGGTCACGAAAATTCTGATTTTTTGCGTAATGAATTTCCATTTACACCGACAATTGGTGACCTTTTGGAAAATTTACCACTGGAATGAGGGGCTCGGTTATCAAGCCACTAGGATTATATTCAGATCTTTGCTTAATGAATGTTGACTTACAATCATAGGCTCAGTTATGGAGCCACTCATTCCAGCGCTAAATTGCAAAAAAATTGTCTCATGGAGTGTAAATGGATATTCCACTGTCCTATTGATTGATGAACTATCTAATTTCATTTCATCACTTCTACCTTTTAGAAAATACTTCTCCATGTACATGTATGTTAAATAGACTAAAACAGAATGATCTCTCATCCAGTATTATCCCATAACTATAAGTGTTATACAAAGGATGCTTTGTCAAACATACATCATAAACTGTGTTGTGAGAACACTGTTAGTCTCATATACACAAAAACATGCTCTAATTACTGATAAATATTTATCATAATAAATAGTTTTGAAACCCGAGTTCCTTGCTTCTCAAACCATAAACAACTTCCAATCAAATTGTCTTCAAAATTCTTAGCCATGGCTAACTTACAGCATAATTACGCAAGTTCTATGTCATACAGAGAGAAGTAGGACTAATCAATATCAACTAATTTATTTTGAATAAAATAAAGCTTCAAAATCCATTTATCAATATCTGTCATGTCTTATATTTCCTGTGAAATAATAACTTGGTATAATTTTAATTAACACTTCAATGGTTTTAATTTAGTCAAGAAAATAAAAATATTCGCTTTTAGAATGTCCGTTTGCAGGCCAAGACTATTTTTTTAAAACTTACCACTGGAATTACTGGTTCGGTTATCGAGCCAGTCGTTGCAGTGGTAAATTAAAAAAAAATCGTATTTTCTTGCCAGGTAAATGGACATTCCTCAACAGCACTGCAGACTCGTTTTATCCGGCTTGGCAATGGAAGGATTAAATTAGCATTAGATGCTTTCTATATATTTGATATTGGTAAACCTTGAAGTCATGTTTAACTTAATTAAACACTTCTAAACAGCAGATTTTAACAACTGACAGTACCGTAAAACCTATTCTGTAATTAATCCAATCCACTGAAGATCACCAGCTAATGCACAGGTCAAGTTATTCATGTTATAAATAGTGTACTGAGTTTACATGAACAAAGCTATCAGTTCAAATATTTACTTAACATCTAAAAAAGCTCCTTTTGTCCAGTAAACAAACAACATTATATCGATTTAGCAAAAGTAGTGAGTATTTTATTTATCTGTTTATTTTGACTGATTATAAAGAGAATTTGAAAAGAAAACATTGAATATCTGGAGGACATGTTAAAAGGTGTTCATGCATATCTGTTACGGGTCAACAAGGTCACTGCCGACTACTGACCATAACAGCCTGTGTAAATAAGCCAATCTATCTTAGATATAACTACACACTAAACACCAATAAGAGGTACAAGGGACTGCGATGCTCACCTGGACCATTTAAACCATTTGCATTTAAATAGACATGAATGGATATGTTTCAGAAAATCCATGATGGCCACCAAAGAAAATTGACCAATCAAAATTCTTGTTTAGTATGTTGAAACCTACTGCCACAGGATCGCTCCACCAATGTTTCGTTGATATCAATATTGTATCTTTAAGTGTGTCAATAGCAAAGAAACTGCTGTACATTTCCCCACAATTTTGGTGGAAGATGTTGCTGTCTACGACAGCACCATCTTCCACCAAATTTGTTAAAAAATTAACACAAGTTCGTCTTTTAATTTCATTTGAAAATTACAATTTGTGACATCAGAGTGGTATGGGTTAAAGCTAGCACTCCATGTGTATGTAGTGCGTAAATGATGTGTACTGCGCATTGTGTACTGTGTATTTACTGCATCCATGTATGGATATATTCATGTGCGTGATATACTAGTTTGACATTGTTTGGCGCAAGTCAAGCTTGATGTTTAGTAGTGAAACAATAAATGGACAAATTCTGCAGTCTCTTGCAGTGAAACCATGTCTCTGTGTTGCTCAAAAGTTGAGCGTATGATGAGCTGTGGAAGAAGATGAAGACATATTGATCATTGATGGACATGTGTATTGCTACTTGAGAGAATCAAAAAGTGGAAACACAGGTGATGGGTCCATGAAATATTGCAGCAAAGAAGATTTAGAGCATTCCACCATCTTGTCAATGAACTTCAGAACGATTCTACCAATATTTGCACCTAATGGGACCTCACTGTGACAAAATAAGCTTAACAAGATAAACTTCCTGTGGCATATGTCAGCGTGATGCGTATTCAGACAATGGGACAGGAGTTTTGGAAATAACTCACTACGAATTGCGCACTACACATCACGTACACATTTAATTAAAATTCAATATAGGTGTTGTTTGGGCACTACACAATACGCACTATGGATGCACGACATACTAGCTTAAGGAGGGGTAGCATTATAAATGGTTCCCGAAAATCTTCTGAAAATCCCAGATGTATGCTAAAAATTCTGAATAGAAGTTCTAGCGACTACCACCATAGGATCCTTCCAACCAAATATGGTTAAAATCCACCAAATGGTTAGAGGAGATGCATCTTGACCATTTCTTGTAAGTTTGTTATAAATTCTCAAATTTGCACCCAAACAATTGATCAAAACAAAATTCTGAATAGATGTCCAGGAGCCTACCATGATAGGGTCTTCTAGGCAAATTTTGTTTAAATCTGGCAAGCATTTAAGGAGGAGAATCATTCTGACAACTACATTTTTTCGTAAAATCTAATATTGTCACCCAAAAAAATCAACCAATTCTTAAGAAAAGTTCTGGAACCTATCACTGTAGAATTCTTCTAACCAAATTTGGTTAAAATCCACCCAACGGCTAAGGAGATGTGATTTTTATTATGGAGACACTATGGGCCTGGCAAAAACGATTTATCGAAAACTGTTGGATTGGGATCAAAATTCTAGTTGTAGTCACACTTCAAAGAACAACATTTAAAATCAACATTCATTTCCTATGGGGGACATTTTTGCCCATTAAAAGTGAGTAGCGCAAAAACTATTGAGTAGCGATGGAGCTAAAATAAAAGTAATAGCCCTCAATTCCACCTGAGGGTACTGAGGCTGACTAAGTTTGGAGCTGATCAGATCAAAATTCTAGATGTTGTTTAACCTTTTTTAACTGAGAATAATAAGATCCTGAGTAAAAATAATAATCTGCAATAGCGTCGTAGAACAAGAGGCCCAAGGGGCCTGTATCGCTCACCTGCATCATAGGCATTTCAACCAGAAAGGCCATCAACAAGAAGTAGAAACCCTACAGAACTGAGCAGAATTATAACAAGAAAACAGAAGTCATGTTTCTTTATGTATTAACTGCTTTTGAACCAAACGTAATGGCCCTTAGTCCCTTATCATATCTCCCAAATTTCGGCCCAATCCGTTCAGCAATTCTGGATACGAACTTGTTTTCATGAAAACAGGTCATCCAAGATGACTGCTAAAGCATTAGGCAATCAAGTTCCAGTGAACAAACTGGATTCAGCTGTTTCCGTAAATAACCTCTCATGAGTTTTGAATCAATCCCCCCCTGTGGAATCAGAAAAGAAGATTTTTTAAGACATTTAAAAAATCCAGCATAGCCGCCAGGCAAATTACAGACTAGCTTCATTTGAACAAATGTGTATCTCTATGCCCTATGTATGTTTTCTGCCAAATACACTTGAAATTTCCTATTGCTTTAGTACATGGGAGTTTCTAGTTGGAAAATGATCCATGATGGCCGCTAAAATGTTTATCCGACAGTTTCGAAAATGGCAAATCTGAAATCAGAATGCCCAAACACCAATTTCGGCTTCAAGATTCGTCAAAATAAAAAAATTCAATATGGCCACCAAACATGCTACATTTTGATTGGGCCATGGCAGCCATATTTTTTGATGGCTCAACTTCCCTTGAACAAATTTTAATGGCCCTTAGGCCCTAATCAAATCTCCCAAATTTCAGCCTGATCCTTCCAGCGGTTCTGGAGGTCGATTTCGAAACAACTAGTCATCCAAGATGGCCACTGAACTATTTGGCCAATCAAGTTCTCTTGAACAAACTTGTTTCAGCTGTTGCCCTAGATCATATTTAATAAGTTTTCTAAAAATCGGCCAACATCCAAGATGGCCGCCGCCCGAATTGTCTGACCGGCTTCATTTGAACAAACTTGAATAGCTATGCCCTAAGGATTCTTCCTGCCAAATATAATTGAAATCAGCCCAGTGGTTCTTGAGAAGAAGTCGTTTAAAGAATTCCCCATTGCTTTACTATGGGCCCATTGCTTTACTATGGGAGCCTATGGCGGGAAAACAAACCAAGATGGTAGCCAAACCATTTATCCGACAGTCTCAAAAGTGGCATATTTGAACTGCCCACACTGGTAGGCATATATAATGCAATTTTCGCCATCAAAGTTCATCAAATACAAAAAAGTCAATATGACCAAGAAACGCTAAATTTTGATTGGTTGATGATGGTGGCCATGTTTCCGCTGAATAAACTTGAAAGGCCCTTGGTCCCTAAGCATATTTACAAAATTCCAGCTCGTTTCGCACCAGGCAAATCGGCCAATCAGGTTGCCTTGAACAAACTTGGGTCCACCGTTGCCACAGATGATGTGTTGAGTTTTGAATCAATTCCTCAAGCGGTTTCGGAGATTTTTTAGTGTTTCTAGAAATCGGCCATTTTGGCTGGTGGCCATCTTGGATTTTGGCCAATCGGCATCGTTTGAACAAAATCGGCTCAGTGGTTCTTGAGAAGTCGTTTAAAGAAAAAGTTGACGAACGACAGATGACGGATGACAGACGACATACAAATGACGGATGGTCGCCATCGTATAAGCTCACTTGGCCATTCCGGCCAGGTGAGCTAATAATATAGCTTGAGTTATTGGGAGTGAATAAAAACTGTATTAATTGACCATTTTCTAACACTAAGGCTTCTACATCCTGTAAGTATCACAGGGATTGCCTTGGAATTGGCGACGTATCATACATCTTGTATAGTTCATCGTTGGAAATTATGAGGTGTGGCCATCGGTGTCCAGTGATGATGCATAGGTGCTTGCAGTGGCAGGCATCGAGCCTGTACTAGAGCTGTCCTTGGAGCTTCCCAGCTGTTACAATTACACAGCATCAAGGATACGCAGGTTGCATTGTATAAATGTAGCCTCTTTATCAAGGGCATCTTTGATCTATGAATCCATAGCTTCCAGGACTCGAAAGCTATGTTCTCCATGAGGCATGGTGCGGGAATGTCAGCAGTACTGCAAAGCAGTGAGCCCAGGATTTTACTTTTCCTCCATGGTTCACCGCCATGAAGTGGATCCTTATTTTCTTTAGTTTCATAATTTTTAGATAGGTATATGTGGGAGAACTCTGTTTTGGATTCATTTATAAAGAGATTCTCAACTTTAGTTTGCTTGCAGCTATTGGGAGAAGTTCGTCATGGGGTTTCTTTTCCTCATTTATAAAGTCCACATCGTCGGCATATTCCATCACTAGCGGCATACCCAGTATTGACACTGGGGCCTTTGGTCTTGTGGAACCTTCCCGCACATATTTCATTGCAGCAGCAAGGTAACATGTGAAAAGCACTGGAGATAGACCATCTCCCTGTGGGGAATGGATTGATGTCTCAAACTCTACAGACTTTATTGACTTGACTCGTACTCTCAGCTTGGGTGTCTGCAAGCAGACGTCTCACTAGTCGTAGTTCATCTTCATTGCAACTTGCCTGGCATAGTACAGCTAAGATTTTTAGCGGTTAATTGTGTTGAAGGCTCGTTACATGTCAATGCCTATTCTGTGGAAATCCCAGTGTTTGGACATGACTACTGACACAAGCATGTGTTGAACCCATACAATGTCTGCGCAGCTGCGTCCGTGTTTGAAGACACTTTGACATGATCCGGTGAAGTCATCGATCTTGTCTCGGATGCGTCATAGAGTAACATTGGATAGGATTTTCCGTATGCTGTTGAGGAGCACAATGAGCTGCAGATTGGCTGGGGGGGGGGGGGGGGGGGGAAGGGGGGTGGAGGTGGCTTCTTCACCTGGGGTAGTGCGATAAGGGTGCCCTGGCCTACAGCATCTATGGGAAGGTGGTGCGTAGGAGCTTAATTGATTAGGTTCGTGATCGGTTTTGAGATAATGTCACTTGTATATTTGAATAGTTCATTGCTAATGCCATCAGCTCTAGATGCACGTCCATTTTTCAGGGCTTTAAGTGCCTTCTCCAATTCTGCTGTTTTAATTGGTGTTAGTAATGGCCTGGAGTCTCCTGAGAATGGGTGCAAGGGCTCATCATCATGGTCAGCGAACTGTTCCTTGAACCATTCTCGAATCACTTTGGCTTTTCCCAGGTCAGTCCCGATAAAGTGTCCTTCAGAGTTGTGTACAGTGAGTGGTGGTTTGTAGTCAGTAACTCTCAGGGCTCGGGCTGCCCGAAACATTTTGTGACAGTCATCCATGGCAGTGATTTCATCTGCTAGGGAGTCCGCTTGCTGAATAGCAAGATCTTTTAAGTGTTCACTAATGTGGCGCAGACTGTTATTGTGCTCCCGGCGTAGTCTCGTGCAGTCTTCACTTTGGCCACTTTGATAGATGCGCAGCCATAACGCTTTCTGCTCTGCTGACAGTTTTACTACTAGAGGGTCGTCAGTATACCTAGTTTGGTTGTTGTGATGAAATATGCCTATTCAAATAGATTAGAATTGTACAGTAGGTGGGTTTCCCCTCCCTTTAATTTGTCTATCAAAATTATTCTAATAGGTTGGCTACCCAAATATGTTTGTTTTTTTGTTTCACTATAATTTTTTGTGAAAATAAAGTGTTATATTGGGAGAAGGTTATTCCGTATTTTGATATTTGGAATTTCGACCGTGATCCGTGCAGAATATGATTAGGATTAATATATTTGACATAATAATCAACACTCATAATTTTACATTTCATACTCCACAATCGGTACAAGGTATTGATGGTTGGTAATTGTCTGTTGTGGTGTCATGTATGTGTGACAAAATAAATGTTTTGTGTGCTCTATAATATTATAATGCTTAAATATGGACAAGTGACTAGGGCTGCGCGATATACCGATACCATATTTAAAACCGATATCCTGCACTGACGGTTTCATAACCGATTATAAGAAATAAATATGGAAAAACCGAATATGAACATATTTTCGGTTTTTCGTATCAGGATTGTTAAAAATAAAAGATACTAACGAGCATGAAAAGTGTAATGAATAATAATGATCATACTTTCCATTAAGCTATGTTCGGGGAAACTAACAATTGAACGTGGCCCCAATTGCGCATATTGTGTAACTCCATGTAACTCGATGTACGCCGAGGGAAATCAGGCAGCGAATTAATTAAATAAATATCCACTCGTCTTTTCTCTGGTAGTCTCCGATAAATTTGCAATATAAAACACAATACTAACGCGGGAATTTGTCATTGAAATTTGTATCGGGGAAAACATTTCTAAACAACGGCATCCATTTTATTTACGTCACCGGCTAATTAACATAATGCAAAGTCGTCCCAAAACTAAATCGCCCGAATGCATAAAAATCTCGCCAATAAATATAATGCTGAATACATTTTGCTGATTAGGATATAATTTTAAATAAAATTATTACTCAAACCGTTTTTAAAACGTTATCTTCTATACACAATATTATATTAACTTATGAAATTCGCATTCGCAATATTACAGTTAATATTTTCTTCAAGGCATGATTTCGTCGCCGGGCCGAATTGGAAATGAAAGAAGAAAGGGAGATAATTACATCATAATTAATTACAATCACGTGATTTACGTCTTTTCGCAACCTGTTTTGCTGATGATTTATGATTAATTTTGACAAAATAAACGATGCTTATTTAACTGTGCGTAATATTTAGGTGGTCTAATTAATAATTTCACTCCCGCGGTGATGGATATTATGAGGTATATTAAGCTTTAAAGGCGTAAAATGTTACGAATGTATCAGGGCGTGAAAATAAGTTCTGTTTTCGTGCTATTTTCTATAATTTAAATTTTTTGTTTCATGTCCATAAAACCGATATTCGGTTAAAACCGATATGAAAAGTCATATCGAAACCGATATGGCTGTAAGCCAAACCGCGCAGCCCTACAAGTGACCCCATGTCAAATTAAACGAAATCAAGGATTTCTTTTTTCACGAGAGAGTTGATACTTACCTCCCTAATACTTTTGATATTGCTAAATATTGGCTTTCACTCAATAAACACTCAGATTAAAACAGTTAGGTGCCCCTACTGGGCAGGGAGTCAGAGCGTAGTCTGGCGGATGCCAGCCCCACCACCGCGCATGCGCAGACTAGCACTTCCTCTGACTAATTTATTGGCTGATACACATGCAACTATAAAGAGCCTGAAGACCGAGCCCCTGTGGGGTGGAGAGGCCGGGTCCGTATCTAGGGAGGTAAGTATCAACTCTCTCGTGAAAAAAGAAATCCTTGATTTCGTTTATTTCACATCAAGAGTATACTTACCTCCCTAATACTTTTGATATTGCCAGAATTCGACAGTGAATTCGGCGGGAGGGAGGCGAGGTCAAAAGACCAGCTCATCCCTATACGCTTTTCTGCGTTTAAGGCACTTAAACTTCTGAAACTGTATGAAAAAACAGTCAGGATTTGACTAACCATCGGATAACACCCCCGATGTATGAGAGATGACCGAATGTCATATGCGCTCCCCCCCCCTCCTTCCTGGGAGGAAGAGTCGAATGACCTCAATGTCCTATACGCTCTCTACGTACAAGTGCCATGTACTACAGGACAGAGACGAAAAGCTCCATTTTCGTATACTCTCAACAATGAACCACATAAATACACAAAACCATCATCATATAAATAACGGGTAACGTGACAAGACAATCAACAATGGACAACACATACACAAGACTGACCTTGTTGAAATGGCTGCTGACATCCTCTTCCCATTGGTGAAGATCGATGCAGTCCCAAATTAGTGGTTGTTTCCATAAATTAATTGTGAAATATATAAGCAATGAGGAAACCCCATCAAAAATATATATGCCTAGTTATTTTTTCAAAATCGACAAGGCGAGAGGATTAGAGGTGTCACAGAGATAATGGTCTGTAAAACTTGACTCACAGTGCCACTGAGCCACCGACATAATATCATCCACAGGGACCCCATTAAATAGGGCAGTGGATGTCACTACGCCGCGGACACTGTGAGCCTTGGCCACGTCAACCTGCTTCCCGGTGGCGGATTTATGGCAAAACTGAATGCATTCTACAATCCACCTGGAAATGGTGTCCTTAGAAGCCCTGCCATGGGGTTCAATATATGACAACCATAACGCTGACTGGTCGGTGCGCCACTCCGCCGTACGTTGTTTGTACCGGCGAAGCGCCCGGACAGGACACCATGCTTTAGAATTAGGATCATATCTAGTTAAAGCAGGCAAAATAATAGGTTGACCTGGATATTTCAACGACTGATTTTTAGCCAAGAAATTAATCCTAGGTAGCAGCTTAAGGCCTTCCCCTGAAACCACAAAACGGTCATCCTCGGCTGATAAGGCATGAATCTCACTCCTACGCCTAGCCGAGGCCGCAGCAATTAAAAACACAGTCTTCAGTGTTAATAGTTTCATCGAAATGGAACTAAGTGGTTCAAACGGCTTATCACCTAGTACTTGAAGCACTAGCGATAAACTCCAAGACGGAATCACCGGTGGATTCGTTGGTCTTAGATTGCCCATGCCTTTAATTAATACATTTAATGTATTCACTTCATCACTTCCCCTCTTAGCCAAGCAAGGAATAACAGACATTAAAGCTGACTTATAACCAGCAATAGAGTTAGGCTTGAGGCTATAGGCATCATAGAGGTGACAGAGGAAATCAGCTACTACCTGAATAGATGCATCCATTGGATCAATACATCTTTTTGAGCACCATTCTGCAAATCTGTTGATTTTATAATTATATGCTCTGGAGGTTGACCCCCTCCTGGCTTTGGCCATAAACATGGCTGCTTGCTCAGAAAAGCCCTCCTTAATTCTAGATTCCTTGACAACATCCACGCAGTCAATCTGAACATTGACGGATTGTTGTGAAGGGCCTTGCCCTGGAAGATAATATCGTCCATCAGAGGCAGAGGAACCGGATTGCAGACCAGAAGGTCCAGCAGATCCGTATACCATGATCGGCTTGGCCAATCCGGGGCGATCAGAAGCACTTGGCATTCCTCTTGTCTGATTTTCTGAAGAATTTTTGGAATCAGGATTGCTGGAGGGAATGCGTATGCATACATTCTCCCCCAGCTGATAGCTAACGCATCTGTTGCGAAAGCGCTTGGATCCGGAATCGGAGAGACGTACGTCGTCATCTTCGCATTCTTCTTCGTTGCGAACAAATCGATGTTGGGTTTCCCCCAATGGTCGAACAGACGATCCGCCACACATTGATTTAGTTGCCATTCCGTGGGTAAAACGCTCATCCTTCGGCTCAATGAGTCTGCTAGCAGGTTTAACCTTCCCGGAATATGAACTGCTTTCAAGGTAATCTGGTGATCCAGACACCAACAAAGCAGTCTCCATGTCATCATACAGAGACTGGGCGACTTCGTTCCGCCCTGGCGGTTTATGTAAGTCACAACTGTTGAGTTGTCTGAACGAATAAGAACAATCTTGCCCTGAACTTTCTGTAAGAAATGTTCCAGGCCCAGGACTACTGCTCTTAGCTCCAGTAGATTTATATGTTCCTTTGACTGTTCCAGATTCCAAAGCCCTGATATCGTGGACTCTTCCAGGCAAGCTCCCCAGCCCTCCATCGATGCATCTGTATACACAGTCACCTGAGGGTGGGGAGGGGTTAGCATAACCCCCACCAAGAGATTCTCTGTGTCCAACCACCATTGCAGGTGATGAATCAGAGGCGCCAACACTGACACATTCGAGTCCAGCGAACCTGTACTCTGGGTCCATTGTGTCATGAGAAATAACTGGATCGGCCGCCTGCGTAAGGCGGCCTGAGGAATGACTGGTTCCAATGAAACCATCAACCCCAGCATTCTCAAGTAAACCCGTGCCAGGACATGACGACTGTCGCACAGTGACTGAATTAATGAGATGAGTTTCTGAACTCTCTCCTGAGTAGGATAAACATATCCTGTCTCTAGATCGAAGAACATCCCCAGGTAAACAAACTTCTGGGATGGAGTCAGCTCTGATTTTGGGAAATTGATCATCCAGCCTAAGTCTGTGAGAGTTTTCAAAACAATCTCCAGACTGGCCGACAAACTTTCCCGGGTGTGCGCTTTCAACAGCCAGTCGTCTATGTACGTGTGGACTGCTATGCTTCTCCTGCGGAGGTATGTGGTGATCGCAAGAACCACACGGGTGAAAACCCGAGGAGCCGTGGAAATTCCGAAGGGTAGCACCCTGAATTCCCACTGTCTGCCCTGGAATGCAAATCTCAGGAAGCGACGGAAACTCCAGTGTATGGGGATGTGGAAATAAGCGTCCTTCAAATCTATCGACGCTGTCCACATTCCCCTCTCTAACCCCGCCAACACCGAGCGCACAGTCTCCATCTTGAAACTGGGCGTCTCTATGAACTTGTTCAATGGCTTGAGGTTGAGAATTGGTCTCCACCCTCCGGTGTTCTTTGTTACTAAGAACAGGGTTGAATAGAAGCCCGGACACCTCTGTGCCGGCTGAATAGCTCCTTTTTGTATGAGGGAATTTATTTCCTCCTCGATACACAACCTTTGATCTGGATCTCTCGGATTTGGAGTCCAGATCGGCACTAGAGACAGTCGCGATGGCGGGCCTGTCATCCAATCGGGATGATACCCGACTGAAAGCCATCGCAAGACTAAACGGTCCTGAGTTAACCGTTCCCACTCTTGCATGTGGTCGGCTAATCGGCCTCCCATCGGTCCACCTAGGGATAGAGGTGGACATAAGGAGTGCAAGAGCGGCACTGTCTCCTTTGCCAGAAACACCGGCGCGGTCCTCACCGCGGTAACCGTCCCATCAGGAACGATTACCCCGCCCAGATCCTCGCGCGCCACGACCAGCACCGCGCGCACCACGGTGCGCGGGCGGCTGCCTGGCTGACTGCGCCTGAGGAGCCTGCGCCCCCCTCGCTGCTGGCCGAATCGCACGCGGCCGAGGCCGGCGCTGCGATGGTGGTTGGCCTCTGACCTGGCCACTACCACCTCGAGCCTGCAGGGGACGATACGCAGGGGGTGCGGCGCGAACGTTGGCACGACGAAGCACCTCAAACTGTTCGCGCAGCGCCCTCTGGTTATTGACCAGAGTAACCGTCTCCTGGAGGTGTCTACATCCCTCACCTCCAAAGAGACCAGGACCTGTCATAGGCGTACGTAGTAGCCTATTGTAGAGGTCCTGGGACGGGCACAGATTATCCAAGGCAAAAGTGCGCCTTGCCCGGACACTCCTGGTCACCGCCCGCGTCATACAGTCCAGAGCCAGGTTGATACCATCCTGGATGGCTCGCTGGACTGTGACCGGACTTGGCTGGCGCGATGCGGATGCTGTTACTACCCCTTGTAACAGCTGGGAGACGTGGGACAGAGCGGCAATCGAAGCCCTCCCACTCTCCTCCGCATCACGCAACGCGGCATTTGCCGAACGCAACGCGTTCGAGCACAAGACTCCCGTGTCAGAACGGGAGCCTGGCCGCGCATCCTCACCCAAAGCCGCGCGGTCATCCACGCTCGGCTTTGGTACCACACCGTACCGCTGGTAGTCCAGGGGCACGATGCGGCAACGCCTGGCCACCTCGCGCAGGGCCTTAGCGAGACGTCCACTCGACTTAATGGACGTCTCCGCCGCCTCGAACATGTCAACGACATGCTCTGCCAGCGGCAGAGAAGGCATAGCGTTAGCAGTAGGCTTACCAGCTAACCACGGCCTGTGTTCACGCTGGCTAGCCGACTGCTCCACGGGCAGATCTGGTCTAACACTCACCAGCTACTGGCAAGCGTCAGACCAATCCTCCTCCGTGGCTAGTTGCGAGCGCTCTACAAGACGGGGGCCTTCGTCTTCCTCCTGAGCGTCAAGCAACAGAGCTTGACGGCGGATACGCTGATATCCCTGGCAAGCCAGGGAAAGCATGCGGGCCTGATAATACCGGCATGCTAATCTCACTGGCTTGACCAGGAGCAGGCGCCGTGGTAGAGCGCGGGGCATATACCGCCCCACCACGGCCCCGGCCAGCACCAGCTACACTCTCGGCAAGCCGAGGTATGCGGTACCGCTGGCCTTCAGCGCCCAGGGCCACAGTCTGAACCGTGGATTCTACCCCTGGGAGAGTAGAACCGTGGAAAAAGGCGCCTGTATTCCCCGCGAGGGGTGCACAAACGTCATATTCCATGGCCACGTCTTCAGACGGCGACCCCAACAGGTAATCATCATCCTCCTGGCCAGAAAGATTAGACTCCGGGTCAGCAAAGAGAGCTAACCCGGACTGGCCAGGGAAGGTGCCATACGAGGTACTGGCAGCCGCGGTGTGCGGATACCCCTGGACTGATGAGCAGCCCGCGGGTTCCAGCGACGACCGTCCACGGTCCCTATTGGGCGCGGCAATAAGCCTGCTGCCAGGGCCGTGGAACACCCCCTCTAATGGGGCCACCTCTGAATCTTCAAACAACGGAAGCGTACTAAGGAACGTTGATTCAGAGGTGGGGATTACCTGCTCCGAAGCAGATGATGAGGTCAATAAAGGATTTGGTCCAGGAAGCATGCCACGAAGCAACTCTGGAACCAAATCCTTGATTGTCCTCCTCATCTCTCCCAACATCTCGGTCCGGAAGGCCTCCATGTCCACCGCGGACGAGGCCTTCCTCTTACCCTTCTTACTTACGACCTCTTTTTTCAGCTTCTTTTTCTCCTCCTCCAACTTGTCCTTCGCCTGCAAGCACAAGAATTCGGACATTAGCTCGCCCCCCCAGTGCTTACATATCTCGCAATTAAGCAAGGGACCACAGGGGCTACACTGAAAACATAGATGAGGGCCAAACTTGTCCCTCAAAAATCGTCCACAGGACGCACAACCAGGTCTCTGAAAAAGGCCAAAGGACGAGGAGTATGAGCAAACTAGTTAAGCTTAGAAAACTCACCAACTCAAGAGAAGAAAAAATGATCATAAAGATCATAATTTTTATCAGAAACCAGCTTCGGACAACTTTAATTGTAAATAAAGAGCAAGACTGATTATGACGTCATTAATCCTATGACAGGACAAAATCGATCCCCAACAAACATCCCAGTGCAAGGACGAATTGTATCTTTAACCAGAACATGTGCAGAATGGACATTTCGACTACACAAGCATCAGATAAATACTGATAACAATGGCAAATAGTGTTAATTATCTCCCTTTCTCATATCAATAATTAATACCTGACACCTTGTCTAGACAAACCATCCAACCTGATGAACTGGAGCACTCCACCACTGAACGCCTCTTAACTCTCTCCACCTCAAGGGGAAGGAATTGGATCAAGAGGGCAAAGTGAGAAGACCTTTATAATAGGCCTCCAACTCACTGGGCATAGAATTTTTGGTTAGATAACCTAACAGTATTAGTAGGAAATGGAACCATGGTGGAGAGACACAAACCCTCTGCTGATGTCATGTCCTTATTTCTCCTTCACACAGACCTGTGGACATAAACACAAAGAGAGATTAGTCTTATATAGCACCTAGTTGAAAAAACCCAACTAATTAAGGCGCTTATCACGTTTAGCGCGAGTCCCGGAAACACATTACAACGGGACAAAACTCGCTAATTTTACTAGAAGTCACCTGATTTAAAGGTCCAAGGCCCTCCTGTGGCGAAGTCACTCTCTCAGCCATCTTTGTCAGGTGAAAACGTCTATTAAATAGTCTTAAAAAGCTTTGAAAAGCGTAAAGAAAGATCCTATCATGAAAGCATGTGTTGTCTCTCAGCCAATAAATTAGCAAAGAGGAAGTGCTAGTCTGCGCATGCGCGGTGGTGGGGCTGGCATCCGCCAGACTACGCTCTGACTCCCTGCCCAGTAGGGGCACCTAACTGTTTTAATCTGAGTGTTTATTGAGTGAAAGCCAATATTTAGCAATATCAAAAGTATTAGGGAGGTAAGTATACTCTTGATGTGAAATGAGTGTTTAAGCGCGAAATTAATCTGTGCTCTTACGGCGAGTCAGGAATCCAGCATGCGCACATTTGTCATTCAATGGTGCGGTCTCGACAGAGTGACACAGGAAGATTTAAATTGTCTAATGTGGTGAGCTGTGACTATTTAGCTGATAAGTAGTCATGACAGAGATGCGGCACCTTGTTTCAACCAAATGAGAGGGATCTCATTCCGTGGATGGTGAATCCGTGACTGTTTACACAGTGTAGCAAGCATGGTAATGAGGTAACAACTATGTTCAATTTGCGATCGTGACCTGCGAGGTGAGTGTCAGTTATCATGTGATGAACGCCATAGACCTTTAGATGTCATAACCATGAACTAATGGTGGTTGTTTTGATAAATTCTGTTATTACCACAAAGGATTCAACATTTCGGCTTTGGGCCTAAGTGAAGAAACTCCCGCCTCACGATCCGATATATATACCTGACATGAACATGGGCAATGCATACTCGTGCTCACTAATGTTTTAGCTTACCTTGAATACAGTCGACGAACAGGATAAAGTTATGGGATCATAGACACTGTTCACAACATTACCCAGGGGACTATTTCCATTACGTCTGACCACACCATTATAAATATCGTTTACTGACAAGCAACTTTCATATGAGTAATTGCAAAGACAGTTTATAGGCTATCTTTGCGGAACTATTTCAAGAAACATCAATCGGTTGGATGTTTTTATATTGACATTACGCTCAAATTTCAATAAACAATCTATGCAGATATGGTCACATATTGAATAATAATTGAAGCTTCATTTCTCTGTTTCCTCACCCTGCATGATACGTCATCATTATCTGTCTGTTTGTCGGCAAAGTACACTGACGGTTGGCTGATATAAAATTCCTTTGAAAATTGATGACTGATTACTGCTCACACCCTTTCCCATCTACCACCTCCACACACCCCCACCCAAACCCCATGGTTTAACTTTTTAAGTATCAATTCCGTGGATTCCGGTACACATTTACAAAACAGATAATATTCCTTGATTTTCATGGTATCTGGTAAACATTTACCAAATGTAAATGGGCATTAAAGGCCTAGATAAGAAATGATCAAAGTAATGAATTTATGTTATTATTTGAGCATGTACTCATCATTATCAGATATACTTGTATCAAAGTAATGAATTCATGTTATTATTTGAGCATGTACTCATCATTATCAGATATACTTGTATCAAAGTAATGAATTCATGTTATTATTTGAGCATGTACTCATCATTATCAGATATACTTGTATCAAAGTAATGAATTCATGTTATTATTTGATCATGTACTCATCATTATGAGATATACTTGTATCAAAGCAATGAATTCATGTTATTATTTGAGCATGTACACATCATTATCAGATATACTTGTATCAAAGTAATGAATTCATGTTATTATTTGAGCATGTACACATCATTATCAGATATACTTGTATCAAAGTAATGAATTCATGTTATTATTTGAGCATGTACTCATCAATATCAGATATACTTGTATCAAAGCAATGAATTCATGTTATTATTTGATCATGTACTCATCATTATGAGATATACTTGTATCAAAGCAATGAATTCATGTTATTATTTGAGCATGTACTCATCATTATCAGATATACTTGTATCAAAGTAATGAATTCATGTTATTATTTGAGCATCTACACATCATTATGAGATATACTTGTATCAAAGTAATGAATTCATGTTAATATTTGAGCATCTACACATCATTATCAGATATACTTGTATCAAAGTAATGAATTCATGTTATTATTTGAGCATGTACTCATCATTATGAGATATACTTGTATCAAAGTAATGAATTCATGTTACTATTTGAGCATGTACTCATCATTATCAGATATACTTGTATCAAAGCAATGAATTCATGTTATTATTTGAGCATGTACTCATCATTATGAGATATACTTGTATCAAAGCAATGAATTCATGTTATTATTTGAGCATGTACTCATCATTATCAGATATACTTGTATCAAAGTAATGAATTCATGTTACTATTTGAGCATGTACTCATCATTATCAGATATACTTGTATCAAAGTAATGAATTCATGTTACTATTTGAGCATGTACTCACCATTATCAGATAGACTTGTATCAAAGTAATGAATTCATGTTACTATTTGAGCATGTACTCATCATTATCAGATATACTTGTATCAAAGTAATGAATTCATGTTATTATCTGAGCATGTACTCATCATTATCAGATAGACTTGTATCAAAGTAATGAATTCATGTTACTATTTGAGCATGTACTCATCATTATCAGATAGACTTGTATCAAAGTAATGAATTCATGTTATTATTTGAGCATGTACTCATCATTATCAGATATACTTGTATCAAAGTAATGAATTCATGTTATTATTTGAGCATGTACTCATCATTATCAGATAGACTTGTATCAAAGCAATGAATTCATGTTATTATTTGAGCATGTACTCATCATTATCAGATATACTTGTATCAAAGCAATGAATTCATGTTATTATTTGAGCATGTACACATCATTATGAGATATACTTGTATCAAAGCAATGAATTCATGTTATTATTTGAGCATGTACTCATCATTATCAGATAGACTTGTATCAAAGCAATGAATTCATGTTATTATTTGAGCATGTACTCATCATTATCAGATATACTTGTATCAAAGCAATGAATTCATGTTATTATTTGAGCATGTACTCATCATTATGAGATATACTTGTATCAAAGCAATGAATTCATGTTATTATTTGAGCATGTACTCATCATTATCAGATATACTTGTATCAAAGCAATGAATTCATGTTATTATTTGAGCATGTACTCATCATTATCAGATATACTTGTATCAAAGCAATGAATTCATGTTATTATTTGAGCATGTACACATCATTATGAGATATACTTGTATCAAAGCAATGAATTCATGTTATTATTTGAGCATGTACTCATCATTATCAGATATACTTGTATCAAAGCAATGAATTCATGTTATTATTTGAGCATGTACTCATCATTATGAGATATACTTGTATCAAAGCAATGAATTCATGTTATTATTTGAGTATGTACTCATCATTATCAGATATACTTGTATCAAAGCAATGAATTCATGTTAATATTTGAGCATGTACTCATCATTATGAGATATACTTGTATCAAAGCAATGAATTCATGTTATTATCTGAGCATGTACTCATCATTATCAGATATACTTGTATCAAAGCAATGAATTCATGTTAATATTTGAGCATGTACTCATCATTATGAGATATACTTGTATCAAAGCAATGAATTCATGTTAATATTTGAGCATGTACTCATCATTATCAGATATACTTGTATCAAAGCAATGAATTCATGTTATTATTTGAGTATGTACTCATCATTATCAGATATACTTGTATCAAAGCAATGAATTCATGTTATTATTTGAGTATGTACTCATCATTATCAGATATACTTGTATCAAAGCAATGAATTCATGTTAATATTTGAGCATGTACTCATCATTATGAGATATACTTGTATCAAAGCAATGAATTCATGTTAATATTTGAGCATGTACTCATCATTATCAGATATACTTGTATCAAAGCAATGAATTCATGTTATTATTTGAGTATGTACTCATCATTATCAGATATACTTGTATCAAAGCAATGAATTCATGTTAATATTTGAGCATGTACTCATCATTATGAGATATACTTGTATCAAAGCAATGAATTCATGTTAATATTTGAGCATGTACTCATCATTATCAGATATACTTGTATCAAAGCAATGAATTCATGTTATTATTTGAGTATGTACTCATCATTATCAGATATACTTGTATCAAAGCAATGAATTCATGTTATTATTTGAGTATGTACTCATCATTATCAGATATACTTGTATCAAAGCAATGAATTCATGTTAATATTTGAGCATGTACTCATCATTATGAGATATACTTGTATCAAAGCAATGAATTCATGTTAATATTTGAGCATGTACCCATCATTATCAGATATACTTGTATCAAAGCAATGAATTCATGTTATTATTTGAGTATGTACTCATCATTATCAGATATACTTGTATCAAAGCAATGAATTCATGTTAATATTTGAGCATGTACTCATCATTATGAGATATACTTGTATCAAAGCAATGAATTCATGTTAATATTTGAGCATGTACTCATCATTATCAGATATACTTGTATCAAAGCAATGAATTCATGTTATTATTTGAGTATGTACTCATCATTATCAGATATACTTGTATCAAAGCAATGAATTCATGTTAATATTTGAGCATGTACTCATCATTATGAGATATACTTGTATCAAAGCAATGAATTCATGTTATTATTTGAGTATGTACTCATCATTATCAGATATACTTGTATCAAAGCAATGAATTCATGTTATTATTTGAGCATGTACTCATCATTATGAGATATACTTGTATCAAAGCAATGAATTCATGTTATTATTTGAGCATGTACTCATCATTATCAGATATACTTGTATCAAAGCAATGAATTCATGTTATTATTTGAGTATGTACTCATCATTATCAGATATACTTGTATCAAAGCAATGAATTCATGTTATTATTTGAGCATGTACTCATCATTATCAGATATACTTGTATCAAAGCAATGAATTCATGTTATTATTTGAGCATGTACTCATCATTATCAGATATACTTGTATCAAAGCAATGAATTCATGTTATTATTTGAGTATGTACTCATCATTATCAGATATACTTGTATCAAAGCAATGAATTCATGTTATTATTTGAGCATGTACTCATCATTATCAGATATACTTGTATCAAAGCAATGAATTCATGTTATTATTTGAGTATGTACTCATCATTATCAGATATACTTGTATCAAAGTAATGAATTCATGTTATTATTTGAGTATGTACTCATCATTATCAGATATACTTGTATCAAAGTAATGAATTCATGTTATTATTTGAGCATGTACTCATCATTATGAGATATACTTGTATCAAAGCAATGAATTCATGTTATTATTTGAGCATGTACACATCATTATGAGATATACTTGTATCAAAGTAATGAATTCATGTTATTATTTGAGCATGTACTCATCATTATCAGATATACTTGTATCAAAGTAATGAATTCATGTTATTATTTGAGCATGTACTCATCATTATCAGATATACTTGTATCAAAGTAATGAATTCATGTTATTATTTGAGCATGTACTCATCATTATCAGATATACTTGTATCAAAGTAATGAATTCATGTTATTATTTGAGCATGTACTCATCATTATGAGATATACTTGTATCAAAGCAATGAATTCATGTTATTATTTGAGCATGTACACATCATTATGAGATATACTTGTATCAAAGTAATGAATTCATGTTATTATTTGAGCATGTACTCATCATTATCAGATATACTTGTATCAAAGCAATGAATTCATGTTATTATTTGAGCATGTACACATCATTATGAGATATACTTGTATCAAAGCAATGAATTCATGTTATTATTTGAGCATGTACTCATCATTATGAGATATACTTGTATCAAAGCAATGAATTCATGTTATTATTTGAGCATGTACACATCATTATGAGATATACTTGTATCAAAGCAATGAATTCATGTTATTATTTGAGCATGTACTCATCATTATGAGATATACTTGTATCAAAGCAATGAATTCATGTTATTATTTGAGCATGTACTCATCATTATGAGATATACTTGTATCAAAGTAATGAATTCATGTTATTATTTGAGCATGTACACATCATTATGAGATATACTTGTATCAAAGCAATGAATTCATGTTATGATTTGAGCATGTACTCATCATTATGAGATATACTTGTATCAAAGCAATGAATTCATGTTATTATTTGAGCATGTACTCATCATTATGAGATATACTTGTATCAAAGCAATGAATTCATGTTATTATTTGAGCATGTACACATCATTATGAGATATACTTGTATCAAAGCAATGAATTCATGTTATTATTTGAGCATGTACTTCATCATTATGAGATATACTTGTATCAAAGCAATGAATTCATGTTATTATTTGAGCATGTACTCATCATTATGAGATATACTTGTATCAAAGCAATGAATTCATGTTATTATTTGAGCATGTACACATCATTATGAGATATACTTGTATCAAAGTAATGAATTCATGTTATTATTTGAGCATGTACTCATCATTATCAGATATACTTGTATCAAAGCAATGAATTCATGTTATTATTTGAGCATGTACACATCATTATGAGATATACTTGTATCAAAGCAATGAATTCATGTTATTATTTGAGCATGTACACATCATTATGAGATATACTTGTATCAAAGTAATGAATTCATGTTATTATTTGAGCATGTACTCATCATTATGAGATATACTTGTATCAAAGCAATGAATTCATGTTATTATTTGAGCATGTACTCATCATTATGAGATATACTTGTATCAAAGCAATGAATTCATGTTATTATTTGAGCATGTACACATCATTATGAGATATACTTGTATCAAAGTAATGAATTCATGTTATTATTTGAGCATGTACTCATCATTATGAGATATACTTGTATCAAAGCAATGAATTCATGTTATTATTTGAGCATGTACTCATCATTATGAGATATACTTGTATCAAAGCAATGAATTCATGTTATTATTTGAGCATGTACTCATCATTATGAGATATACTTGTATCAAAGCAATGAATTCATGTTATTATTTGAGCATGTACACATCATTATGAGATATACTTGTATCAAAGTAATGAATTCATGTTAATATTTGAGCATGTACTCATCATTATGAGATATACTTGTATCAAAGTAATGAATTCATGTTAATATTTGAGCATGTACACATCATTATGAGATATACTTGTATCAAAGTAATGAATTTGTGTTATTATTTGATCATGTACTCATCATTATGAGATATACTTGTATCAAAGTAATGAATTCATGTTAATATTTGAGCATGTACACATCATTATGAGATATACTTGTATCAAAGTAATGAATTCGTGTTATGATTTGAGCATGTACTCATCATTATGAGATATACTTGTATCAAAGTAATGAATTCATGTTAATATTTGAGCATGTACACATCACTATGAGATATACTTGTATCAAAGTAATGAATTCATGTTAATATTTGAGCATGTACACATCATTATGAGATATACTTGTATCAAAGTAATGAATTCGTGTTATGATTTGAGCATGTACTCATCATTATGAGATATACTTGTATCAAAGTAATGAAATCATGTTATTATTTGAGCATGTACACATCATTATGAGACATACTTGTATTATATTTTATGTGTGCTGAATTCCTGAACATATCTTTACATGCTTATGCGCAGAATGCTAATTTATCATGACGGAAAATAAGTTATTCTTCTCTAAGCAGATGTTATTTATTTTGGCCTGTATATAGCTTCAATTGTTCTGATGCTCAACCAGATACCACGCAATTAATTCTCCTAAGAGAGTTAGTTAATTTATTACTTGTCTGGTTATTCTGTATTATTATTCTGTGTTACCTTCAAGCTATTTAAATGTCTTGTTTAAGAGCCTGAGATATAGAATAAGTAGATCGCTTTCTTAATAAAGACCTTTGAAAATCAGTGACATCATAAATTAATGTCAGAGTTGCATAGAATCCCTACTATGTAAATTAAATTATATAAACATCCTTAGCCTTCTCATTTATAGCTGGATCAATGTCAGGACAAATAAGAAATCAACTGACAGTATGGTATATTAATTTCAGAACATTCTTGTATAACCTATCAGTTTGCTACCTTAAATATTTAAATCAACAAGCCACTATGAAGAATTTGCTTACATAGCAAATCTGTTCCAATGTCATTGTAGTCATATCCGACTATTTGCAAAAACATTTGGAATTAATCGAATTTCCATCAAATTTGGTATATATCAATTTTAGTGTTTTTGTACGAGAACTGAGGACACATTAGGAACTTTGTCACAGACCAACTTGTATTAATTTAAAGGTGCTTGACACTTTATTAGCTATATATTGTCCTGAGCTAGATGACCTAGATTTGATTCCTAGAATTGATTCCTGTACTCCTGGACTTCTAGTTTCACATTAACATAAGTTCTTGAAAGTTGTTGCGTGAACGGATAAGACCCCTAGATATTTTATTAATTTCCTCATTGAATGTGTTTAATCTAGAGCAATTCGGGGGTATATTCCCAAAGATGAAATAATCAGTGTGTATAAATCAGTTTTTCGTAACATTGTTTTTAAGAACACCTATGGTGCTGGTAGCTGACGATTCCATAGATTTCAGTATTTTGGTTAGGGCTTCGTTTGGCTGATGTTGATGTAGAGCTATCTGCTCCCAGAGGGACTTTCTGTATGACATTTGAGTGTCAGTGTCACTGATGAGTGTGAGTAGGTTGTAGGTGACTCTACCCTCTTGCCTGGTATGGCGTTTATATAATAGGTAGAGATCGTTCATCTGAAGGCATGTAATGACTGGCTTATGGTCAGAATTGAGGTCTGTGCCTCCATAGGAACGAGCATCCTGAAGTAGGGTTTTGTTTCTGTCTTGCATAGTATGAAATCTATTTGGTTGAAGACAGCTGTTGTAGCCTTAGAACCTTTCGGGGCTTTGCGATCAGCAATGTGTCCAGTCCATGTTTTCCAGTGACGGCATGGGTGTTTGAAAGCCGTATTTGTAGTAAATAGGAAATAAGGAATGCCACCAGTGCAACTCCATTGCTGTTGCGTGTCCCCTCTCCATATGATCCCATGCATGAGCCAAGTCCTGAACTTCTGTCTGCAATTCCGAGTTTAACCAGCTTAGTGTTTAAATCTCCACATATGAACAGCTGCCATCTAGCTGGAATTTTAATGGCAGAGCTCAGTTCTGCATAGATGGAATATAATATTGCTGGATTCTCTTTGGCTTTTTCGGTAGTTGGGCCATATGCGTTGACAATCCGACCCTTAGTGGTGGTGTGTTTTTGCATAAGTATAGCCAGGTCGATGAATGCAACGCGACCACTGACGTATCCAAAACTAATGACTTGGCCCAAGACCCTTGGTCCGATTACGAAGCCTAAACCCTGGTATGTGGCCTGTTTTTGCTCCATGAGCACTAGCTTATGGCCTGTCTGTAGTTGCTGCTCTGAGTGTTTAGCTACTTTAGTCTCTTGAATGCATGCAATATCGATGTTATAGTGTTTACAGTCAGCACCCAAGGTTTGCCTCTTTGATGTTTCACTCAGACCAGGCACATTCCACGTAGCTATGGTAAGCTTCTGGGAAGATCGCGTCATCCGAGGATCTCATTATATCTTACATAAAGGTTAAAGGCTTAATTCCAGGCAAAATGACTCCCAGCACGGTGTCTGGGGAACAGAGATTGTGTCTATAACTAATCTTTTTACATGTACTTCTGAAATATCAGTGTGCTAATAACTCTATGTTCTTTATTACCCCATGTTCAAGTTCCTTTCAAAATTGATATTGCTGTAAGTTGTTGTTGTATATACATCAACTACTTTCAGCACCACAAATTTCATAATATTCTGTGGTCTTCCTGATCTTGTAGAACATAGAATGTTGAGATTTGCCCAGAGAGCTTATCTGACCACAGCTGAGGAAGAGTTTGCTATTCACTAACATTGTATCAGTATATAAAACATGTATGGTGAACTGGAGGAAACATGGGTAGAAATTTGTTTATGATGTAAGAAACAATCTGTTGAATATTTTGAATTGCCTGGAAGACATTGCTGTGTGCTGCCCTTCAGTCAAAATATTTTCGAAATATTCAACAGTTGTTCTATTTGGTTTGGAATTGAGATAAGGGGCTTGAAAAAGGTTAATATTCAAATGTCTGACTTGTTTTCATTTGCATGCATGCATGGGCATGTGTGTGAGTGATACCTATGGTTCAAATGTAATAGTAATAGATATGAGAGTAATAGTAATAGTAATAGATCAAATCTGGAGTAATTGTAATAGTAATAGGAATTGAAAGTAATAGTAATAGATACAATGTAATTGGCCCCCATCCCTCTAGCAATGTGGAATTCACTGCTGGCTACAATTGCTGATGCAACACGAGTCAAATCATGCAAGAATAACCTAGATATCTACTTCAAACAAACAACATTTGAATTTCACTGAGCACATTACAAAATTTATAGACCTGAGACTGCAGAATATCAATATCATTCCTATGCTTAGTGTCTGTATTTCAGGCCTCTATATTTAAAGGAACCTTTAGGTTCTGGTAATGTGTCGGTATCATGTGAGTTAAATTATGGAAATTCAAATTTGTTAACTATGTTCATAATTTAATCTAACTCATAAGCATGCTTAATGCAGAGAACTGAAATTCAATTTCTGGCAGGTTCCCATCAACACAGATCACAGAACCAGAAAATAGGTTCAGATAAATTCTGAAATATTGAGGCCTGTTGGTCCATAACCGCCCATTCCTCAAGACCATGCCAACGGGAGTTTTGGCAGGCCTGATCATTAAAATGCTAAACAGGAAACCATATTTACAGAACCATGTCATAGTCTGACTTCTATCAGGTATAGCAAAGCTCTCGTGTTCCGCTAACTATAGGGCAATTTAAACGAAATCTAGGATTTCTTTTTTCATGAGAGAGTTGATACTTACCTCCCTAATACTTTTGATATTGCTAAATATTGGCTTTCACTCAATAAACACTCAGATTTAAAACAGTTAGGTGCCCCTACTGGGCAGGGAGTCAGAGCGTAGTCTGGCGGATGCCAGCCCCACCACCGCGCATGCGCAGACTAGCACTTCCTCTGACTAGATTATTGGCTGACACACATGCAACTATTAAGAGCCTGAAGACCGAGCCTCTGTGGGGTGGAGAGGCCGGGTCCGTATCTAGGGAGGTAAGTATCAACTCTCTCGTGAAAAAAGAAATCCTAGATTTCGTTTATTTCACTTCAAGAGTATACTTACCTCCCTAATACTTTTGATATTGCCAGAATTCGAAAGTGAATCTGGCGGGAGGGAGGCGAGGTCAAAAGACCAGCTCATCCCTATACGCTTTTCTGCGTTTAAGGCACTTAAACTTCTGAAACTGTAAGAAAAAACAGTCAGGATTTGACTAACCATCGGATAACACTACCGATGTATGAGAGATGACCGATGTCATATGCGCTCCCCCCCCCCCCTCCTTCCTGGGAGGAAGAGTCGCCTGACCTCAATGTCCTATACGCTCTCTACGTACAAGTGCCATGTACTACAGGACAGAGACGAAAAAGCTCCATTTTCGTAACTCTCAACAATGAACCACACAAATACACAAACCATCACCATATTAATAACGGGTAATCGTGACAATACAATCAACAACGGACAACACATGAACAAGACTGACCTTGTTGAAAATGGCTGCTGACATCATCTTCCCATTGGTAAAGACTGATGCAGGCCCAAAAAAGTGGGTGTTTCCATAAATTAATTGTGAAATATATAAGTAATGAGGAAAAACCTCCTCAAAAAATATAAACCGAGTTATTTTTTCAAAATCGACAAGGCGAGAGGATTAGAGGTGTCACGGAGATAATGGTCTGTAAAACTTGACTCACAGTGCCACTGAGCCACCGACATAATATCATCCACAGGGACCCCATTAAATAGGGCCGTGGATGTCACTACGCCGCGGACACTGTGAGCCTTGGCCACGTCAACCTGCTTCCCGGTGGCGGATTTATGGCAAAACTGAATGCATTCTACAATCCACCTGGAAATGGTGTCCTTAGAAGCCCTGCCATGGGGTTCAATATATGACAACCATAACGCTGACTGGTCGGTGCGCCACTCCGCCGTACGTTGTTTGTACCGGCGCAGCGCCCGGACGGGACACCATGCTTTAGAATTAGGATCATATCTAGTTAAAGCAGGCAAAATAATAGGTTGACCTGGATATTTCAACGACTGATTTTTAGCCAAGAAATTAATCCTAGGTAGCAGCTTAAGGCCTTCCCCTGAAACCACAAAACGGTCATCCTCGGCTGATAAGGCATGAATTTCACTCCTACGCCTAGCCGAGGCCGCAGCAATTAAAAACACAGTCTTCAGTGTTAATAGTTTCATAGAAATGGAACTAAGTGGTTCAAAAGGCTTATCACCTAGTACTTGAAGCACTAGCGATAAACTCCAAGACGGAATCACAGGTGGATTCCTTGGTCTTAGATTGCCCATGCCTTTAATTAATACATTTAATGTATTTACTTCATCACTTCCCCTCTTAGCCAAGCAAGGAATAACAGACATTAATGCTGATTTATAACCAGCAATAGAGTTAGGCTTGAGGCTATAGGCATCATAGAGGTGACAGAGGAAATCAGCTACTACTTGAATAGATGAATCCATTGGATCAATACATCTTTTTGAGCACCATTCTGCAAATCTGTTGATTTTATAATTATATGCTCTGGAGGTTGACCCCCTCCTGGCTTTGGCCATAAACATGGCTGCTTGCTCAGAAAAGCCCTCCTTAATTCTAGATTCCTTGACAACATCCACGCAGTCAATCTGAACATTGACGGATTGTTGTGAAGGGCCTTGCCCTGGAAGATAATATCGTCCATCAGAGGCAGAGGAACCGGATTGCAGACCAGAAGGTCCAGCAGATCCGTATACCATGATCGGCTTGGCCAATCCGGGGCGATCAGAAGCACTTGGCATTCCTCTTGTCTGATTTTCTGAAGAATTTTTGGAATCAGGATTGCTGGAGGGAATGCATATGCATACATTCTCCCCCAGCTGATAGCTAACGCATCTGTTGCGAAAGCGCTTGGATCCGGAATCGGAGAGACGTACGTCGTCATCTTCGCATTCTTCTTCGTTGCGAACAAATCGATGTTGGGTTTCCCCCAATGGTCGAACAGACGATCCGCCACACATTGATTTAGTTGCCATTCCGTGGGTAAAACACTCATCCTTCGGCTCAATGAGTCTGCTAGCAGGTTTAACCTTCCCGGAATATGAACTGCTTTCAAGGTAATCTGGTGATCCAGACACCAACAAAGCAGTTTCCATGTCATCATACAGAGACTGGGCGACTTCGTTCCGCCCTGGCGGTTTATGTAAGTCACAACTGTTGAGTTGTCTGAACGAATAAGAACAATCTTGCCCTGAACTTTCTGTAAGAAATGTTCCAGGGCCAGGACTACTGCTCTTAGCTCCAGTAGATTTATATGTTCCTTTGACTGTTCCAGATTCCAAAGCCCTGATATCGTGTACTCTTCCAGGCAAGCTCCCCAGCCCTCCATCGATGCATCTGTATACACAGTCACCTGAGGGTGGGGAGGGGTTAGCAAAACCCCCGGCAAGAGATTCTCTGTATTCAACCACCATTGCAGGTGGTGAATGAGAGGCGCCAACACTGACACATTCGAGTCCAGCGAACCTGTACTCTGGGTCCATTGTGTCATGAGAAATAACTGAGGAATGACTGGTTCCAATGAAACCATCAACCCCAGCATTCTCAAGTAAACCCGTGCCAGGACATGACGACTGTCGCACACTGACTGAATTAACGAGATGAGTTTCTGAACTCTCTCCTGAGTAGGATACACATATCCTGTCTCTAGATCGAAGAACATCCCCAGGTAAACAAACTTCTGGGATGGAGTCAGCTCTGATTTTGGGAAATTGATCATCCAGCCTAAGTCTGTGAGAGTTTTCAAAACAATCTCCAGATTGGCCGACAAACTTTCCCGGGTGTGCGCTTTCAACAGCCAGTCGTCTATGTACGTGTGGACTGCTATGCTTCTCCTGCGGAGGTATGCTGTGATCGCAAGAACCACACGGGTGAAAACCAGAGGAGCCGTGGAAATTCCGAAGGGTAACACCCTGAATTCCCACTGTCTGCCCTGGAATGCAAATCTCAGGAAGCGACAGAAACTCCCGTGGATGGGGATGTGGAAATAAGCGTCCTTCAAATCTATCGACGCCGTCCACATCCCCCTCTCCAACCCCGCCAACACCGAGCGCACCGTTTCCATCTTGAAACTGGGCGTCTCGATGAACTTGTTCAATGGCTTGAGGTTGAGAATCGGTCTCCACCCTCCGGTGCGTTTTGTTACTAAGAACAGGGTTGAATAGAAGCCCGGACACCTTTGTGCCGGCTGAATAGCTCCTTTTTGTACGAGGGAATTTATCTCCTCCTCGATACACACCCTTTGCTCTGGCTCTCTCGGAATGGGAGTCCAGACTGGCACCAGAGACAGTCGCGACGGCGGGCCTGACATCCACTCTGGATGATACCCGACGGAAAGCCATCGCAAGACTAAACGGTCCTGAGTCAACCGTTCCCACTCTTGCATGTGGTCGGCTAGCCGGCCTCCCACCGGTCCACCTAGGGACCGCGGTGGACACAAGGCATGCAAGAGCGGCACTGTCTCCGTTGCCATACACACCGGAGTGGTTCTTACCGCGGTAAGCGTCCTGTCAGGACCGATAACCACGCCCAGATCCTCGCGCGCCCCGCCCCGCCCCGCGCGCACCTCGGTGCGCGGGCGGCTGCCTGGCTGACGGCGCCTGAGGAACCTGCGCCCCCCTCGCTGCTGGCCGAATCGCACGCGGCCGAGGCCGACGCTGCGACGGTGGCTGGCCTCTGACTTGGCCAGCACCACCTCGAGCCTGCAGGGGACGATACGCAGGGGCCGCGGCGCGAACGTTAGCACGACGCAGCACTTCAAACTGCTCGCGCAGCGCCCTCTCCTGGATGACAGGGTGACCGTCTCCTGGAGGTGGCGACATCCCTCACCTCCAAAAAGACCTGGACCCGTCATAGGCGTACGGAGTAGCCTATTGTACAGGTCCTGAGACGGGCACAGATTGTCCAGGGCAAACGTGCGTCTTGCCCGGACACTCCTGGTCACCGCCCGAGTCATACAGTCCAGCGCCAGGTTAATACCATCCTGGATGGTTCGCTGGACCGTGACCGGGCTTGGCTGGCGCGATGCGGATGCCGTTACTACCCCCTGTAACAGCTGGGAGACGTGGGACAGAGCGGCAATCGAAGCCCTCCCACTCTCCTCCGCATCACGCAACGCGGTATTCGCCGAACGCAACGCGTTCGAGCACAAGACCCCCGTGTCAGAACGGGAGCCTGGCCGCGCATCCTCACCCAAAGCCGCGCGGTCATCCACGCTGGGCTTGGGTACCACACCGTACCGCTGGTAATCCAGGGGCACGATGCGACAACGCCTGGCCACCTCGCGAGGGGCCTTCGCGAGACGTCCACTCGAGTTAATGGACGTCTCCGCCGCCTTGAACATGTCAACGACATGCTCCGCCAGCGGCAGAGAAGGCATAGCGTTAGCAGTCGGTTTCCCAGCTAACCACGGCGTGTGAACACGCTGGCTAGTCGACTGCTCCACGGGCAGATCAGGCCTAACGCTCACCAACCACTGGCAAGCGTCATACCAATCCTCTTCCGTGGCTAACTGCGAGCGCTCTACAAGACGGGGGCCTTCGTCTTCCTCCTGAGCGCAAGCAGTAGAGCTTGACGGCGGGTACGCTGATACACCTGGCAAGCCAGGGAAAACATGCGGGCCTGACAGCCCCGGCATGAGAATATCACTGGTTTGACCAGGAGCAGGCACCGTGGCAGAGCGCGGGGTATATATAGCCCCACCACGGGCCCGGCCAGCACCAGCAACACCCTCGGCAAGCCGAGGTATGCGGTACCGCTGGCCATCAGCAGCGCCCTGGGCCACCACCTGAGCCGCGGACTCTACTCCAGGGTGAGTAAAACCGTGGAATAAGCCGCCTGTATTCCCCGCGAGGGGTGCACAAACGTCTTCATCCATGTCCACGTCGTCAGACGGCGACCCTAGCAGGTAATCCTCATCACCCTGGTCAGAAAGATTAGACCCCGGGTCAGCAAAGAGAGCTAACCCGGGCTGACCAGGAACGGTGCCATAGGAGGTACTGGCCACCGCGGCGTGCGGATACCCCTGGACTGATAAGCAGCCCGCGGGTTCCAGCGACAACCGTCCACGGTCCCCTATCGGCGCGGCAATAAGCCTGCTGCCAGGGTCGTGGAACGCCCCCTCTAATGGGGCCACCTCTGAATCGTCGAACAACGGAAGCGGTCTAAGGAAAACCGATCCAGAGGCGGGGATTACCTGCTCCGAAGCCGATGATGAGGACAGTAAAGGATTTGGTCCAGGAAGCATGCCACGAAGCAACCCTGGAACCAAATCCTTTATTGTCCTCTTCATCTCTCCCAACATCTCGGTCCGGAAGGCCTCCATATCCACCGCGGACGAGACCTTCCCCTTACCCTTCCTACTTACAACCTCTCGTTTCCGCTTCTCCATCTTCTCCTCCTCTACCACCTTGTCCGTCGCCTGTAAGCAGCACAAGAATTCGGACATTAACTCGCCCCCCCAGTGCTTACATATGTCACAATTAACCAAGGGACCACAAGGGCTACAATGATAGCACAGATGAGGCCAGAACTTTTCATGAAGAAAACGTCCACAGGACGCGCAACCCGGTCCCTGAAACAGGGCAAAGGACAAGGAGTATGAGCAACTAGTTAAGCTTAGAAACTCAATCCAACTCAAAGAGAAGGAAAAACGATCATAAAGATCAATATACATCAGAAACCAGCATAGCGCTTGAATTGCTGATAAATACATAGCCAGGCTGATTATGACGTCATTAATCCCGTGACAGGAAAAAATCGATCCCAACAAAACATCCAAGTGCAAGGACGAATTGTATGCTGAATGGATAAGTCGACTACACAACCATCAGATACATATAGATAACTCTTTTCTGGCAAAAATGTTAATTATCTCCCTTTGTTTGTTTACAATAATTAACATCACCACATTATCAATAACTAGATACCTGACGCTTTGTATAGACAAACCATCCAACGTGACGAACCGGAGAACTCCACCATCTGCACGCCTCTTAACTCTCTCCACCTCATGGGGAAGGAATTGGATCAAGAGGGCAAAGTGAGAAGACCTTTATACTAGGCCTCCAACTCACTGGACATAATTTTTCATTTGGTTAGATAACCTAACAGTGTTAGTAGGAAATGGAACCATGGTGGAGAGAAAACTAACTCTCTGCTGCTGTGATGTCACCACCTAGCGTCATACAGACCTGTGGACATAAACAGAAAGAGAAATTAGTCCTAGGTAGCACCGAGTTGACATAAACCAACTAACCAAGGCGCTTATCACGGTAAACGCGAGTCCCGGAAACACAATACACCGGGAAGAAAACTCGCTAATTTTACTAGAAGTCACCTGATTTAAAGGTCCTAAGTCCTCCTGTGGCGAAGTGTACCCTCCTGCCATCCAAATCAGATCTTATCACTCCAAAATATACACCAATTAACAGTTTAAGAGCAAGAAAAGCTTATGATTCAAAAAGACATGTGTGTTCTCTTTGCCAATAATCTAGCAAAGAGGAAGTGCTAGTCTGCGCATGCGCGGTGGTGGGGCTGGCATCCGCCAGACTACGCTCTGACTCCCTGCCCAGTAGGGGCACCTAACTGTTTTAAATCTGAGTGTTTATTGAGTGAAAGCCAATATTTAGCAATATCAAAAGTATTAGGGAGGTAAGTATACTCTTGAAGTGAAATACCCCGCACGCAATGTTTTGACATATATTCGTTTCAAATATCAAATGCCATATTATTTGACAAACTGGGGAATTCTTAATCAAAACCAGGTTGTAGTCCATGCAATGGCTCATGGATTAATGCTGCTCAGTCCACATGTATCAATTACAAGAAGGCAATATCAGAAACCTGTTTTAATTTTCTAAAAATAATCATTAGGACTTTCAATTAACACACCTGCTGACAATTTCAAGAACAATGTGACTGCGACTTGTTGCTGACTAAGGCGGCAACAATTTTATCAAAATGTTCTGCAAGTAATTAAAACATCTTTTGACTTATCCTTATCTAGCCACAGAAGAAGACTGAGTATGCCTATATGTTTTCTCTGCAAGACTGTAATATAGTTCACATAGACAATGTACATTTCAGTGTGGGATCACACATGTGTATTTGACTGTATAGTTTAGCAATGGCATGCGGTACAGATATATGATCAACCAGAAAATTTACATATTCATTGTTACATAAGTCCTTCTCGGACAGAAAGCTTCGGGACTCTTTTTTGATACCTAGATAATGATATTCAAAAGCAGATGATTGCACAATTATTCACAACGCAATTTGACAAAATGGTTGCTGCCTCAGACTTAGTCATAACTTGCTGTCCAATTGTTCCGGAAATCTTCAGCATGAAAGTGTCAATTGAGAGTATTGCTGAATATTTCGAAAATAATTAGACTGGAAGTTGTTGTAGCAACAATTTTAAGTCAAATCATTTTCAAATCTGAAGCAAGTGCCACTTAATATATTTTGACTATAATTTGGTTGAAATGTGTTGCTGTCCTAAACAACAACAGTTTTCAGGCAAATTATTCTTAAAACATACAAGAGATTTTTCGTATGGCTTTCTTGAAATTGATACACTTATAAAGCCTGTCACCTGTACTGCCCTGAATACGTCCTTCGTAATAACACCTCAAGACCTGGCTGACAAATAACCAGTTGCACGTGCACAGGGATATTTCTTTGAGAAATACTGAACTGTACAGACAATAGACTCAGCAGCGCATTGCAAGCTTGGTAAATTGTCCAAAAATCAACAAGCATCTCACATCTCATGCAAATGTCTCTCTATTTAATGGGGCATGAGAAATGTAATAACTGTCTGTCTGTTGATTTTCACCAGACTACATTTTTCATGTGGTTTAACTCTGGATATGGTGAATATTTTGAAAACAATTTGAGTGAAACTTGTTGGTGGCTAAGCCACTAACAAAATTCAGTCAAATTCTTTTCAAAATAGCTAGCAGAACCAGAGTTATTGCCCATTGGAATTACGGTCTGGTGACATGCAACAGTCAGACAGTTAATTACCTGTCTTTCATCTGCTGATTCTGACAGCTTCACGCCAGCGGGTAAGAGAACTTCAAATCGAGCACGGAACTCTTTAAACACCATCACTTCAGGAAATCCTGCAATAGTAGAGAGAATGGTGTACTCTTACAAAACAGTTCATTCAACAGTGATTTCACGTATTACCAAATCGTGCCACAGTAAAAATTAGTGTGGCTTATTTAGGGGAAGTAACGCTGTACAGTTATTATAGCACACACTGGCCTCTAGAGGGACACAACTCTTAATCCAGCCATTTGTGGCTCCCATAATACCCTCAGTAACTATTCACAGGCCATTGCACCCAACATGCCACAACATCTCATAGCGAACACATGGAAAACCTTCATCATGTACCCCTATCCATGTCTTTTATACGTGTGGCTAAATGATTGCTTTGTCATGAGTGGATAAATGCTCAACTTGGCACAAACATATGCACCCTTTCACTTGGTCATGTTAGAAACAATGCATCTTTAAAACCAGTACCAGTTTCTAAAACAGCATTTGTGCATAGTGTCTCAACCTGGTACATATTAATACATAATTAAATTATCCTAATAAAAACTTGCACCTACCTTGTCTGAATATTCTAATGGCATCCAGTATCTCTGCCCCACGTTGCTGTGACCGGAGCAGTGGTACACTCAACAACAAATCATCATCCTTAACATTTGTATTAGCATTCCGATCCACCATCAGCTCACACAGGCCGCTATTATGCTGAGGTAGCATGCAGTGTACAAAATGACAGCGCGTCTTCCGCAGCGTCTCGATCACAGAATCCTACACAAATACATCTATTCATTTTAATTCATACTTTCAAATATTAAAATAGAATTGACACTTAAAAATAGAAATTATTAAACAAGATGGTCAGCTGTCTTAAACGGGCAGTGTCTAGCGGGCACTAATGACAATTCAATTATTTGGGGGTGGGGGGGTGGGGGGGGGGGTTTGATACGGATTCCTCGTTCAATCCAATGTTAACAGATTTAAACTACGTGATGTTGACTTCCAATAACACAACATCATTCAAACAGTTGATGGTACTTACAAGATTTATGTTCATTTAACTCTTTAATCTGTGAAATTCCAGTATCTCAATTTCAAGACAACTAGACAGTAAAACTGTTGAATACGTTGAAGCCAAGTTTCCTGAAACCTGTTGCTGCTTGCTATAACCAGCAACAGTTCCAGTGGAATTGCTTTCAAAATATTCAACACAATATTCCTTAAAACAGTTTGCCATTTCTAGTCTGTACAGTGTAAGAGGGTGAAGCCAAGTTATAGCTGGCTTCTTTGAAAGCGTGGCGATGCTTTTCTAGGATCAAATTAAAGTTTAACCAACTGACTGCTGAATTCTTTCAGACAACCTTCTCTAGGGAACATAACTCTTCACTTGTTGAATATTTTGAAAACAATTTGACTGAAAGTTGTTGGTGGCTAAGACACCAGCAACTTTCGGTCAAATTGTTTTCAAAATAGTTAGCAGGTGAAGTTTCCTGGAATAGTTAGCAGGTGAAGAGTTCCCTGGAAAAGCTTGTCTGCAAAAATTCAGCAAATAATATCAATGGACAGTAACTCTAGCCACCAACAACTTTCAGTCAAATTGTTTTCAAAATATTCAGCAGGTCCAGAGTAACTGTCCCTTGATATTATTGTTTGGTGGCTTGTAGCCGTCAAAGAGTTAACACAAGAACGTACCACTTGAAACTTAATCTGTAGACAGATAGACTTGCGCTTGAGACCGGCCGCTCCTGACGTGTATGTTCTCCTCATGCTGGACACACGACGCAGTGACGCAGACCCATCCATACCGACTACGGAACCACTGACCGTGTTCACAACTGGGCCTCGCACACTCGTAAATAACTGGCTAATCTCAGTCCTAGTGAAGAATGAAAAGTCAGGTAGCATGTTCAAGCCTCCCCTCAGATAGACATGTGATAGGGTTCAAATTAGCCAAGAAAAATAGCATTTTTTGATAAGTGAAGGTCTATTTGCAGGCCAAGACGAGATTATTTTTAAATGTTTATTGCTAGAAATTGCTGGCTCAGTTAGGGCGCCAACCATCGCAGAGGTAAATTTTCAAAAATAGTATTATTTTGGCCTGCAAATGGACATTTCTCAAGGCAATTGCTGCCTTATCTTGACTAATAAATCGATAAAATAGGATTATCACCTGTCTTACTGAATACCTCATCATGTGACCACCCCATCCCGATAGGCATTTCATACAGACAATGCTACATACTGACACCCCATCATTACTGACCTCTTTGTGAGCCATGTAAGGAATTACCATCTTATGGCTCTAAATGGCCAGTGCTCATCATAGACAGATTTGACAACATATGTCTACATTCCCATTGTGTATATCTATTAAAACTTTCCATGATCCAGACGCCCAAAAACTATTTTTAATGTTTTCAAAAATGGCCATTTGCATCCACAAGATTATTTTTGAAAATATAACCGAGCCAGTTAATCCAATGATAAATTCTCAAAAATAATTTTCTCTTGGTCTACAAATGGATATTTTCAATAAAACAATTAAAATTTTCTTGATAAAATTTGACCATTAAATGGTTAATTGCTTCTCGTATATGCTTTACAAGCAAATATAACAAGTCACACTAAACAATGGATACATCCGATCTGCCACTCAAGTATATGACATCATAATCAATTACGTCACATGCAGGTTGATGTCACAATCAAAATGCATAATGAATGTAGTATCTCGGTAAGTCGTGAACAGTGAATAGTCCGTCAAGTGTAAGAATTCTATGTCTTTAGTATTTAATAACCTGTTCTGTTGAATATTTCAAAATTAATTTGGCTGGGCGCAACACCCAGTTAAATTAGTTTCAAAACATTCCACAGCTTACCTGTATAGTTACCTTGAAATTTAAGATTCTGGGAATTCGGGATGCCAAGTAATATAAGTCGATCCCAACACGTGCCAAGCATGATTGGTGCTTAGCTAGACATGGGCGGGGCATAGCTAGAAATGAACGTGGCACAGCTAGAAATGGATCCCTCTATTGTTGTGATTGTAGGTCAATCAGACAAAGGCCTAGAATATTATACTGTTCCCTATTAACTAAGCTCAGTGACTATAAAGGTACAGCAAGCTATTTGGCACTAAAAGCCATTTTCTCTAAATTATTGAGCTTTGAAACTAAGAGAGCATATTTATAACCACGCTTGACGGTGAGGTGGTAGTGGTTTAACATACACATGATTGTATTTGACACAAATATTAGTATTTTGCGAACAATAAACAAAGATACGTAAGGATTATACCTGGCTGCATAGCGATATTCATATGCTGTTAGAATTTGTTAATTTAAAAATTAGACTTGGCGCATTTCTTCCAAATTTGAATGCGCGTTAATATACACCCATACAGTACAGCTCAGAAATAACTTACCATGTTTTCAATACAAAATAAACTTCTCTGTTCATTTTAAACATAATTGGATTGAAGGGCTAATGGTTTCCAATCCAATTATGTTTAAGATATTCAAAAGAACATTTCTTACTAACATATTTCTGTTTTTGCTTCGGAAACATTTTAAGTTATCTATGAGCTGAACTGCATAAGACATTTCTGCTGAGATTTGGGTCAAATTGCTGCCTTCACAAGGCATTTCTGCTGAGATTTGGGTCAAATTGCTGCCTGCCCGTTATCTATTATGGCACAAAAAAAAATTTCAAATCTATTATGGCATATAATATGCCCGAAGGTCGGGCGCAATAGATGTTACCTTGAGCTATCCTGCAATACTGTAATTGAGATCTTTGTAGCCGGATGTTCACGACAGATACGCAGCCATCCAGCAGCATTATACTGCACTGGTGAGGTTCCCTGACAATGGTTTAATACAAACTGATTTCCTAACGATGCTTTCCGTAGAAGACTGGTTTCTAGCAAGACAAAGTAAAACATCAATAACTGAATGAGCAAGAGCATAGAAACCATATCATATTTATTATCTAAGCAGGATATAACAGATAAATGAGTGCCATTGTAGTGCTACACATGATCCTAATATGACATCTTCAGTGATCAGGCATGAGGCTACTCGTATTCATGAACATGAATCTCATTGGATCCACTTTCAATGGACCAAATCGGCATCATACATGCAGACTGGTAACCCCTTTTACACTATTGCAAGTCGCAACTTTAACCGCTGGATGACATTGAACTCTAGGAAATAACAAAACTCAGCCCACTTTTTACATGCGCTAGATGCGATTCAGATACTTTCAAATCTGAATTTCTAGAATCTAAATTTCAAGGTAATTGTGCAGGTAAGCTGTTGAATATTTTGAAATTAACTTGACTGTGAGCTGTTTTGTGATGAAGCCACCTCATTGTGATTGTGACGTCAGCTAACAAGTGATGTGTCTGATTATGTCAGATACTTAAGTGACAGAGTGGATCCCTCTATTGTCCTTAAATGGTTCTGTTCCTCGAAAAAGCATTTAGATTTGTGAATATAACTGTATAGAACTAGAACTTACTTCTGACTGGATGTTCTCCATGGTGAGTGAACAGTCTCTCCATGAATGAATCATCAGTTGCTCCCGGGAAGATAGCTTCCTCATCCAGAAGCCACAGTAAACCTTTCTTTTCTACATCTTTACTGTCACTTGATACGCCTCGTACCTAACAACATACAATTATATTAACAAACCTTGAGATATATGCTGCCAATCAGGACAATTTAAGAGACTACCAATCGAGCTAATAGAGATATATATTTCTAGGTGTTCCCCACCCCTTTCTAGCTAAGCACCAACCACACCTTGCCCATGTTGGGATCGATCAAACATTGATCCCAGAATCCCAGTATCACGGTAAATACAACAGGTAACCTGTTGGATATTTTGAAACTAATCTGACTGGAGGCTGTTTTTGCCTATGGCAACAACAGCGAACAGCCAAATTAGTTTCAAAATATTCCACAGAATGTTTATTAAAAGATAAACACTTCGTGTACATGCCAAACCTAAATATGTCATGTATTATGCATTTTGATTGTGCCATCAGCCTACATATGACATAATTGATTATGATGCCATATACTTGAGCGACAGATCAGATCCCTCCATTGACTAGAGGATCATTTACACTGGTTGGATATATGACCACTTGTACTAAAGAATCACCAGCTGGTTCAAAACACGGTATCTTTAATACAAATCAACTTGTATTAATCAACCATCGGCCTTTGGTGATTGCTAAAATGTTAGAAGTTTATTTATCAGAGTAAATATTAAAATCTAACACCTGCAAATAAAAAGGCCATTCAGAATTGCAACAAGAACATGGATGCTTCCTACAAACCTGGTTAAATCCAGTTCAGTGGTTCGAGAGGACATTTTTAATTTCCCATTCCTTTACTATGATAGTTTTGTCAGGAAAAAAATCCAAAATGGCCACCAACTCTTCTCCTGCTAAATTGAAACTTTTGATACAGTGTAGCTGTAAACAGTTGCTGTCATTGACAAGATGAACACATATTTACCATCCACCAGTATACATGTACGTAATATGAATAATAATACAACATTAATAATGATTAGTAGAGCTGGGCGGTATTGATATTTACATGACGGTACCGGTACCATGAAAAAATACCGCGGTACCACGGTATACCGTCATCTGAGCTTGAGGCATGCCACGAAATTAGAACATTTTTTTCCATTTCCTTTTCACTTCCATCTCCAATCAACGGTAAATATAGGTAAAATAAATAAATCGGCTTCCTGATTTAGAGAAGAAAAACATGGCTATTGCGACTGTTTAGTTTCACGATTTTATTAGGTCACTATTTTTATTGACGTAATATCATTCACGGGAATATCGGTCAAAGGGTGTAGTTGACTCGCTAACTATAACCCGCTGTTTGAGACATTTGGGTGCACTATTTTCAATCTGGGTTGTTCTTACTATTAATGCGTGCGACCAGCAAGCGGTAAATTTTATTTTGGCAGTCGAGCGCTTTGATAAACAGAGTCCAGACAATATCAGCGAGTATTTAAACGGGGCGAGTGTTGTACACTTTTATTTCTGTTGGAGGCGTATATCCTGTTACTCGCGAAAACAGGCCTATACACATACATATAACACGACATTGAATATAGCCATTTTCCAAAGCTTCTGATAATTACCGAGTACCCGATGTGCAGACTCGTTACTTGCCATGCTTCACGTGAACAATGCGTGTAAAAAGCTATTTCCGCGAACGTCCGACGCAGTTGAAAAATGAATTACAAAAACTAAAACACTACAATTTTTAGGTGACGTTACTTAAACTGGATTTAATCCGTAAAGAAATTTCTTAAAACAAGCCAGAAAAATAAAAAATAACGACTTCAACACTGCTCGTTGTTAATAAATTAGCACGTGATCAAAACGGCAAGAGCAAATACTACGTTTTAGTAAATTTTCATTGATAAATTCAGCATATTATTCATTTTCCCACGGTCTAGTTCATGAACAACCAATCAGATACGTCTTTGCGAGATTGCTGTTGTGTTTGAATAGCACGCAGTCTGTATGTTATTTTGTTATTCTAGCGTGTTTGTTCGGTGACAAAATGCTTGGAGTAATAAATTACAAATAATAGAAACGGGAATAGGGAATATATTACAGTGTAATTACTACCGGCGGACGGCCAGAGAATGAGTTTAGATGTTTTAAATAAAGCAATTTTACCGTGGGACTTTCAAGACGTACGTTTGACATACAATTCTGCCTGTCATTATTTTGTAATTGACGTCTTGACGTTTGTTTTTACAACAACCCTTTCACCTGAACTCGGCTAATAGTTAGGGATGCCTGTATTTTTGGCACTATTAGCACTTATTTACCCTTGGTCAAGTCAGATTTTATGAATATATTTCTCAAATATTGCTCAAACATTATGGACAGTATTCAAGGTATTTGGAAATGTCAACAGTCACGGTATCGGTTCACGGTATACCGCGGTCCTCACGGTACTACCGTCAGACCGCCCAGCTCTAATGATTAGATGATAATTTGTGATGATCACATACCAGTGACTGTGGTGTTGACTTGTCAATCAAATTAACCATCGCTGCCGTACTGGTCGTGACAAACTCAAAATCACATTCAATATTCTCCTAAGAAAGAAAACAAACATTCAGCAATGACATCACAAGTTAACATCGCTGCCGTACTGGTCGTGACAAACTCAAAATCACATTCAATATTCTCCTAAGAAAGAAAACAAACATTCAGCAATGACATCACAAGTTAACATCGCTGCCGTACTGGTCGTGACAAACTCAAAATCACATTCAATATTCTCCTAAGAAAGAAAACAAACATTCAGCAATGACATCACAAGTTAACATCGCTGCCGTACTGGTCGTGACAAACTCAAAATCACATTCAATATTCTCCTAAGAAAGAAAACAAACATTCAGCAATTGACATCACAAGTTAACATCGCTGCCGTACTGGTCGTGACAAACTCAAAATCACATTCAATATTCTCCTAAGAAAGAAAACAAACATTCAGCAATGACATCACAAGTTAACATCGCTGCCGTACTGGTCGTGACAAACTCAAAATCACATTCAATATTCTACTGAGAAAGAAAACAAACATTCAGTAACAACATCACAATTTAACATTAGCATCGACAAATCCATGAAAAAGTATAGTTTACAATATAAAATTTAGTTTGTTGAATATTCTGAAATTAATTTGACTGGAAGCCGTTGCTGCCTAAGGCAACAACAGCTTACAATACAACTAATTTCAAAATATTTGAAAATGAAATATGGGGAACTGATCAGTGAAACCTGCCTTTTAACACTTTAACCCTCGAATTTGTTTAAAGAAAATTCCAATTTTCTCATAGAAAATGTATATCTGCGAAGACTATTTTTTTTTAATTTACCACTGGAATGACTGGCTCGGTTATCGAGCCAGTTATTCTAGTGGTAAATTAAAAAAAATAGTCTTCTCTTGGTCAGCAATTGGGCATTTCTCAAGACCACTACAGAAGTAATTTTTGGCTGATAATAGTGTTAACGGGTTAAAGAGAACTTGAGGAAATTGAGCATTTTTGTAATGATAACCCATAATATGGATCAGTGCCTCAGAATATTGACAGACCCCTGAGATTCTGTGCAGCTACCCCCCACCTCCCCCCCCCCATACTGCACTGTACAGCAATTATTGCTAGTCAAATGTTCTGAATGTACTCATATTTAATATTATCAAGATAAGTTATCCATTAATGGATGAATGTGATCTGTTACTCAAGCATATCATGTGGCAATCATAACTGAGAGAGAATACTCCATCATGAAGCTGAATAGTCCATCAAGTGTATGAGTTGTATGTCTTTGTGGTTTGGGTTTGCTATTTAATAAACATTTTGTTGAAAATTTTGAAACTAATTTGACTGGGCGCTATTGCTGCCATTGGTCTTCCAATCCAATGAAGTTCAAAGTATTTACCAGTGTTTTATTTTGGAAACATCTTACGTTGATTCTGAGCTGCACTGTAACATGTGGTGTTCATGCAGCTACTCCCACAATTCATAGTTCTTGCTACAGTTTACCGCTAACAGGAACACTGTACCCGGTACAGGCTCCCACAATTCATAGCTCTTGCTACAGTTTACCGCTAACAGGAACACTGTCCCTGGTACAGGCTCTGGTTAACGGTAAACAGTAGCAAGAGCAATGAATTGTGGGAAGTTGGCTAGAGACTGAATGACCGAATGCAGGTATGTATAATATATGTATGTATGTAAAGATTTATATAGCGCCAGTTCCGGAGTAAACCGCTCAAAGGCGCTTTAGATGATTAGGAATAAGCTCCTTTGAATAGGTGAGTTTTAAGCAATGATTTAAAGGACTCTATCTTGTCACAATTTCTAAAGTCTGTCTCACCTGTGCATATCTATCCTGTTGACTAGTAAAGGTAAGATCATGGAACAGCAATTGTAATCTTTCATGTGTGTAATTATGACAGAGGTCATCAAACGATGCCCCAGTGTTCCGAGAACACGAGGACGGGTTCTGAAAACCGGGTGCATCTACCACGATTATAGATGATACTGACCGATAATTGGAGGCGAGTGATCTGCAAAATAAAGTTAATATCAATGAAGTTATTTGATTACACATCTTTTTGTAAAACGACTAGCCTCACGAAAATAACATAAATTCCTAAATATTTATATAGAATAATGGGTGAAATGAATAGCCTCAAATCCATTATAATTTTGTATTAAAGCTAGGGAATCTATTTATTACAATTGATTTGAAATAAAGTTTATCTCAATTAAGTTCAATTGACTAAGTTTCATATTTCTTATATGATATGAAACACGATTAAATTAAAATTTATCCTGCATATGTCTAATAAAGAGATTACGTCACAGATAATAGTGAAGTGAACAGATGATAAGCAATTTACGCGATGTACAGATGAACAGATCTTAGTCTCATTACATTCTCTTTATCAGTAACCCTTTAACACTCAAATATGTTCAAGAAAATTTCATTTTTCTCATACAAAATGTCCATTTGCAGACCAAGAGAAGAGCATTTTTGAAATTTTATCACTTGAATGACTGGCTCGATAATCGAGCCAGTCATTCCAGTGGTAAATTTTCAAACATACCCTTCTCTTGGGCTGCAAATGAACATTTCTCTAGACCATTACAGAAGCCGTTTTTTGCTGGTATGAGTGTTTACGGGTTAAAACAGGTGTTCATGTTAGAATGCCATTTCTGAATAGAAAAGGCTCCTGATTTTGTCTCTACATGTACTCAGGGGTAGATCTGAACTTTTTATTCCACTAGCCCGCCGGACTAGTGATTTTTTAAATACACTAGTCCGCAGACAAGCGTACTAGTCCTGCAAAAGAGGGGGGTCTGGGCGCCCTCCCTCAGAAAAAAACATGGTGCTTATTGAATGTCCATTTATAGGCCAAGAGACTGCTATTGTTTTAATTTACAACTAGAATGACTGGCTCGTCATTCCAATGGTAAATTTTCAAAAATAGTCATCTCTTGGTCTGCAAATAGACATTTCTCAGGACCACTGCAGAAGCCATTTTGGCCAGCTTTAGTGTTAAAGGGTTAAACTAGTCAAACCCCAACTCCCACCCCCATGTTATTTTCTACGGCCAGCAAACTAAGTAAATTTATCAAATTTCTTTTTCACGAGTGAGATGACATACTTACCTCCCTAACACTCTTGATATACTAGTATATCGGCTCTAAATTCAATAATATTCAGAATTATAAAAAGTTAGGTGCCCCTAATGGGCAGGTGGAAGTACACAGTCATGCACATGACAAACACCACCCTCTGCGCATGCGCACACCGGTACTTCCGTTACTAAATATTGGCTGACCTAGAAGCAACTATTCAATAGCCAAAGGATCAGGCCTCCGTGGGGTGGCGAGGCCGGGATCCTGTTAGGGAGGTAAGTATGTCATCTCACTCGTGAAAAAGAAATTTGATAAATTTACTTATTTCACATCATGAGAACATACTTACCTCCCTAACACTCTTGATAAAAACCAGAATTTGAAAGTAAATTTTGGTGGGAGGGAGGCAAGGTCCTGAAAACCCGCACACCCTCGAAGAGGCTAGGCTCTTTGAATTCTCAAGAGATTTAAAACATCTGAAATTGTGACTGAAACCACAACCAGGAATAGAATTTTGCATCGGATAATCGACCGATGAAGAGAGATTGATCAAAAGGCAAATGCGCTCCCCCCCCCCCCCCCCCCCCTCTTCCTGAGGAAGGTATAGGAAAAAACGCTGCTCTAAATGACTAGCACGTTCTCTAATACTTAATGAAAGTATTACTAGACATTGGAAAAAGAAGAATTGCTTCTATTTCAAAAACTCTCTGAAAACCACAATTAAGAGACATCAACCATCACCATATTAAAAAATAAAATGACACCATCACCAAGACAGAAAATCAAAAAATGGTCATAACCACTGACATTTGATGTCTTGGACGCGGCACTCATCTCTTCCCCCACCGGAAGAGGAGAAGTGTACCAGCTAATAGTAGGAATACCCTACCAACAAATGTGATATTTGCAAATAGCAGAGGAGGCAAACTATTTACAAACATAAACCTCTGCATAACTATTTTATATTTCCTGAGGACTGAGACGGCGAGTGGGTTAGAAGTGTCACGAAGGTAATGGTCGGTAAAACTTGACTCACAGTGCCACTGGGCTACTGACATAATGTCTTCAATCGAAACACCATTAAATAATGCCGTGGAAGTTACCACACCACGGACACTATGAGCCTTGGCTCTATCTACCTGGATTCCAGTGGCTGTCTTATGACAGAATTGGATACATTCCACTATCCATCTGGAAATAGTGTCTCTTGACGCCCTACCATGGGGGGTACAATATATGACAACCATAGGGAACATGGGTCCGTCCGCCAAACCTGAGTTCTTTTCTTGTACTTATTCAAAGCACGGACTGGACACCATACTTTAGCACCAGGATCATATCTGGTTAAGGCAGGTAAAATAATAGGTTTACCCGGATACTTTAAAGATTGATTCTTAGCCAAGAAATTCAATCTAGGTAGAAGCTTAAGGCCTTCACCTGTAACTATATAACGGTCAGGCTCAGCAGACAAGGCATGAATTTCACTCCTGCGTCTGGCTGAAGCCGCCGCCACTAAAAATACAGTTTTAAGTGTCAATAATTTTACAGATATAGCACTAAGTGGTTCAAAAGGCTTACCACTCAAAACCTGCAGAACCAGAGAAAGACTCCATGACGGTGTCAGTGGAGGATTTCTAGGTCTGAGATTGCCCATACCTTTAATAAGAGTATTTAAAACACTTACTTCATCACTTCCCCTCTTTGCCAAGCAAGGGATAACAGTCATCAATGCTGATTTGTATCCAGCAACAGAATTAGGTTGAAGACTATAGGTATCATACAGGTGACATAGAAAATCAGCTACTACCTGAATAGATGCTTCCATCGGATTGATACATCTCTTTGAGCACCATTCTGCAAATCTGTTGATTTTATAATTATAAGCTTTGGAGGTTGACCCCCTCCTGGCACTGGCCATGAAATTGGCTGCTTGCTCAGAAAAGCCCTCCTTAATTGCGGATTGTTTGACAACATCCATGCACTCAATCGAAACATTGACGGATTGTTGTGAAGGGTCTTGCCCTGGAAGATAATATCGTCCATCAGCGGCAGAGGAACCGGATTGCAAACCAGAAGGTCCAGCAGATCCGTAAACCATGATCGGCTTGGCCAATTCGGGGCGATCAGAAGCACTTGGCATTCCTCTTGTCTGATCTTCTGAAGGACTCTTGGAATCAGGATTGTTGGAGGGTATGCGTATGCATACATTCTCTTCCAACTGATAGCTAGCGCATCTATTGCGATAGCGCTTGGATCTGGAATCGGAGAAACGTACGTCGTCATCTTCGCATTCTTCTTCATTGCGAACAAATCTATGTTGGGCTTTCCCCAATGATTGAACAGGTGATCCGCCACACATTGATTTAGTTGCCATTCCGTAGGCAGAATACTCATCCTTCGGCTCAATGAGTCTGCTAATAGATTCAGCCTTCATATGATCCATGCACCAGCAAAGCAGCTTCCATGTCATCATACAGAGACTGGGCGACTTCGTTCCGCCCTGGCGGTTTATGTAACTCACTACTGTAGAGTTGTCTGAACGTATCATCACAAATTTTCCCTTCACCTCCCCTAGGAAGTGTTCCAGGCCTAGAACTACAGCCCGCAGTTCTAGCATGTTGATATGTTCCTTTGACTGTTCCAGATTCCAAAGCCCTGATATAGTGGCTTCTTCCAGGCAAGCTCCCCAACCCTCCATCGATGCATCCGTAAACATCGTTACTTGAGGGTGGGGAGGGGTCAGCATGACCCCCGCCAGGAGATTTCGTCTCTCCATCCACCAATGAAGGTGATGAATGAGAGGGTCCAACACTTGAATGCGCGAGTCCAGTGATCCTGAACTCTGCGTCCACTGGGTCATGAGAAACAACTGAATCGGCCGCCTGCGTAAGGCCGCCTGAGGAATGACCGGTTCCATTGAAACCATCAGACCCAACATTCTCAGATAGACCCGTGCTAGAATATAACGACTGTTGCACACCAACTGAATACACGAGAGGAAACTTTCCACTCTCTCCTGGGACGGATAAACATATCCTATCTCCAGATCGAAGAACATACCCAGGTAAACAAACTTCTGGGATGGAGTCAGCTCTGATTTCGGAAAGTTGATCATCCAGCCTAAATCTGTGAGAGTTTCCAAGACTATCTCCAGATTTGCTGTCAAACTTTCTGGGTTGTGTGCTTTTAGCAACCAGTCGTCTATATAAGTGTGAACAGGTATATTTCTCCTGCGGAGGTATGCCGTGATAGCAAGTACCACTCGAGTGAAGACCCTTGGAGCCGTCGAGATGCCGAATGGAAGAACCTTGAATTCCCATTGGCGTCCCTGAAAAGCAAATCTCAGGAACCGACGAAACCTCCTTGCAATTGGAATGTGGAAGTAAGCATCCTTGAGATCTATAGATGCTGTCCACATCCCCTTCTCTAACCCCAACAACACCGATCTCACTGTTTCCATTTTGAAAGTCGGAGTGTCTAAAAACTTGTTTAGAGGCTTGAGGTTGAGAATTGGTCTCCACCCCCCCGGTGTTCTTTGCCACAAGAAACACGGTTGAATAGAAGCCCGGGCAATCCTGCGCCGGTTGAATTGCTTCTTTTAGAACGAGAGAATCTATCTCCTCTTCTATGCACAACCGCTTGTCTGGATCTCGTGGAACTTGAGTCCAGACCGGTACCAGAGACAAATGCAACGGCGGACCTCTTATCCAATCTGGACTGTATCCCTGCGAAAGCCATTGCAAGACTAAGCGGTCCTGAATTAACCGCGCCCACTTCTGAATGTGACAAGTCAAACGACCTCCCACTGGTGCACCTAGGGTTGACGGGGTGCCCATAAACTTCAGAAGTGGGTGTGTCTCTGATACGAGTGGCAACACCCCAGTGGTACTTGTGATAACCGGAAAAAAATTTCTTGCGTCAGGCCCGGTTACCACGCGCCGCTCCCCACGCGCCGCGACCAGCGCCACGCGCACCACGGTGCGCGGGCTGCTGCCTGGCAGGCTGCGCTTGAGGCGGCGGCTGTCGCACAACAGCACGCTGCTGCTGGCGTAGCCGACGCGGTCTCTGAAACCGGCCGGCCTGCTGGCCTCTGACACTGCCAGCCCCGCCACGAGCGTACGGCTGTCGAGCAGCCGAGGGCTGAACATGCACATGTTCCCTGCGCAGCACTTCAAACTGTGCCCGCAGCGCCCTCTGGTTGTTCACCAAAGTCACTGTCTCCTGCAGGTGCCGACAACCTTCACCTCCAAAGAGTCCAGGGCCCGCCATCGGCGCTTGCATCAAGCGCGACTTGAGCTCCTGAGACGGGCACAAATTGTCCAGTGCAAAAGTGCGCCTCGTCCTCAGCGACTTCGTGACCGACCTAGTCAGACAGTCCAACGCCAGGTTGATGCCATCCTGGATGGCTCGTTGGACTGTCACGGGACTAGGATGTTGCTGCACCGACGCTGCCACCACCCCCGACAGCAGCTGAGAGACATGCGACAGCGCACTGATCGCTGCTCGCGAGCTCTCCTCGGTGTCGCGCAAGGCGATATTCGCCGAGCGCATAGCGCCCGAGCACAAGGCTCCCGTGTCAGCCCGGGAACCCGGCCGCGTATCTTCGCCCAGAGCGGCGCGGTCATCCGCGCTCGGTCTGGGCGCCAGGCCATACCGAGCATACTGACTGGCAGTAACCCGACATCGCCTCGCTACCTCGCGGGGGGCCTTCGCGAGGCGACCTTTCGGTCTGATCGACTCCTCTGCCGCCGTGAACATATCTAAGATATGTTCAGCATACGGCAGAGACAGAGCCGTGCTGGCCAACGGCTTCGCCTGTAACCACGCCCGCGGGTTACCGGCGACCGTCTCGTCCACGGTGAGCTCTGGTCTTACAGCGAGGAGCCACGCACACGCCTCTGACCAGTCTTCATCCGTGGCTACCTGCGAACTGCCGACGAGCAACGGGCCCTCGTCATCCTCAATGGCATTCGCAGGTATGGCCGAGGAGGAGGCTATAGACGAACCTGGCTGCCCAGGGAACGTATACGGGCCCGCGAGGGCCGGCATAGCATTCCACATAGGCAAACCAAGCTCCAAGGCCGCGCTTGTGCGAGGGGGGGTTACACACACCAGCGCGGCCTGGAACGTCCGTGTGAGATTCCACTTCCAACCGTGGAATCTTATACGGCCGGCCGTCTGCTCCAAAGCGGGCCACAGGCTGAACCATGAAACCTGCTCCCGAGGGAACAGTGCCATAGGTGCGAGCGTTCACGCTCCCCAACAGAGGAGTGTAGGCGCTCACATCCATGTCTTCATGATCCACCTGTGGACCGAGCAGGTAGTCCTCATCATCTTCCTGGTCAGGAAAGTTAGGCTCTGGATTAGTAAGGAAAACTAACCCAGACTGACCAGGAGACTGCTCAAAGGCAGATGACGAGTTTACTCCGCGAGTGATCGTGGTCAGGCCCGTTGGTCGGGTCCCGCCTGATGCTTCTCGCGCCGCTGGCACCCCAGGCGATGCGAACATCAAGCCTGGGTCCAAGACGGCCGCCCCTGGATCACTAAACGCATTGTCCGAGCTAATAGGCCATGATCCAGGGACGGGGGCTACCTGCACCGAGGTCGATGCGCAGGAAGTTGAAACACCTGTGCCAGGCAACATGCCGCGAAGCATGTCAGGCATCAGGTCTTTCAAAGTCCTGCCCATCTCACTCACCAACTCACTCTTGAAGGCCTCGAGACCACTCTTCTCCGAGGCCTTCTTCTTACCGTCCTTCTTTGGTTTCTTCCCCTCCTCTGCCATCATCCTCGCCTGTAAAGAGAAGAATTCAGAGGTTAGATCCACCCCCCCACTTTTCACAAATAACACATTTGTTGGACAGCCTACAAGCTGAACACAGATGGCAAGGGTGGGGGAAGAATCTAGCCTTCATAGACTTGAGGCAGGACGGACACTTCTGAAAAGACGGATACGAAGACAATGAGTATGACAGTCTCAAAGCCTTGATAATGGATCTTTTAAGAAGAAACCAAAACAACCACGAGAGAAGACATCCACTATTACGACCACCCTGACGGGACAGGCGACTTCTCTAGTTAATAACTCCAAATACAACCAGATCTTTTTAGATTAAGAGAGAGAGAGAAAGAACATGACTATCTAGATATCTCTCTACACTTCTTAATAAACAGGGGATGAACACATCACCGACTTCTCCAAACTAAGATTATGACATCAAGGAAAGAGAAACTCTGGTTGATTATGACATCAAACCTCACTATGCAAAAGCTCCTACCAGGAGAGGGGACGTCAGATTTATGTAAGAAATATCTAGATCTCCAGACATTCTCCGCTCTCGACTAATATAATATTAAATTATATATACTCGAGAACCCATGCACACGCAAGAGAGAAAATAGTGCAATAGCAAACGGCAGCAGAAAATGTAATTATTTTCAAATAATCATGCGCCATAATTAATAACTCCCTTAGCCTGGGCACAGGCAACCATCCTCTTGTGCAGGAAACACGTCCATCCATCCGCCGAGACTCCTCTTCCAGAAGAACTGATGAGGGGGGATGGGACAAAAGGAAGGAGATATTTTATTTATTAATATATTATATCTCCAACCCTTAGACATATCACGATGATAAGTCATCCTGGGACGTGAACACCTTCCAGAGAAGACCAGGCAACCTTGTATAGACACAAGACCGACCTGTAAGCATAAAACACAAGAGTTTATTAGCCCTAGGCGCTGGGAAAAAATTTACAAGGATTCCCAGCGCCTGAAAACGCGGTACCGCCAAAAACGGCCGCTACGAAAACCGGTAACACACGAAAGTTACAAGTCTCAAATAAAAGCCAGGAACAATGTCACCTTGGATGATGACGAGGAGGGCTCCTCTGACATTTTCGCATCAGCCATGATAGACTTGGATGTATTGTTCTCTTATGAATTCAGAAAAGCGCCTGTGAGGAATTTCCACCAGTTGCTTCCAGCCAATATATTAGAAAACGGAAGTACCGGTGTGCGCATGCGCAGAGGGTGGTGTTTGTCATGTGCATGACTGTGTACTTCCACCTGCCCATTAGGGGCACCTAACTTTTTATAATTATGAATATTATTGAATTTAGAGCCGATATACTAGTATATCAAGAGTGTTAGGGAGGTAAGTATGTTCTCATGATGTGAAATGTCAAATTTAGCCATTACATATATAACAGAAGGAAAAGTGTTAACACTCCACATTTTCACTGAGTAGTTCTTTATTTAGAAGGGGAATTCCAGTTTTTGCTTCCTATTTGATTAAGACGGGACTACGTTATAGAAGTGCTGACAAGATAGGTTATTGCAATTAGAATATTGTTCATTTAATCTTGGCCAGTGTTTTGTTTACTGTAATAAGAGAGCAGATCTTTTAATATCTGTCGGTAAACTAAATCATGTGAAGAGAAATTGCAGTTGTTATTGAGCAAAGTAATGATTTGGTTTACCAAATCTCCAACTAAAATAAGTGTGAAAAAAACAAGTTTTTAAAAATAGTTCTGTATATTTTGCCGTATTTAATGAAATATTCACAATTGAAAAATCTTCCATCTCCACTCATATGTTATACTTAATTACAAAATGCAATATAAGATATGCCTTCATGGAGATTCAGTGTCTGAAAGACAAACTTTAAATTGTTGCAATCTGCTCTGTAACTAGCGTGTTGATGCATATAATGAAACTCGGGAAACATTTACCATTCATTGCCTTGCGAGATCGCTTTTGATACGAACTCGATCACCAAGCCACGCCTCTATTTTTAGTTTGCATATTCATTTGTCATGTTCGTTCATCTCGTAAGAATTTATTGGTCAATTATTCCTTTCCAAAATGAAATTGCCGGAAAAGTATCTGAGGCGATCGAAAATCAGCAGTTATGGTAACCCATTTTAGGTTGTCTAAAAATAAAATAAGGCGAGCGCGTTCAGCCGTTCGCCACAACAGCACAGGCCTGCTTCTGATATCGAACATTAGAATAATATGATGCCCGACCACCACAGGACATAAGATGTGCCAGATTTATACTGTGAAGTGTCGTAAAAACAAACTTCTTATCTCGAACGTTCTTTTCGAATAATATTCTGAACAATGACCGCGCAACATGCATAAGATCCGTAAAATTTCTATTGTGAAGTATCTAAAAAGCGAACCTCTTGAAATTGTTCAGTTTAGGTGTTTAGAATAATAGGAAGCGACGGCTGTAGATAACTCTAGATTAGATAAGCCATTTTAAAACTATGTCATATTACATACGGAAATCGGATAATTGGCTTATGTTGTGAACAGTGGTGCATGTTTCCAAGAATTTTAAGCATTATGTTTATCAATGTCATGGAATATTTCATTTTAGCGAGTCTAATGGATAATTTTGACAAGAATTTTGCACTAGTCCACCGGACATGTGACTAATAGACTATGAGTAGTCCATGTGGGAATCAGGTAGTCTCGAACTAGCGGACATAACTGAAGATCGAACCCTGTGTACTATACTTATATTTTGAACATTTTAACATCTATGATTACAGTTCAAGAATTTAATTTATACTTTCCGAAATAAGCCTAGAAATTATATATATATGTAAAAAATTAGATTGTCATGGTAGTGTCTCATCATAAAAAGCAGCATAGCCTCGCAGCAACTATTTCAATGTATACGTCAAAGTGCAGCTTAACCTTGTCACAACAAGGAACAGAATCACTCACCTGTTGATAAGAGAGAGGATAGCACTAAAGACATCATGATAGAGGCCTACAACAAAGCCTTCCAATGATTCCTGAGCACTGGTCAGATCAGGAGCTCCAGACTTATCACCGGGACTGCCTGATGATCTGCAGAATACACAACACAAACCAGTCATGATGTTCTCATTATACACAACACAAACCACAGTCATGATGTCCTCATTATAGACAACACAAACCACAGTCATGATGTCCTCATTATACACAACACAAACCACAGTCACACAAACCACAGTCATGATGTCCTCATTATACACTACAAGCCTCAGTCATGATGTCCTCATTATACGCAACACAAACCACAGTCATGATGTCCTCATTATACACAACACAAACCACAGTCATGATGTCCTCATTATACACAACACAAACCACAGTCATGATGTCCTCATTATACACAACACAAACCACAGTCATGATGTCCTCATTATACACAACACAAACCACAGTCATGATGTCCTCATTATACACAACACAAACCACAGTCATGATGTCCTCATTATACACAACACAAACCTCAGTCATGATGTCCTCATTATACACAACACAAACCTCAGTCATGATGTCCTCACTATACACAACACAAACTACAGTCATGTCCTCATTATACACAACACAAACCACAGTCATGATGTCCCCATTATACACAACACAAATCACAGTCATGATGTCCTCATTATACACACCACAAACCTCAGTCATGATTTCCTCATTATACACAACACAAACCTCAGTCATGATGTCCTCATTATACACAATTTAAACCACAGTCATGATGTCCTCATTATACACAACACAAACCACAGTCATGATGTCCTCATTATACACACCACAAACCAGTCATGATGTCCTCATTATACACAACACAAACCACAGTCATGATGTCCTCATTATACACAACACAAACCACAGTCATGTCCTCATTATACACAACACAAACCCGTCATGATGCTCTCATTGTGGGAATATGTCAGGACATCGAATGTGTCTGCGACATACGCACGTGATATATCAGGACATAGAATGTGTCCGCGACATACGCACGTGATATGTCATGACATAGAATGTCTCTGCAGCATATGCACGTGATATATCACGACATAGAATGTCTCTGCAGCATATGCACGTGATATGTCACGACATAGAATGTGTCTGCAGCATATGCACGTGATATGTTAGGACATACAATGTGTCTGCGACATATGCACGTGATATGTCATGACATAGAATGTGTCCGCGACATACGCACGTGATATGTCACGACATAGAATGTCTCTGCAGCATATGCACGTGATATGTCATGACATAGAATGTCTCTGCAGCATATGCACGTGATATGTCATGACATAGAATGTGTCCGCGACATACGCACGTGATGTCACGACATAGAATGTCTCTGCAGCATATGCACGTGATATGTCACGACATAGAATGTCTCTGCAGCATATGCACGTGATATGTCATGACATAGAATGTCTCTGCAGCATATGCACGTGATATGTTAGGACATAGAATGTGTCCGCGGCATACGCACATGATATTCGCCGAAAACATACTCCATTACAGCACAAAAATAATCTAGAACATGTATTCTGTTAAATATTTTGAACATAACTAGATTGGAAGACGCAGTCTTCCAATCCAATTATGTCCAAAATATTCAATAGAACATTTCTTATTTTCTGTTCAAAATTGTATTAAGTTATGCATTTGAGTGGCTATGTGAACGAATTGAGATAATACACATATACGCCAGAAATACTCAGCTAAGGAAAACATTTTTTTTGAAAACTTCCGGGATCTGAAATTGTTTTTTTCAGAGCCAGTGATATCAGGAGAAAGCTTTTCAAAGGTTTAACTTTTTTATGGCTGTGAATCAAAAAAGCATCCGCTTTTGTTTCTACGAGAATTCTTAATACTTACCAGATGTACTATTATGATAATGTCTATTATCTAGTCTAGCTCAAAATAAACAATTAAAACTCCGCACTCTCCTGGTCCTGCCCCTACTGTGTCCGGGAATACCATAGCCGCAGGTACCGAGTCAATTCCCAATCACAGTCAGATTCGTCTTATGTTTGCCTTGGCAACTGCGAAAGCAGCTCAGCCTCACCTCAGCGGGGCGGCTGAGGCAGGGCCATAGTACATCTGGTAAGTATTAAGAATTCTCGTAGAAACAAAAGCGGATGCTTTGAGACATAACCACAGAGATTTCGGGTCGTCCCTCCACTCATTAGTACGTTTCTTATACATTTTAAGACATCTGACAGGACACCAAACAGAAGAGTTTGGGTCATGTCTAGTTAAACTTGGCAAATTGATCGGCTGTCCTGGATATTTAAGTGACTGATTCTTTGACAGGAAACAAAGACGTGGAAGTAGTCGTAAACCTTCACCCGTGACGAAAAAACGGTCTTGTTCGGCAGAAAGCGCATGAATTTCGCTTCTCCTTCTCGCCGACGCTGCTGCAACCAAGAAAACTGATTTAATAGTTAACAGTTTAATATCAATAGATCTAATTGGTTCAAAAGGAGCTTGTCCTAAAACCTGTAGAACAAGATATAGATTCCATGATGGAATAGGAATTGGCTGTCTAGGTCGCAGATTGCTCATTCCTTTGATAACTTCATTCAAGGTGTCATTCTCCACTCCTTCAACAGTGAGACTGGGAATGACTGAAGCTAATGCAGACTTATATGCTGCTAGGGTGGAAGGTACAAGTTTGTCAACTTCGTATAAATGACAGATAAAATCCGCTACGTGTTGAACAGATGCAGAAAAGGGATTAATATCTCCTCTCTCACACCACTGTGCAAATTTGTTGATTCTATAATTATATGTCTTTGTGGTTGAAACTCTTCTGGCTGAAGCAACAAACTTCGCTGCTTGCTCAGAAAAGCCACCCTCAATTGCACGCTGCTTGACAACATCCATGCAGTCAATTGGAACATTTCCGGTCTGTCGTGGAGGTACAGACCCTTGTTCTGAGAGATTAGATCTCTGGCGTCTGGCAGAGAGACTGGATTGCAGACCAGAAGGTCCAGCAGATCCGTAAACCATGATCGGCCTGGCCAATACGGGGCGATCAGTAGTACCTGGCACTCCCCCTCTCTTATTTTTGCCAGAACTTTCGGGATGAGAATTGTTGGAGGGTACGCATACGCGTACATCCCCTCCCAACTTATTGCCAGTGCGTCTACTGCTAAGGCTAACGGGTCCGGGATCGGTGACACGTAAGTGACCATCTTTGCGTTTTGACTCATCGCAAACAGGTCGACATTTGGCTTGCCCCATTGTTTGAATAAAACCTCCGCTACCGATTGGTTGAGCTGCCATTCCGTCGGACGACAAATCGTCCTTCGACTGAGAGCATCCGCTAGGATGTTCAATCTTCCTGGAATGTGTGCTGCCCGAAGAATAATATTCTTCTCTTGGCACCACAGCAGAAGGTTCCAAACCATCATACACAACTCTGGTGATCTCGTGCCGCCCTGGCGGTTCAAATAAGACACCACTGTCGAGTTGTCTGTCCTTATAAGGACAACTTTGCCTTGAATCAGGCTCTCGAACTTTCGAAGTGCTAATACCACCGCTAGTAGTTCGAGCACATTGATATGTTTCTGTGCATTGGTCCGATCCCATTCCCCTGACACTGACTGATTGTCCAATACAGCTCCCCAACCTGTCAACGATGCATCCGTAAAGATGGACATCTGAGGTTGAGGAGGTTGTAGCAGAACACCTCGCAGGAGATTCTGTTCGGATAACCACCACTGAAGGTGGAATATCAATGGTTCTTTGACTGGAATCCTCAGAGATAACGGATCCGTTTTCTGAGACCAGAATGACATTAGATACATCTGAATTGGCCTGCGCCTGAGTGCCGCATATGGAACCACCCTCTCCAGAGATACTAGTAACCCCAGTATCCTGAGAAACTGGCGCGCCGTCAGATAGGCTCCTAGAGAAACTGACTCCAGAACTGCAATCAGGCTTTTGACTCTGCTCTCCGCCGGAAAAGCTACGCCGTCCCTGAGATTGAAAAAGATTCCCAGATAGACAAACTCCTGGGATGGAGTCAGTTCTGACATCTCTAGATTTACAATCCACCCTAGATCCTATAATAAGGCTAGGACTACCTGCAGATTGCTGCGCAGTGACTGGATTCCCCGCCTTCAGCAGCCAGTCGTCTATGTACGTGTGAACAGCTATGTTTCTCCTGCGAAGTAAAGAAGTCATGGCGAGAACCACCTTGGTGAAGACCCTCGGAGCTGTGGTCAGGCCGAACGGGAGAGCATTGAATTCCCAAACATTGTCTTGGAATGCAAAACGAAGGTACTTCTGAAAAGGAATTGACATTGGAATATGAAAATATGCATCCTTCAGATCTATCGACACTCCCCACATGCCTTTCCTCAGCCCTGTCATTACTGCTGCAACCGTCTCCATCTGAAATTTGGGAGAAAGAATAAACTTGTTCAACGGTTTGAGATTGAGAATTGGTCTCCATTCTCCGGTACGCTTCGGAACGAGGAACATGATCGAATAGAAGCCCGGAGAAGACTGATCCTTGACTAAATGAATGGCCTTCTTCTGATGAAGAGATTGTATTTCTAACTGAATGGCGTCTAGACGATCTGATTCCCTTGGAACAGTAGTCCATATTGGAGTCGAGGTTAACGGAACTAACGATTGATGGATGAGCCAGTCCGGATCGCAGCCGTTTCTTATCCACTGACAAACTAAACAGTCGCGCACGACCTGTTCCCATTGGTTTAGGAATAGCTGAAGTCTGCCTCCGATGGAAGGAAACTGCACACAATTGTCGGTCAAGATTAGCCGATAAGACGCTAAATCGCTTGGGTGAAGATTCTCGACTCCATCCGTCTCCGAAGCCATCGGTAGTGGTTCCGCCGGAAACCCGTCAGGAACGAGCCCCACGGCCGCCCCGCAGCTTCTTGTGGTACGACGGTCCGGAACCGCCGCCACGGCTATCCTTACGGTAGCCGCCTCGGCCCGAACCGCCACCCTTCCTGTCTTCCTCATACGGCCTCTTACTAGAGGACTTGTATGAGGACGAACGGCCAGGTCCTTGCGATCCGGATGACCTATGGGCATCAAGGCCATGGCTGCCCTCGCCGCATCCTCAATGAGCATGAGCTCATTGAACGGGTCTTTGTTGGTCTGCGAAACCAAAGGACGTGACCGCCCCTTAGCCTTCCCAGCCAATGGCCTATTCAGCGCCTCTCGTTCCGCAACGGAAAGCCGTGGAACCCGGGCGTACTGATGATAGGCCAGCTCCGGAAAACGGACCCTACTCCTTATCCCCTTCGGGGCCTTTGGTAATGCATAGTCTGGCTGAACCAGACGGTATGCCGCAACTTCCAACATGTCAGAAGTCTGCGTATCCAATGGGAGTGTCGGCATGGCAGAAGAGCCACTTGACAGAGCGCTAGCCGCACGCTCTGACATCCGTTCCATCGTCGGATCGCGCTGAGATCCTAGATCAGATGCCAACCCGAGACGATTGGTCATCCATCCAAGGACCTGCACCAATTCAGCTTCGGTGCAGAAAACGGACTCGTCCATCAAAGAACTGCCGTTCTCATCCTCCCTCTCTCCCTTAGATGAGAGGGCCACCGACGATCCATGATGGGCGTTACGATACACGTCTCTGCCAGGACAGAGCGCATCCATAACGCGACTACCGGCGGCACCGGTGTCTAGCGAATCGCCAGACACGGATTCCCCGCAATCCATCGGCTCCCGCACGGGATCCGGGACTACGACCGCCTTAACTACGGCTGGTACCGTCACTCCGATAGGAGCCGCACCTAACGCCGCCGGGATACCAGCAGGAACCGCAAAACACGGCTCCGCCGGCATTGCCGGTTGCACAAATAGCGGATGGAATATGCCCGACGGAACGTCGACATCACCATCCGCCTGGCAAACCCGTACAAATCCCGAGGGCGACCCCTGGGACGTACTAGGCATTGCCGTCATCGAAAGATCCGGCATGCCGGAATCTTCCATTAGCAGCAGATCTTCCTCCTCTACCGTCGGCTCTTGAGCCAAGGACAGAGAAGGGGCAGGTGCATGCCCCTCAGCAGAACTAGCCGGACCACCTAACGGTTGTCCTGCACCAGCTTGCCTCACCGGGACCGTGGACTGCAACGAGTCAAACATCGCCTTGAACTGGGCCGCCCATATGCCCAGCGCTGAATCCATTCGTTCATTCAGACGACCTTCAAGTCCCATAAGAGACGCCTGCTGCACCTTCGCTGCCTTGTCCTTCGCGATCCTCTCCAGCCTCGCACGTCGATCCCTGTCAAATTCTGCCACCATTGCCGACGACCACTTCACGCACACATCACAAGGGCTGCCGACCTTACACTGAGCGCACGCCACACAGTGATGTCCCAAGTACTTCCGCTTCATGAACCTGTTGCACTTCTGGCACAACGTGTCCGGATTCTTAGGTTTCTGCGAACACAGAGAAAAATTAAAACGCTGCACATGACAAATGATGACGAGCAACACGCACAATCGACTTGATAGTTAAGATTTCTTAAACACATTAACTTTCTCTTAACTTAATGATAATCAAGTTCTTAGGCAGGAAATATTTGAAACTTTTTTTTTGAGTGAAAATTTTTTAAAACACACAACTCAGCCTTTAACTAGCGTCAAATAACCAAGGCAACATCGCCGATTGCTACAAACACCCTCGACAATGAAGCGAAAGCTAAAAATCGGCGATAAACAGAGTGCATAGACACACCAAGCCAAGAACGACATAATACATGGGCGCCGCCATCTTGGCCAAGGGCGCATCCATCTTTAGAGGAACCGAGTCGCAAGAGAAAATTAACCGAGTACCCGAATTAAATTAAAAGTTAACGGGTACAGAAGCGACTCCAACAATGGCTAACATTTTAAAACAATGTGCCAATTTAAGGAAATTTCAAACAGTATTTATGGCATGAATGTATAAATTCTAGATTGATACAACCTGCCCCTGTGATGATTTTCCTAGTTCCTCCATGAAGCCACCGATGTAATCCTTCCTAACAACCGATAACCGCTTAAATTAACTAAAATTTGAGCACACTAAAATTGCGACTTTGACAAAAACGCAAAATAGACGAATCTGACTGTGATTCGGAATTGACTCGGTACCTGCGGCTATGGTATTCCCGGACACAGTAGGGGCAGGACCAGGAGAGTGCGGAGTTTTAATTGTTTATTTTGAGCTAGACTAGATAATAGACATTATCATAATAGTACATCTGGTAAGTATTATTCGAAGTAGAATGATGGTTCTCCATGGCCCGGAGTTATCTCGCTTGATGCACAGGATTACAGTAATTAATTCTTTCACTGATGAATTCCCTATATCTCATTTTCAAAGACAATCATACAGGAAGATGATGAATATTGTGAAGTTAATTTGGCTGGATGTCATTGCTACCCTAGGCAGCAATGTCTTCAGTCAGATTTATCTCAAAATATACAACAGAATCAGTTTTATCATAGATATATTTTCTCTGGGATATGTCGACTAACAATGAACATCAGATGTATCTGTAACAGGCGTTTCCATTTCATAAACCACCTGGGCTTACAGGTAAATATCATACCTGTAAGATGTGTTTCTGTTGAGTGTTCCTGAAGCAACTGGACTAGCCGTGAATATCATACGAGAAAGCTCCTCAGGACTGATGCCCAGGAGTGTGGCAGCACGTTGAGCAGAAGCAGGACGCAGAAATTGAGCCTTGTTATTAGTGCCTAGTAAGAAAGTAATAAGCTAACCCATAATGTCATTCTTCAGGCGCATGATTAGTACATGCTGGTAAACGTAGACAGCGATCTACAGTACACCTCAGAAATAAGCGATCATATTTCTTAAACAGAAACATGTTAGTTAGTAGAACACTGTGCTGGCCTTAATTTGATTGGAAGCCTTAGGCAGCAATAGCTTCAGATCAAATTAAAGCAAAAATATTCAATATGTTTCATTTTGTTTTGGAAACAGGTTAACTTCTTTCTGAGCTGTACTGTATTTGTGGATGGATAGCCTTATTTCTAAACATTATCAAGTCCCCTCATTTACAAGAGATGAGTGATTCAATGGTGCCCATGGTATCATGGTATATACCATCATGGCATCATCATGTATACTGCTTTATATACAAAAAGAGAGTGGACTGGTGCTTAATCCTCTCTCTGAATCATCCACCCACCACCCCCATCCTCCAAGAGAAAAATGATCTAATGCACAGAGACATTCACTCTATATATTACTGTTGAATATGTTGACATTAATTTAGCTAAAAGTTTCAGCTGAACATTTTTGCCTCAGGCAGCATAAAGACGTTCTATCCACACCAACACGATGCTACACAATATCGTTTAAGGAGAGATAACAGAGCGACCTATTTCTAACTATGCATCACCCATCTCTAGCTAAACTCCACCCATGCTTTGCCAGTGCTGGGATAGATCACACACTGAAGTCCCAGAATCTCAGTATCAAGGTAACTATACAGGTGCGCTGTTGAATATTTTGAAACTAATTTTACTAGCTGTTTTTGCCTAAATAGCAAAACATACAATTCGTACATGTGACGGGCTATTCAATGTTCATGACGGAGCTTGATACATCATTCATTACATATTTTGATTATGACGTCAGCCTACCTGTCACGTAAATGATTATGATACAATAGACTTGAGTTACAGATTGCATTCATTACATATTTTGATTTTGTGACATCAGCCTACCTGTCACGTAAATGATTATGATACAATAGACTTGAGTTACAGATTGCATTCATTCATTGTGACATCACAATCTAACATTAATGCAATGCTCCAAGGCAAATCATTGTGATAAATCCCAGAAACGTGTCTGAAATTGAGTGAAATGGAATTGCTGTGCCATGGTCTATCAGTGTAATACAACACCTAAGCTCCGCTATGCCATGACACATCAGAGTAACACCGCTACAACATTCAAGATAAATTGCGTATACTTTAGGACTCTGACAGATGAGAGAAGTGTGTATGCCTACCTTTAGTAGTAGCCGCGACACCAAGGTGATAAATAGCGGCAAGGACATACAATATGGCTCGTGTCTCAGAGTCAGACATCCCTATTGTCTCCATAGCATTCTGGATCTTAGCCCATGCTTGTGATGCCCTCTGACGATCTTCATTCTGACAACAGCAAATATTGATCATGAGAGAAATTTATACCATACCCACCCAAACCCCACCATCACGCAATGGATCAAGGTAACATGATGATTGTCTAGCAGTGCGGTGTGAAAAGAGATTAGCAAAATCATTCAGTAGAATGTTAGTTATCTTCCAATCACCCATCAAAATTCTTAGAAATGTTGAATCCTAATATTCTACATGTAGGATCGTTCCATGCAAGTTTCGCTGACATTTGGGCATTGATAAAGTAGGAATTGTATTTCAAAGGATTTCTGAAAAATGTGGAGAAAAAACTACATTGGCAACTATCAAAATTCTTAATAGAAGTGCTGGCGCGAATAACATTAAGATTCTTTCAGTCAAATTTGGTCAAAATTTGGGATAGACAGTAGTTTCAAAATCTACAATAGAATATTTTGAACATCATAAAAACGTTCCCGTTTCTGGTTCACGGGTTAAACAGTAAATCAGACATAATGCAGAACAATTTTGTGATATATATAACGGGTGCGATTGTCATCAGTATGGGTGCCATCAGTTTGGGCATCATCCATTTGGGCATCATCAGTTTGAGTGCCATCAGTTGGGGGGGGGGGGGCACCAGTCTGGGCGCCATCAGTTTGGGCGTAATCAGTTTGTGCGCCATCAGTTTTGGAGACATAATTTTGGTCGTCAACAGTTTGGCCATCAACAGTTTAGTGGTTAACAGTTTGAGCATCATCAGTTTAGTGGTCAACAGTTTGAGCATCAACAGGTTTGGCAAGCGGGCAGACAGACAAACAGGTAGGCAGGCAGACTCTAATGTAATAATATCCTCTTTCACTAATGGGCTGAGCCCAATGAGTATTATTATAACAGTTTTCAGTTTCCAGAGAACTAAAGGTGTAACATTTGGAAAAAGCTATATTCTATAGCTGTCGAGCCATCCTCTGCTTCGCATAGGGATCTACATAAAGTACAATTCATGACTGGAACATTCATTTCACCATCTGAGAAGAGGTCTATAAAAATGTCATTGGTCAATTTCCTGTGAATGACCAATGAGCTTGTAAGGATCTTCATCTTAGAAGAGTAAGAACAGATTATAATCTTACCCTCTGAAGTGGAGTCATGAACAGATTTGATTCATTTAGAAGATTTAACTGTAAGTCTTTCCTGCAATAAAATAAACAAGATTTTAATTTTCAATTTAGATAATTTAATTATATTACAAAATCGGCAACTAATACATGTACAAAGATTTGTGTGCGTGAAATTGAAGGCAACTCTTCTGGAAACCTGTTGAATATGTTTTAGCCATTTTGTTTACTTTGACAATTCACAATTTAAATTCTGATTAACTCTTTAACCCTCAAATGTCCATTTGCAGACCAAGAGTTTATCAAGCAAGTAATTCTGGAGATAAATTTTCAAAAATAGTCTTGTCATGGTCTCTAAATGGACATTTCTTAAGATCGCTACAGATGGTGGAATTTCAGCCAGCCTGAGTGCTAAAGGGTTAATTGTGATCAATGTAACACTGATGTCCATACATGCCTATAGCTGGTCAGTATTCTGTGTACCCGAGCATAGACACTGATGTCCATACATGCCTATAGCTGGTCAGTATTCTGTGTACCCGAGCATAGACTATAATTCTGATCAATGTAACACTGATGTCCATCCATGCCTATAGCTGGTCAGTATTCTGTGTACCCGAGCATAGACTATAATTGTGATCAATGTAACACTGATGTCCATCCATGCCTATAGCTGGTCAGTATTCTGTGTAACTAAGCATAGACTATAATTGTGATCAATGTAACACTGATGTCCATACATGCCTATAGCTGGTCAGTATTCTGTGTACCCGAGCATAGACACTGATGTCCATACATGCCTATAGCTGGTCAGTATTCTGTGTACCCGAGCATAGACTATAATTGTGATCAATGTAACACTGATGTCCATACATGCCTATAGCTGGTCAGTATTCTGTGTACCCGAGCATAGACTATAATTGTGATCAATGTAACACTGATGTCGATACATGCCTATAGCTGGTCAGTATTCTGTGTACCCGAGCATAGACTATAATTGTGATCAATGTAACACTGATGTCCATACATGCCTATAGCTGGTCAGTATTCTGTGTACCCGAGCATAGACACTGATGTCCATACATGCCTATAGCTGGTCAGTATTCTGTGTACCCGAGCATAGACTATAATTGTGATCAATGTAACACTGATGTCCATACATGCCTATAGCTGGTCAGTATTCTGTGTACCCGAGCATAGACTATAATTGTGATCAATGTAACACTGATGTCCATACATGCCTATAGCTGGTCAGTATTCTGTGTACCCGAGCATAGACACTGATGTCCATACATGCCTATAGCTGGTCAGTATTCTGTGTACCCGAGCATAGACTATAATTGTGATCAATGTAACACTGATGTCCATACATGCCTATAGCTGGTCAGTATTCTGTGTACCCGAGCATAGACTATAATTGTGATCAATGTAACACTGATGTCCATCCATGCCTGTAGCTGGTTAGTATTCTGTGTACCCGAGCATAGACTATAATTGTGATCAATGTAACACTGATGTCCATCCATGCCTGTAGCTGGTTAGTATTCTGTGTACCCGAGCATAGACTATAATTGTGATCAATGTAACACTGATGTCCATCCATGCCTGTAGCTGGTTAGTATTCTGTGTACCCGAGCATAGACTATAATTGTGATCAATGTAACACTGATGTCCATCCATGCCTGTAGCTGGTTAGTATTCTGTGTACCCGAGCATAGACTATAATTGTGATCAATGTAACACTGATGTCCATCCATGCCTGTAGCTGGTTAGTATTCTGTGTACCCGAGCATAGACTATAATTGTGATCAATGTAACACTGATGTCCATCCATGCCTGTAGCTGGTTAGTATTCTGTGTACCCGAGCATAGACTATAATTGTGATCAATGTAACACTGATGTCCATCCATGCCTGTAGCTGGTTAGTATTCTGTGTAACTGAGCATACCCTGAGCTAGGCTTGTGTGATTATTACTTTGAGTGATTCATGATCGCTTATTTAAGAATTATCACGATTACTCGATTAATCAGCCTGTTTACAAATTACCCATACATACCAGTAACAACAAAGATATCGATCAATGATGAAAACTCCAATTGTGGTTAGCAATGTCCATTTGTAGGCCAAGAAATGCCTATTTTTGAAAATGTTACACCGGAATTCCTGGCTCACATTCCAGTGATACATTTAAAAAAATAGTCTTCTCATGGCCTAGAAATGGAGGTACATTCGCTGAGAATATGTCACTGTTCGTGCCTGATCGCAGTAAATTAAGAGGTAGGTGTTGACATATTTTATGCAGTAGAAATTATTCCTGATTATTATTTAATTTTTAATCATTTAAATTCACTACTTTAAGATTACTAGTGATTTTCGATTTAATCATGTAATCACGCAAATCTACCCTGACCTAATCATCTATCAGTACAACCACTTTGAATTATTACATACTCAATTGTATCATATAAACACACCTTTCAGACAATTCCATATCGATATGAACACATGTGTAATATTCAATGAAAGATTTTCATTGGCTAGAGAATGCCGAAGAAATTTGTCATTGGTCATGTTGGTTAGATAATGCATAATAAGCCCACATGCCCCGTGACACCGCAAATGTTTTCTAGCGATAACAACAAGGAAAATGTAAAAAAAGACACCAGATGCAATGTTGTTGATTTTACATTTTGTAATATATATACTGCCTAGTTATGAAATATCTTTGTAAATTTGGACGATAGACGCAAAAATTTTAAAAGTTGGATTAACAGTAATGTTGTGTCTGAAATAATGATGTTTTAATCATCTTTTTGTGGCTCTTTGGATCCAAACTCTTAGCAAGAGATGCGTCACAGTGACAAAAATGAACAGCGCAAAATGGTGCATTCAAACGTTTTTCAGGGATCAATGAAATGGGAACTCATTCCAGATCCACTATGTATAATTCACAGGAATGATATGTCATGACTATAAGTGTAGGATTCACCAGGATAGATGAACAGAAGAACAACACAAAACAATGTTGCATAACTTGAAATTGTAAATTACAATATGGACACCTGTTTAACAAGCTAACGGTTTAGAGCTTTAAGAGACATCGACTGATTTAAAATTATACACAGAACCTTTACAAGCAGAAATGGATCCATAAAAAAATAATTAATACATTTTATTGGACAATTTTAAGAACTTCCCTTCTTTTCACAATATTATCATTTAACCTTTAAATTTGTCATAGAAAATGTCAATTTGCAGACCAAGAGAAGACTGTTTTTGAAAATTTACTACTGGAATGACTGGCTCAGTTATCGAGCCAGTCATTCCAGTGGTAAATTTTCAAAAACAGTCTTCTCTTGGTCTGCAAATGGCCATTTCTCAAGACGACTGTAGAAGCCGGTTTCGGCTGGTATAAAAGATGAAGCAAGCCACCATAAGTATATATATATTTAGCACCTGAATAATAATGATATGTTTGAGCGTACCTGAGTTGTGAATCTAATCCAGCCAACATTTGATAGAAGACATGGAATGTGGGCTCCCCCTCTGGCCGCCTGACCACCCGTGTCTTCTCAAACATCAACATCTGTAACAACACACAACATCTATTATAAACACATTCAGTAATGCTGGAAGATATCTCATTGATAAAATGCCAGTTTTATTATTAACCCTTTAACACTGATATCGGTCAAAGACGACTTCTGCAGTGGTCTTGAGAAATGTCCATTTGCAGAACAAGAGAAGACTATTATTTTTAATTCACCACTGGAATTACTGGCTCAATAACCGAGCCAGTCATTCCAGTGGTAAATTAAAAAAAATAGTCTTCTCTTGGTCTGCAAATGGACATTTTCTATGACAAAATTGAAATTTTCTTGAATAAATTTTAGGGTTAAAGGGTTAAATTCCTGTTAACTAGGGGATGGTTTGAAATGAGAGAACAATAGCCCCAGGTGTATACTCATCTGACCATAAATATTTGAACAAAGATTAGATTAATCGAATCTAACCATAAGGTCATATAAATTTGCAAGTTTTTCCACCAAACACTGATTTTTACCTCAGGGAGGTGGTTCAGTATGGGAATTTTCTCAAAAACAATTTAAAGGAAATTTATGAAAATACAAAGATGGCCACCAATTAAATTGACCAATCAGGTTTTTCTTGACAACATCAGAGAAACCACACACACTAAGTCTTTCCAGCAGTTTGATCCGAACTGACCAAGCAGTTAACCCTTTAATAGTCATGCCGGCCAAAACCGGCCTCTGTTACGGGCTTGTGGAAAATCCATTTACAGGTTAAGAGAATATAATTTTTGAAAATTTACCACTCGAATGACTGACTCGATAACAGTCATTCTAGTGATAGATTTTCAAAAATTCTATTCTTTTGGACTGTAAATGGACATTCAATAGGCAGATATTAAAATTTTCTTGATCAACTTTAACCATTTAAATGTAGTTTCTATATGGATTGCCTTTATATTTTGGAATACGTAAGATCAGCATGAAAAGAATTGACTAATTATATTTCTGTACGTGATATCAGAAAACATCCAAGTCAGGGTTATTCCAGATGTGTTTGCTTAATTTTTACCACTAGGCAGATTTGAAGCAGTGAAAGTTCCATAGTGGCCTTCCAGTGAGGTTCCGTTTGAATCCGAACAGTTATCTAGTTGTTTACCATTATAATTTAAACTCTCCATATTACTGCAACATGACATAAACCTATTGGATACTGATGCCGGCAAGTTCAAATACAATTTTGCATAACATATAATATTTTAGGCCTGTTAGCCTTCATTATGGGACAATCTATTTGTCGAATGACGGTGGTTAGGCTTGCACGATTTTTCGATTTAATCGTGAAGTTTGATTTATTTTTAAAGTCACGATTTTTACGATGTAATTGAGGAAAAGTCAGAAAATCGTCAAAGATTTCATGTTTGTTTAAAATCTGAATCTGCATTTTATCAGTACACGAGTACAATTATAATCAATTCACGCTTGTGTTCATTGTGCCATGCACGTGTCGAATAATTACTAATCACAACACAAAGTGATACGATAAACAAGCTAACAATAGCGAGGTAACACCTTTGTCATTGAGAAAACCAGTTAGGTACTCTGTTAAATCGCCCTATAATCTTCTTTCTTTCGCTGCAGACCCTGAGTCTGTTGTGAAATACCAAGTATATACTTAGTTGCAGAGTATTAGGCAATAATCAGTGAACATAATTCTTTTTTAATTCTAGAGTTAGCAATTTCAGGCGGTGTAATAATTTTTCCTTTCTGATTCGGTTGTCATGTCTAATTAAAGAAAATAAAGCAACAGCATTCCAGATTGTTGTATTTTGAACTGTGCATATGGTTGATTACTCTTAAATGTAAATCATACATTCTGAAAGCAACTATAAACCGCACTATAGGACGAGTTTACGCCATTGCTCTCGTAGCTATTCAAGACTACCATCCTATGTATGTGGATTGCGCAGTATCTTTCCGGGTATTAATATTAGCGCCTTCGCGGTACTCGGGCAATGACGTAAACTCATCCTACATATGGAGGCTATAAGCGGATGCTGATGCATCACGCGATTTATATTTTGTCTCGACTAGATTTTGTCAAATTTTAATGAAATAAATGATGTTTATTAAACTTTACGTAACATTTAGGCAGTCCCAATTAATAATTTCACTCCCGCGATGATGGATATAAGGTATACATTAAGCATAGACATAGGATGGTAAGAATTTGTCGCATGAAATTGTGTTCTAATTTCGTGCTATTTTTGCATCAATTATTTCTTTTTTTTTCTAGAAATTCCAAGTCCCAGTTTTCGTGACTTGTCACATTACCCCGGTTTATACTTTTGGGAAATTTGACCTATGATTTAATCGAAAATCGCGATTTTTTAAATAAAATCGATCGCAATGTTGGTCTCACATCACTGCAGTTCAACTGACATTGCAAATGTCTGTATAACAGGAAACATTGCCTTCCAGTCTTTCTGGCCAGCTGCAAAGGTTGTCATGCCCGCACAAAAGGCATCAATTGATGCTTTCAGTATTGGGTGCCAACAAGCATACGACATCATAACATCAACTTGTTAAGTGTTTATTTGTGACCAGACATTAAAAACATAATCTAAGACCATGAAAAGTGAAAAAGAAGCAAAAGGAGCTTAGGACACTCACAAAGGACAAGACACTGTGGAGAAGGGTGAAGAAAACTAATAGCGGCTGAAAGAAGTTTTCACTTGAAAGAAGTTTCAACTCCTTTCAGTCACAGAAAACATTCACCACCACCACCACCATTCCCACCCAACCATCACCACCATCATCCCCCATAACCACCCACCACCACCATCCTCAACAGCAGCACCACCAGACCACCCACCGCCACCCCCTCCATCACCACCACCACCACCACCATCTGCTGAGCATACATACCTGTATAGAAGCAGATACTATTTGTCCCGCATGATCAAAATCCAGCGTAGTCATATGAGCAAAACGACTAGCATTGGTATTCAATATTGTGCGACTGTTACCGAACCCTTCCAGGAGTATCATCACAGCATTCAGCTTGTCAACTGTGCAAAATGAATAAACTTAATATCACTATGAGAACTTTTGATCATACATTCCCAGCTTCAAGGGAGTAAATTATTAAACATGCTGTCAGTAATATCGTCAAAGGTATAAGTTAAGGTGCCAAAATACACTAACATGAGCTAAAGGATAAAATATAAACGTATTTTGTAAACAATTTTACTGGATGCCCAGTATTTGATGACAGTGATCTCAGCCTCACACCCATTCGCTTACTAACATAATGAATAATGAACTGTTTAATAAAACAATATCAACTTTCACCAACTTCCATTGCAAGCATTGATACAAATTTTAATTATTTTCCATTGGAACATTGTTTCCAAATTCTACACCACCACTCCTCATACCAGCTTAGCCCTTTAACCCTCATATCAGCCAAAAACTGTCAACTATCGTATCAACTGTCTCTGCAGTGGTCTTGAGAAAGGTCCATTTGCAGACAAAAAGAACACAATTTGTGAAAACTTACAACTGGAATGACTGGCTCGATAATCAACCCAGTTATTCCAGTGATAAATTTTCAAAAATAGCCTTCTCGTGGTCTACAAATTGACATTTTCTTTGAGGAAATTGAAATTTTCTTGAAAGAATTTAAGGCTTAGAGGGTTAACCTGTGTTAGTGCAGTCAGTGGACTGTACCTGCGAGAACATTTCCCACGGTTCCAGCAGCTACTGTTAGGTAATGTAGCACATGATGAGCATTAGTTGACTTGCCACTGCCACTACGACCTAGCATAACAACAGACTGGTCCCTGCGGGTATTGAGCATTTCACGATACACAATCTGTGCCGTGGCGTAAATGTGTGGCGGAATGTCCTCCTGTTTACACCCTTTAAACATCTGAATTACCTAGAAACAAAGAAATAGTCATCATTTTGTCAGTTATGGAAAGTGTAATTGTATTCTAAATGCATAAGCAGTAGATGTAGGCGATAAGCCTAGTCCTGGTATCATGCTTCATGTATGGATGGCTGGTGACACAATAATACCATGCTTACAGTGACATCATACAGCAGTCAGTCACACGCACACGCATACAAGTGTGCATGCACTCAAAGAGTGAAGAGAGCGGGAGTGGGTGAAAGGGGAGAGAGAGAGAGAGAGAGAGAGAGAGAGAGAGAGAGAGAGAGAGAGAGAGAGAGAGAGAGAGAGAGAGAGAGAGAGAGAGAGAGAGAGAGAGAGAGAGAGAGAGAGAGAGGAGAGAGAGAGAGAGAGAGAGAGAGAGAGAGAGAGAGAGAGAGAGAGAGAGAGAGAGAGAGAGAGAGAGAGAGAGAGAGAGAGAGAGAGAGAGAGAGAGAGAGAGAGAGGACAGGAGAGGAGAGAGAGAGAGAGAGAGAGAACTTGTTTTACCGTAATTCCGGGGACATTTTCACGTCTAGACCCTACACTCTGGGGACATGCTCGGATTGTGGGGACAATGCCCTGTCCCCACAACTACGGTCGCTCAAACGATCGGCAAAAGCGTGAAACGTCCAAAAAATATATTTAGAATTTGTGTCCCCATGATTCATGTTTTTCATTTTTTTTACGTTTTTTCATTTCTCTCACCTTCTCTCACATTGAAATGTCCCCACAAAATTATCTCACACTCATGTAAAAAATATATTGTGCGAGGCATACGAACACGTGATGTGATAAACACTCACGTGCACAGACTAGGCGGCGGTGTAATCTCCCATCCACATACTGCTGCTAATGCATGAACTGCCAACCAAAGAGTATGTCCCCACACTGTTTCTCACATTTGTGGGGACTCTCTCACTAGGTCCCCGCACTGTGTGGGGACAGTCCCCACAGTGATCTCTCACTTTTTTTAGTCAATGGTAATAATCGCTATCCATCTTAGAAGTATTTTTTATTTTGCCAACGCACACAGAAACACGAAGGAAATGAAAATCAAAAAATGAGAGAAAGTGATGTCCCCACAGTTACGGTAAAACCGTCGAGAGAGAGAGAGAGAGAGAGAGAGAGAGAGAGAGAGAGAGAGACCTCTTGTTTTACCGTAATTCCGCGGACATTTTCACGTCTAGACCCTACACTCTGGGGACATGCTCGGATTGTGGGGACAATGCCCTGTCCCCACAATTACGGTCGCTCAAACGATCGCCAAAAGCGGGAAACGTCCAAAAAATATATTTAGAATTTGTGTCCCCACGATTCATGTTTTTCAATTTTTTTACGTTTTATTACGTTTTTTCATTTCTCTCACATTCTCTCACATTGAAATGTCCCAACAAAATTATCTCCCACTCTCATGTAAAAAATATATTGCGCGAGGCATACGAACACGTGATGTGATAAACACTCACATGCACACACTAGGCGGCGGTGTAATCTCCCATCCACATACTGCTGCTAATGCATGAACTGCCAACCAAAGAGTATGTCCCCACACTGTTTCTCACATTTGCGGGAACTCTCTCACTAGGTCCCCGCTCTGTGTGGGGACCGTCCCCACAGTGTTCTCTCACTTTTTTTAGTTAATGGTAATAATCGCTATCCATCTTAGAAGTATTTTTTATTTTGCCAACACACACAGAAACACGAAGGAAATGAAAATCAAAAAATGAGAGAAAAAAGTGATGTCCCCACAGTTACGGTAAAACCGTCCAGAGAGAGAGAGAGAGAGAGAAAGAGAGGAGAGAGGAGAGAGAGGAGAGAGAGGAGAGAGAGAGAGAGAGAGAGAGAGAAAGAGAGAGAGAGAGAGAGAGAGAGAGAGAGAGAGCGAGCGAGAGATAGAGAGAGAGAGAGAGAGAGAGAGAGAGAGAGCGAGCGAGAGAGAGAGAGAGAGAGAGAGAGAACTGTACAACAAACTTTGACATCGTGGCAAGGTAACAACATACCAAATTTCAAAAGAACCTACTCAAAACAATTGTCATGTTCATGAGTCAGCGTTGAATGCAAATAATTTTACAAACTGCCACAGCATCAATCAAGCTTTTAAAAATTCCATAAAGTCCTTACCTATTTAATAGATTGACCCATCTCTAGCTATTTCTAGCACAAAACCTCAGTTTCAGAGCGGTAATTATACAGCTAAGTACTGGGAGTTGTTGCTGCCTATGCTAACAACAGCTACCAGTCAAATTAGTTTCAAAATATTCAACAGAATGTTTATTAACTTGTTAACTCACCAAACACCTATAATTCGGCTGGTTACTGTTAGACCTTTGCCTATTTTGTGATTAACCTGGATCATGTGATTGTGACATTGGCTAACAGGTGACAGATTTTGATTATGACATCAGCTGAAGTGGAGTGAGAGTTCAGATCTCTCCATTTCCTGGAAGAGATGCAGATGCATGGATGTCCTAATAACAATAGATCTATACCAGGCTACATGTCTACCATCTATCCGTATGTTTTCTAAAATGGAGGAATCCAGTTTTAGCTATGCCTCGCCCATTTATAACTAGGCTCCAGCCACACTTCACACATTAGGAGTCGATCAATCCCTGAACTCCCAGACAATAAATTTCGAGAAAACTATATAAAACCTGTTGAATATTTTGAAACTAATTTAAGTGGGTGCTGTTGCACTCAATGGCAGCAACAGCACCGAGTCAAATTAGTTTCAAAACATTCAACAGCATGTTTATTATATTAGTAAAGAAATATAACTAGTACAACAACGCTTTAGTCCATCACACCAATTATGTGTTGGTGACAAAGTTAACTACGTCATTCATGTAGTTGATTATGACGTAATATGATAGATGGATAAACTGGAAAGGTCCATTATAAATACCTTATCAGATTACATGTATGTAGCTAGTTGTGTCATGGGGCTGACAATCACTGGATGGACCTGCGTAATTACCTTATCAGAGTATATGGCTAGTTGTGTCATGGGGCTGACAATCACTGGATGGACCTGCGTAATTACCGTATCAGAGTATATGGCTAGGTGTGTCATGGGGCTGATGATCACTGGATGGACCTGCGTAATTACCTTATCAGAGTATATGGCTAGTTGTGTCATGGGGTCTGACGATCACTGGATGGACCTGCGTAATTACCTTATCAGAGTATATGGCTAGTTGTGTCATGGGGCTGACAATCACTGGATGGACCTGCATAATTACCTTATCAGATTATATGGCTACCTGTGTCATGGGGTCTGACGATCACTGGATGGACCTGCGTAATTACCGTATCAGAGTATATGGCTAGCTGTGTCATGGGGGCTGACGATCACTGGATGGACCTGCGTAATTACCTTATCAGAGTATATGGCTAGCTGTGTCATGGGGTCTGACGATCACTGGATGGACCTGCGTAATTACCTTATCAGAGTATATGGCTAGCTGTGTCATAGGGTCTGACGATCACTGGATGGACCTGCGTAATTACCGTATCAGAGTATATGGCTAGCTGTGTCATGGGGTCTGACGATCACTGGATGGATCTGCGTAATTACCTTATCAGAGTATATGGCTAGCTGTGTCATAGGGTCTGACGATCACTGGATGGACCTGCGTAATTACCTTATCAGAGTATATGGCCAGCTGTGTCATGGGGTCTGATGATCACTGGATGGACCTGCGTAATTACCGTATCAGAGTATATGGCTAGCTGTGTCATGGGGCTGACGATCACTGGATGGACCTGCGTAATTACCTTATCAGAGTATATGGCTAGCTGTGTCATGGGGTCTGACGATCACTGGATGGACCTGCGTGATTACCTTATCAGAGTATATGGCTAGCCGTGTCATGGGGTCTGACGTTCACTGGATGGACCTGCGTAATTACCGTATCAGAGTATATGGCTAGCTGTGTCATGGGGTCTGACGATCACTGGATGGACCTGCGTAATTACCTTATCAGAGTATATGGCTAGCCGTGTCATGGGGTCTGACGATCACGGGATGGACCTGCGTAATTACCCTATCAGAGAATATGGCTAGTCGTGTCATGGGTTGCTGATCATCTTGGATGGATCTGCATAATTACCGTATCAGAGTATATGACTAGCTGTGTCATGGAGTTGATGATCATCATGGATGGATCTGTATAATTACCGTATCAGAGTATATGACTAGCTGTGTTATGGAGTTGACGATCATCATGGATGGATCTGTATAATAACTGTATCAGAGTATATGACTAGCTGTGTCATGGAGTTGACGATCATCATGGATGGATCTGTATAACTACCGTATCAGAGTATATGGCTAGCTGTGTTATGGAGTTGACGATCATCATGGATGGATCTGTATAATTACCTTATCAGAGTATATGGCTAGCTGTGTCATGGGGTTGACGATCATCATGGATGGATCTGTATAATTACCTTATCAGAGTATATGGCTAGCTGTGTCATGGAGTTGACGATCATCATGGATGGATCTGTATAATTACCATATCAGAGTGTATGACTAGCTGTGTCATGGAGTTGACGATCATCATGGATGGATCTGTATAATTACCTTATCAGAGTATATGGCTAGCTGTGTCATGGAGTTGATGATCATCATGGATGGATCTGTATAATTACCTTATCAGAGTATATGACTAGCTGTGTCATGGAGTTGACGATCATCATGGATGGATCTGTATAATTACCTTATCAGAGTATATGGCTAGCTGTGTCATGGAGTTGATGATCATCATGGATGGATCTGTACAATTCCCTTATCAGAGTATATGGCTAGCTGTGTCATGGGGTTGACGACCATCATGGATGGATCTGTATAATTACCTTATCAGAGTATATGGCTAGCTGTGTCATGGAGTTGACAATCATTATGGATGGATCTGTACAATTCACTTATCAGAGTATATGGCTAGCTGTGTCATGGAGTTGACGATCATCATGGATGGAACTGTATAATTACCTTATCAGAGTATATGGCTAGCTGTGTCATGGAGTTGACGATCATCATGGATGGATCTGTATAATTACCTTATCAGAGTATATGGCTAGCTGTGTTATGGAGTTGACGATCATCATGGATGGAACTGTATAATTACCTTATCAAAGTATATGGCTAGCTGTGTTATGGAGTTGACGACCATCATGGATGGATCTGTATAATTACCTTATCAGAGTATATGGCTAGCTGTGTCATGGAGTTGACAATCATTATGGATGGATCTGTACAATTCACTTATCAGAGTATATGGCTAGCTGTGTCATGGAGTTGACGATCATCATGGATGGAACTGTATAATTACCTTATCAGAGTATATGGCTAGCTGTGTCATGGAGTTGACGATCATCATGGATGGATCTGTATAATTACCTTATCAGAGTATATGGCTAGCTGTGTTATGGAGTTGACGATCATCATGGATGGAACTGTATAATTACCTTATCAGAGTATATGGCTAGCTGTGTTATGGAGTTGACGATCATCATGGATGGATCTGTATAATTACCGTATCAGAGTATATGGCTAGCTGTGTCATGGAGTTGACGATCATCATGGATGCCACTGTATAATTACCTTATCAGAGTATATGGCTAGCTGTGTCATGGGGTTGATGATCACCATGGATGGACCTGCGTAAGTATGGATAAGATGACTGCCATAGCGCTGACGCAAGCTGTGCAATATGCTTGACTCATTCATGAAACGCAGAGTTGATAGGTCTTCAGCTTTATCAAACTGAGGTGGGTTGGCCTGAAAAAATTATTTTATGGAAATATGTAATTATATGACAATAATATGTTAGTTCAGTGATTTACACGAATACATCAAGTAACTAACACATCCATATTTTGCGAGGGTTGACAAACCCGCTGCATAATATTTTATCTAATAAAGCTTGATCTCCAATAATCTCCCAGTTATGAGCACTTAATATTCAGTCATCCCTAGAGAGTAGAATTGCACTTAAATAAGCACTCGCATCATCATCATTCATGTGAACTCTACATGTATTCATCCACAATCAATTCAGCGTGTGACCGAAGAATTGCTTTGACATGCTATCTGGTATATACTCTGAGATAAAGTGACAACACAAAACACTACTAAATGTATCGAGAGTATTTAACATAAATTTTAGTTATTGAATAAACAAACACGTCGATTGCGATTCCTTTCGGTCAATAAAGCGTCACATGATCAAATCTGCACGCAAAAAAATACTACACCTTAGTACTGCAACAATGTGGTATCTTCTGATACGACCCGTTACACTGTTAGGCTGCCATAAAAGCAGTACAGTATGTGAGGTATGTAGCAGTTCAGTATGTGAGGTATGTAGTGGTCCAGTATGTGATGTATGTAGTGGTCCAGTATGTGAGGTATGTAGTGGTCCAGTATGAGGTATGTAGCGGTCCAGTATGTGGGGTATGTAGTGGTCCAGTATGTAAGGTATGTAGTGGTCCAGTATGTGAGGTATGTAGTGGTCAAGTATGTGAGGTATGTAGTGGTCAAGTATGTGAGGTATGTAGTGGTCAAGTTGTGAGGTATGTAGTGGTTCAGTATGTGAGGTATGTAGTGGTTCAGTATGTGCAGTATGTAGCAGTTCAGTATGTGGGGTATGTAGCAGTCCAGTATGTGAGGTATGTAGTGGTTCAGCATGTGAGGTATGTATTGGTCCAGTATGTGAGGTATGTAGTGGATCAGTATGTAAGGTATGTAGTGGTCCAGTATGTGAGGTATGTAGTGGTTCAGTATGTGAGGTATGTAGTGGTCCAGTATGTGGGGTATGTAGCAGTCCAGTATGTGAAGTATGTAGTGGTCCCGTATGTGGGGTATGTAGCGGTCCAGTATGTGAGGTATGTAGTGGATCAGTATGTAAGGTATGTAGTGGTCCAGTATGTGAGGTATGTAGTGGTTCAGTATGTGAGGTATGTAGTGGTCCAGTATGTGGGGTATGTAGCGGTCCAGTATGTGAAGTATGTAGTGGTCCAGCATGTGAGGTATGTAGCGGTTCAGTATGTGAGGTATGTAGTGGTTCAGTATGTGAGGTATGTAGTGGTCCAGTATGCGAGGTATGTAGTGGTTCAGTATGCGAGGTATGTAGTGATCCAGTGTGTGGGGTATGTAGCGGTCCAGTATGTGAAGTATGTAGTCGTCCAGTATGTGAGGTATGTAGCCGTTCAGTATGTGAGGTATGTAGTGGTCCAGTATGTGAGGTATGTAGTTGTCCAGTATGTGAGGTATGTAGTGGTCCAGTATGTGAGGTATGTAGGGGTCCAGTATGTGAGGTGTGTATCTATCCAGTATGTGAGGTATGTAGCGGTCCAGTATGTGAGGTATGTAGTGGTCCAGTATGTGAGGTAGGTATGTAGTGGTTCCATATGTGAGGTATGTAGTGGTCGAGTATGTGAGGTTTGTATCCATCCAGTATGTGAGGTAGGTATGTAGTGGTTCCATATGTGAGCTATGTAGCGGTCCAGTATGTGAGGTAGGTATGTAGTAGTTCCATATGTGGGCTATGTAGCGGTCCAGTATGTGAGGTATGTAGCGGTTCAGTATGTGAGGTATGTAGTGGTCCAGTATGTGAGGTAGGTCTGTAGTGGTTCCATATGTGAGCTATGTAGCGGTCCAGTATGTGAGGTATGTAGTCGTTCAGTATGTGAGGTATGTAGCGGTTCAGTATGTGAGGTATGTAGTGGTTCAGTATGTGAGCTATGTAGCGGTCCAGTATGTGAGGTATGTAGTGGTTCAGTATGTGAGGCATGTAGCGGTCCAGTATGTGAGGTATGTAGTGGTCCAGTATGTGAGATAGGTATGTAGTGGTTCCATATGTGAGCTATGTAGCGGTTCAGTATGTGAGGTATGTAGTGGTTCAGTATGTCAGGTATGTAGTGGTTCAGTATGTGAAGTATGTAGTGGTTCAGTATGTGAGCTATGTAACGGTCCAGTATGTGAGGTATGTAGTGGTTCAGTATGTGAGGTATGTAGCGGTTCAGTATGTGAGGTATGTAGTGGTTCAGTATGTGAGCTATGTAGCGGTCCAGTATGTGAGGTATGTAGCGGTTCAGTATGTGAGGTATGTAGCGGTTCAGTATGTGAGGTATGTAGCGGTTCAGTATGTGAGGTATGTAGTGGTTCAGTATGCGAGCTATGTAGCGGTTCGGTATTTGAGCTATGTAGTGGTTCAGTATGTGAGGTAGGTATGTAGTGGTTCAGTATGTGAGGGATGTAGTGGTTCAGTATGTGAGGTATGTAGCGGTTCAGTATGTGAGGTATGTAGTGGTTCAGTATGTGAGGTATGTAGTGGTTCAGTATGTGAGGTATGTAACGGTCCAGTATGTGAGGTATGTAGTGGTTCAGTATGTGAGGTAGGTATGTAGTGGTTCAGTATGTGAGGGATGTAGTGGTTCAGTATGTGAGCTATGTAACGGTCCAGTATGTGAGGTATGTAGTGGTTCAGTATGTGAGGTATGTAGTGGTTCAGTATGTGAGATATGTAGCGGTCCAGTATGTGAGCTATGTAGCGGTTCAGTATGTGAGGTATGTAGCGGTTCAGTATGTGAGGTATGTAGTGGTTCAGTATGTGAGCTATGTAGCGGTTCAGTATGTGAGCTATGTAGTGGTTCAGTATGTGAGGTAGGTATGTAGTGGTTCAGTATGTGAGGTAGGTATGTAGTGGTTCAGTATGTGAGGGATGTAGTGGTTCAGTATGTGAGGTAGGTATGTAGTGGTTCAGTATGTGAGGTAGGTATGTAGTGGTTCAGTATGTGAGGTAGGTATGTAGTGGTTCAGTATGTGAGGGATGTAGTGGTTCAGTATGTGAGGTAGGTATGTAGTGGTTCAGTATGTGAGGTATGTAGCGGTTCAGTATGTGAGGTATGTAGTGGTTCAGTATGTGAGCTATATAGCGGTTCAGTATGTGAGCTATGTATCGGTCCAGTATGTGAGGTATGTAGTGGTCCAGTATGTGAGGTAGGTATGTAGTGGTTCCATATGTGAGCTATGTAGCGGTTCAGTATGTGAGGTATGTAGTGGTTCAGTATGTGAGGTATGTAGTGGTTCAGTATGTGAGCTATGTAGCGGTCCAGTATGTGAGGTATGTAGTGGTTCAGTATGTGAGGTATGTAGTGGTCAAGTATGTGAGGTAGGTATGTAGTGGTTCCATATGTGAGCTATGTAGTGGTTCAGTATGTGAGGTATGTAGTGGTCCAGTATGTGAGGTATCTAGCGGTTCAGTATGTGAGCTATGTAGCGGTTCAGTATGTGAGCTATGTAGCGGTTCAGTATGTGAGCTATGTAGAGGTTCAGTATGTAATGTATGTAGTGGTTCCATATGTGGGCTATGTAGCGGTTCAGTATGTGAGCTATGTAGTGGTCCAGTATGTGAGCTATGTAGAAGTTCAGTATGTGAGGTATGTAGTGGTCCAGCATGTGAGCTATGTAGCGGTTCAGTATGTGAGGTATGTAGTGGTCCAGTATGTGAGGTATGTAGTGGTCCAGTATGTGAGGTATGTAGTGGTTCAGTATGTGAGGTATGTAGCGGTTCAGTATGTGAGGCATGTAGCGGTCCAGTATGTGAGGTATGTAGTGGTCCAGTATGTGAGGTATGTAGTGGTTCCGTATGTGAGGTATGTAGTGGTTCAGTATGTGAGGTACAAAAAATGTATGTAGCGGTTCAGTATGTGAGATATGTAGTGGTTCAGTATGTGAGGTATGTAGCGGTTCAGTATGTGAGGTATGTAGCGTTTCAGTATGTGAGCTACATATGTAGCGGTCCAGTATGTGAGGTAGGTATATAGTGGTTCCATATGTGGGCTATGTAGCGGTCCAGTATGTGAGGTATGTAGTGGTTCAATATGTGAGGTATGTAGTGGTCCAGTATGTGAGGTAGGTATATAGTGGTTCCATATGTGAGCTATGTAGTGGTTCAGTATGTGAGGTATGTAGCGGTCCACTATGTGAGGTATGTAAGTGGGTCAGTATGTGAGGTATGTAGTGGTTCAGTATGTGAGGTATGTAGTGGTTCAGTATGTGAGGTATGTAGTGGTCCAGTATGTGGGGTATGTAGCGGTTCAGTATGTGAGGTATGTAGTGGTTCAGTATGTGAGGTAGGTATGTAGTGGTTCATTATGTGAGGTATGTAGTGGTCCCGTATGTGAGGTATGTAGTGGTTCAGTATGTGAGGTAGGTATGTAGTGGTTCAGTATGTGAGGTATGTAGTGTTCCAGTATGTGAGGTATGTAGTGGTTCAGTATGTGAGGTATGTAGTGGTTCAGTATGTGAGGTATGTAGTGGTCCAGTATGCGAGGTATGTAGTGGTTCAGTATGCGAGGTATGTAGTGGTCCAGTATGCGAGGTATGTAGTGGTTCAGTATGCGAGGTATGTAGTGGTTCAGTATGTGACGTATGTAGTGGTTCAGTATGTGAGGTATGTAGTGGTTCAGTATGCGAGGTATGTAGTGGTTCAGTATGTGAGGTATGTAGTGGTTCAGTATCTGAGGTAGGTATGTAGCCGTTCAGTATGTGAGGTATGTAGTGGTCCAGTATGTGAGGTATGTAGTGGTCCAGTATGTGAGGTATGTAGTGGTTCAGTATGCGAGGTATGTAGTGGTTCAGTATGTGAGGTATGTAGTGGTTCAGTATGTGAGGTAGGTATGTAGCCGTTCAGTATGTGAGGTATGTAGCGGTCCAGTATGTGAGGTATGTAGTGGTCCAGTATATGAGGTATGCAGTGGTTCAGTATGTGAGGTATGTAGTGGTTCAGTATGTGAGGTATGTAGCCGTTCAGTATGTGAGGTATGTAGTGGTTCAGTATGTGAGGTAGGTATGTAGCCGTTCAGTATGTGAGGTATGTAGCGGTCCAGTATGTGAGGTATGTAGTGGTCCAGTATATGAGGTATGCAGTGGTTCAGTATGTGAGGTATGTAGTGGTTCAGTATGTGAGGTATGTAGCCGTTCAGTATGTGAGGTATGTAATGGTCCAGTATGTGAGGTATGTAGCGGTCCAGTATGTCAGGTATGTAGTGGTCCAGTATATGAGGTATGCAGTGGTTCAGTATGTGAGGTATGTAGTGGTTCAGTATGTGAGGTATGTAGTGGTTCCATATGTGAGCTATGTAGCGGTCCAGTATGCGAGGTATGTAGTGGTTCAGTATGTGAGGTATGTAGTAATCATAACCTTTCTTGTGTTAGAATTGTATCCGAATTGTATGAGTACTAGTCTCAGAGATCTGTACATGTAGTTACGCAATTTAATCTGATCAAGATCCAGGTTATGTAATCTGGATTGACCCCAAATCATAGTGTACAGTAACACACTGTCTTGTGTTAAAATTTGAGCTAAGGCAGATCAGCAGAGTTTTGAAGATCAATGTCCACATACAAGAGGTTAACTAGAAGCCTAATATAATCCATGGATAACCCATGTTGATGTAATTGTCATATTCAAATAAACCCGTGCAGATGCAGACAGTGACAAAAACAGGGACAATGCCACTGATCAACCTATTCCCAATACCATGTCTTACATTGTACATGCGATCAACTAAACAATCTAAGTGCAACATATATATTCTCCAACCTTTTCCATATCATCCTCATCCACTTCAAACACTTCTTCAGTTTGTTCAAGTTTGACCTGTGCTCGGCCATCGGGCAGTGGTGCAGCTCCATCAGGCCTGATGACATGGGCAGCCGAGAAGCCACCTTTGTGCACCAGCCATACTTTGTCAGTGTCGAGCCAGGCTTTATCAGACAAGATCTCATCCTCACTCCGGGCCTAGAAATCAACAAATAAAACAAAAAGTCAGCATCATGCAGCTAGGTCAACTCTTGCAACGCTAAGTTGTTGCTTTAACCAATTTATTCATGTACCGTTACCAGTGTCCATGTTGAGAATGCTTATGCTATACAAGATGCCAGGTTCTTAACAAGAGCTCCGCAAATGGTGCATTATATCCCGCCGGCGGCCTGATGACAAATCATTAAATGAGAGCTATCAGAAAATAGCTATTTCTTCTTCAGACCTAGATCTGTCACCCTATGAAGTTTTAAAGTGGTCTGCTCAACGGTCATGAAGTTATCGTCCACAAACCAATGGCCACTGGTGGCTGTCGGCCATATTGCTGCTGTCAGATCATCTTGTATTTCAATAAGTTTCCTCCTCAGATGTAATCTAGTCACCCTATGAAGTTTCAAAGCGATCTGCTAAACGGAAATGGAGTTGTTATTCGGAAACTAATTTTCAAGATGGCCACCGGTGGATGGTGGCCATATTGGATCTAGGGTTATCATTGATTTCAATAAGTTTATTCCTTGGACCTAGTCCAGTAATGGAGTTATCATCCGGAAACTCATTTTCAGGATGGCTGCCCTTGGACATGTTGGATGGCATCATGGCAGATATCTTGGATCTCAGATTATCATCAATTTCGATAGGTTTCTTTGTCAGACAAATGCCAGTCCTAGTCCAAGAACCCTATGAAGTTTCAAAGCAATCCAATAAACTTTAACGGAGCTCTCATGTTGAAACCAATTTTCAAGATGGCCACCAGTGGATGCAGATTTCGATATATCTTTCTTCCTCAGACCCAGTCCACTCATCCTCTAAAGTTTAAAAGCGATCTGATAAAAGCTAATGGAGTTATCATTTGGAAACCAATTTTCAAAATGCCCGCCCTTGGCTGGAGGCCATCTTGGATTTCAGATCATCATTTTCAATAGGTTTCTTCCCCTGACCTAGTCAAATCACAGTATGAACCTTCGAAGCGATCCAATAAAGGGTAACACAGTTATTATCTGGAAACCAATTTTCAAGATGGCCGCCGGTAGCTCTGGATTTCGGATATTCAAAGTGATCCGATAAACAATAACAGGGTTATTATCCGGAAAGATGGCCGCCTGTGGCTGGCGGCCATCTTGGATGTCGGATCAGCATCAATTGCTTCTTCCCTAGATCTAGTCCAACTGCCCTATGAAGTTTCAAAGTGATCCGATCAACGGCAATGAAAATATTATCTGGAAACCACTCTGCCATCACATAATTTTTTGGCTGGGGTATAAAAATGGGGATAACTCTGGTAAATATTGACAGATCTTGCTGAAACGAAAACATGCCACGACAGTCACCCTCATATATCCATTGAAAAACAACTGCAATTGTAGGTTCAAAACTGTTCCAGATCTGGCCCGCGCAGGAGATAGATGCCATGCTGGACTGTCAGTGAGATGGATGCTATTACATTTATCAAACAAGAGGCCCAAGGGATTTAATGCTCACCTGGACAATTAGCATTTGAACAGACATAATACTTTAAATTGATTGGCTGAATCCTGACTGATTCCAGCGTTACAATTGCAGAGCAAAAATTCCTGCTTAATTTGTTGAATATTTTGAAACTAAGGCAGCAACAGCTTTCAGTCATATTAGTTTCAAAATTATTCAACACATTTCTTATATATTAAGACCCTATTGTGTCTGGCATGTAAAATTGATAGTATTAACTGATGATGACTGACTGTAAACATGTTCATATGTGACATTGAAGTAAAGGCTAAAATATTTACTACATGTATTTGGCTAACAAAAATGGTATTTGGCTAATCTATTGGCTAGAACATTGCAAAAGCCAGCTCTGTCCCTGAGCAGTTAATTAGGGGTAGCATTTTAACTGATTTTGTGAAATTCTGGCACCCATGATCATAGGATCATTTTAGCTAAGTTTGGTTAAAATTGCTCAAAGTAGTAAGGAGAAGAAGCAATTTGACTATTTCCATTAAATTTTTAATAAAATATGTTTTACCCAAAATATTTGATGAATCAAAATTCTGAATGCATGTTCTAGAGCTTATGATCATAGGATCCTTTCAGCAATATTTGCTTGAAATCAGTTAAGTTGCCAAGCAGAAGAAGCAATTTGACAATTTCCAGTAAATTTGTCATAAAAACGATTTTCACCCCAAAAAATAGCTCAATCAAAATTCCCATGGAAGTTCTGGAGCCTATCACCATAGAACACAATGAACCAAATTTGGTTGAAATATGTCAAGCAGCTATGGAGGAGTAGCATTTTGACCATTTCCGTTAAATTTTCATAAAATCTAAGATTTTCACCCCAAAAATTGACGAATTAAAATTCTGAATGGAAGTTGTATAGCCCATCACCATGTGATCCTTTCAGCCAAATTTCTTTGAAATCGCTCAGAATGGTAAGAAGAAGAAGCAATTTGACAATTTCTGGTACATTTTTCTTTCACCTTTCAAGACTTTCACCCAATAAATTGATGTTTCAAAATTCCAAATGGAAGTTCTAGAGCCTATGACCATAGGATCCTTTCAGCCAAATTTGGTTAAAATCGTTCAGAATGGTAAGCAGAAGCGATTTGACAATTTCCGGTACAGGCTTCATAAAATCTAAGATTTTCACCCAAAAAATTGATGAATCAAAATTCAGAATGGAATTCTGGATCCTACCACCATATGGTACCTTTCAGCCAAATGTGGTTGAATTCGCTCAGAATGGTACGGAGAAGAAGCAATTTGACAATTTCCGGTACATTTTTCATAAAATCTAAGCGTTTCACACAAAAAAATGATGAATCAAAATTCTGAATGGAAGTTCTAGAGCTTATGGCCATAGGATCCTTTCAGCCAAATTTGGTTGAAATCGGTGAGAACGATAAGGAGAAGCAATTTGATAATTTCCGGTACATTTTTCATCAAATCTAATGTTTTCACCCAAAAAATTGATGAATCAAAATTCTAAATGGAAGTTCTGGAGCCTACGACAATAAGACCGGCCAAGTGGTTAATGAGGAGTAGTGTTTTAAAGCAAAAGTTGACGAACAGATGACGCACGGATGACGGACGGATGGTTGCCACGGCATAAGCTCGCTTGGCCCAAGCTAAAAAGAGACCAATCAACATTTTGAATATAGGTTCTAAAGCATATCCCTCTAGGGTACTTTCAATTGAATTTGCTTGAAATTGTTCAAGCGATTAATGAGTAGCATTTTAACTGATTCCCCGAATTTTTCAGAAAATCCAATATGGACGTCGGAAAGATTGACCAATCAAAATTTTGTATACATGTACAAGTTTTGAAAACTACCAGCCTAGTTTCCTTTCCAGCTAAGTCTAGTTGAAATTGCCTGAGCTGTTAATGTGGGGTAACGTTTTAAACAATTTCCCGCCATTTTTTGGAAAATTCAAGATGGCCGACGAAAAGTCAAATTTGCTTGAAATCGCTCAAAGCCTAATTGACAGCTACCAGGAAATAGCAATAGACTTGATGGATAAACGGGCGGACAACAGATGGTCACCATGGCATAAGCCAGGTGAGCTAAAAATTGATCAATCAAAATTCTGCTTGCAAGTTCTAAAGCATACCACTCTAGGGTCCTGCCAACTGGGAAATCGGCCAAGTGGTTAATCATGAGTAGGCTTTTAACCGATTTCCAAAAAATTTCAGAAAACCACAGATGACCACCAGAAAGATTGACCAATCAAAGTTCTGTATAAATGTTTTGAAAACTACCAGCCTAGTATAATTCCAGCCAAGTCTGGTTGAAATTGCCCAAGCAGTTAATGAGGAGTAGCGACGGACGGATGGACGACGGCCGCCCAGCCGCCATGGAATAAACTCACTTGGCCCTTCGCTAATAATACCTCTGCTTAGTCCAGGCATATAGAACTAGATAGTTATGTACATTTACCAAACATCTGTCTACTTTCTCCAACACACTCTTGATGTTTAAATATACCAGTGAATATCATGAAACAAATTTAGAGGTAGCAGCATCTTCCATTCAGTTTTTTAAATATTCAGCAGGATAACTCCATGTAGCTCTTTTGAAAGAGACACTGAGATCAGCAGGATAACTCCATGTAGCTATTTTGAGACACTGAGATCAGCAGGATAACTCCATGTAGCTATTTTGAAAGAGACACAGATCAGCAGGATAACTCCATGTAGCTATTTTGAAAGACACTGAGATCAGCAGGATAACTCCATGTAGCTATTTTGAGACACTGAGATCAGCAGGATAACTCCATGTAGCTATTTTGAAAGAGACACTGAGATCAGCAAGATAACTCCATGTAGCTATTTTGAAAGAGACACTGAGATCAGCAGGATAACTCCATGTAGCTATTTTGAAAGACACTGAGATCAGCAGGATAACTCCATGTAGCTATTTTGAGACACTGAGATCAGCAGGATAACTCCATGTAGCTATTTTGAAAGAGACACTGAGATCAGCAAGATAACTCCATGTAGCTATTTTGAAAGAGACACTGAGATCAGCAGGATAACTCCATGTAGCTCTTTTGAAAGAGACACAGATCAGCAGGATAACTCCATGTAGCTATTTTGAGACACTGAGATCAGCAGGATAACTCCATGTAGCTATTTTGAAAGAGACACAGATCAGCAGGATAACTCCATGTAGCTATTTTGAAAGACACTGAGATCAGCAGGATAACTCCATGTAGCTATTTTGAGACACTGAGATCAGCAGGATAACGCCATGTAGCTATTTTGAAAGAGACACTGAGATCAGCAAGATAACTCCATGTAGCTATTTTGAAAGAGACACTGAGATCAGCAGGATAACTCCATGTAGCTATTTTGAAAGACACTGAGATCAGCAGGATAACTCCATGTAGCTATTTTGAGACACTGAGATCAGCAGGATAACTCCATGTAGCTATTTTGAAAGACACTGAGATCAGCAGGATAACTCCATGTAGCTATTTTGAGACACTGAGATCAGCAGGATAACTCCATGTAGCTATTTTGAAAGAGACACTGAGATCAGCAAGATAACTCCATGTAGCTATTTTGAAAGACACTGAGATCAGCAGGATAACTCCATGTAGCTATTTTGAGACACTGAGATCAACAGGATAACTCCATGTAGCTATTTTAAGAGACACTGAGATCAGCAGGATAACTCCATGTAGCTATTTTAAGAGACACTGAGATCAGCAGGATACCTCCATATTCATTTTGAGAGACACTGAGATCAGCAGGATAACTCCATGTAGTTATTTTGAAAGAGACACTGAGATCAGCAGGATAACTCTGTGTAGTTATTTTAAGAGACACTGAGATCAGCAGGATACCTCCATATTCATTTTGAGAGACACTGAGATCGGCAGGATAACTCCATGTAGCTATTTTAAGAGACACTCAGATCAGCAGGATAACTCCATAGCCATTTTGAAAGAGACACTGAGATCAGCAGGATAACTCTATGTAGCTATTTTGAAAGAGACACTGAGATCAGCAGGATACCTCCATATTCATTTTGAGAGACACTGAGATCAGCAGGATAACTCCATGTAGTTATTTTGAAAGAGACACTGAGATCAGCAGGATACCTCCATATTCATTTTGAGAGACACTGAGATCAGCAGGATAACTCCATGTAGTTATTTTGAAAGAGACACCGAGATCAGCAGGATACCTCCATATTCATTTTGAGAGACACTGAGATCAGCAGGATAACTCCATGTAGTTATTTTGAAAGAGACACTGAGATCAGCAAGATAACTCCATGTAGCCATTTTGAAAGAGACACTGAGATCAGCAGGATTACTCCATGTAGCTATTTTGAAAGAGACACTGAGATCAGCAGGATACCTCCATATTCATTTTGAGAGACACTGAGATCAGCAGGATAACTCCATGTAGCTATTTTGAAAGAGACACTGAGATCAGCAGGATAACTCCATAGCCATTTTGAAAGAGACACTGAGATCAGCAGGATAACTCCATGTAGCTATTTTGAAAGAGACACTGAGATCAGCAGGATACCTCCATATTCATTTTGAGAGACACTGAGATCAGCAGGATAACTCCATGTAGTTATTTTGAAAGAGACACTGAGATCAGCAGGATAACTCCATGTAGCTATTTTGAAAGAGACACTGAGATCAGCAGGATAACTCCATAGCCATTTTGAAAGAGACACTGAGATCAGCAGGATAACTCCATGTAGCTATTTTGAAAGAGACACTGAGATCAGCAGGATAACTGCATAGCCATTTTGAAAGAGACACTGAGATCAGCAGGATAACTCCATGTAGCTATTTTGAAAGAGACACTGAGATCAGCAGGATAACTCCATGTAGCTTTCTTGAAAGAGACACTGAGATCAGCAGGATAACTTCATGTACAAAGTAGCTATTTTGAAAGAGGTAGTTAGTAGTTTCATATGAAATCAGTTGTGGCGGGAATGAGTCTCATGGAGTGTCAGTAATTCACTTCCACTTTCAAAAATATGGAAAGTAATTGTAACACCCATGCACGCACACACGTACGCATGCACGCACGCACGCACGCACGCACGCATGCACACACACACAAAGCAGCTGATCTTGTAGGCCACAAACACTGATTTCAAGATCAGATTATGAGAAGATAATCATGTGACTTATTTCTTAACCCTTTAACACTAACAAACCAGAAAAGGCAAATTCTTTTATGTGATGATCATTCCCTTTAGTAATTTGACATTAATTTGACTTGTTGCTGCCTATGCCAGTAACATCTTCCAGTCAAATTAGTGGCAAAATATACAACGGCTTACAGTACTGCTAAAAAAATTACTTAACATGTTATCAAAACAAAGTAAAACGCAGTGTTGAACATTTTGAACATAGTTGGATTGGAAGATGTCTTATTCCAATCCAATCCAATCATGCCAATTATGTTCAAAAGATATGGGTACTCAACAGAACATTTCTTAGCCCTTTAATCGTCAAATTTTCTCAAAAAATTTAAAATATTTGCATATTGAATGTCCATTTGCATGACAAGAAAACTATTTTTGAAGATTTACCGTTGGAATGACCGGCTCGGCTATCGAGCCAGGCATTCCAGTGGTAAATTTTCAAAATTGTATTCTCTTGTCCTTCAAATGGGCATTCCTCAGGACCACTATGGAGGCTGGTTTTGGCCAGGTTGTTAATTAAAGGGTTAATAACTAACATATTTGTGTTTATTTTGGAGACACTTTACAGTATTCATGAGCTGTATTCTACCTGCATAGCTGTAAGTCAGAGACTAGCATTTCAAGGGTTAAACAATTAATATCTACACACCAACAAATTATTTTAAAAGACCATTTAATAGTTTTTGATCAGATTTAATTACACGTACTTAAATCACGCTTAATTAGATATGCATCTGTGAATCTGATCGCTTGAGGCAATACAAGTTTTGCTGTTAATAAAATAATTTGCAATGTTTGACAAACAGCAAAAAGTTTGACATTTTAATTTTTCATTTCTCAAATATAAATTAGCTATGAATTAATAATTAGTGTCAGTAAAAATAGTGAACCCTTTAACACCCAAGCCCGTCAACAAAATGCTTTTGCAGTGAGAGATTATTTTGCAAAATTTACCACTTGATACTGGAACTCACTCAGAGAGAGTCCTTCCACTAATAAAATTTCAAAAATAATTTCTTTGTCTGCAAACTCAATGCATTGTCTATGAGAAAATTGTAATTTTTTGAACAAATTTGAGGATTAAAATAATCAGGCTACATCATTAAAGTTTAAAAAGAGTACCACTCATAAATAAGTTTATAGGTGTCAAAAACACAAACAGAAACATGTTAGTTAGTACAATTTTGAAATTTGAATTTGTATTATGTATGTAAGAAATAGTTGTAGGCAGCAATAGTTTCCAATCAAATTAAGTCCAAAATATGTTCAACAGTGTTTTATTTGAATGGAAACATGTGAAGTTATTTCTGACCCTTACTGTATATATCTCATTATAGTATTTTGTGTGTGCTTAAACCTTAGAAATTTATGACACACTAGCTTTTGGAAATAGCCAGTCATTCCAGTAGTGTATTTTCAAACATAATGTGTTTGTCTGCAAATGGACATTTTCTGTCAAGAATGAATTTGAGGGTGAAAGAGTTAATATGGGGCGTGGTGGGCCTGGGTGTAAATTCCAATTTTGCAGAGGATATTCATATTTTAAAATATACATGACATGTATTCTTGTAATTGTCATGATTGTTCACTCACCGACGACAGAGAATTACCACTCGGCTTCCTTCTACGGCTAGTCCTCTGAACAGTCGGTTTTGAGCCAGAGTTCTGACGGGTCACAGTAATCGGCATCGTATAATCCACATTCAGTAATCATTTCTACTCATCACATTAATCCATCGAACACAGTGTAATAGCTTCATGTTAGAAACTTCTAGAGAATCAAACAGTTCACTTTTCTGACAATTCATCCTTGTTGATGATATTACTAGCCCAGAACAATCCTAGAACTGCAAAGTTTCTGGTAAAAATTCCCAGTATTAATTGACCCTTTCACCCTAATAGAGCAGAAATAATAAATTTGCTATGATGTAGGGCATATTCTGTTAACTATTTTGAAACTAATTTGACTGGGAACTGTTGCTGTCCAGACGTTAACAATTTCCAGCAGAATTAGTTTCAAAATATTCACCAGTAATTGAACGGATTTAATTGTGAGACTGGAATGTCAAGTGTTAGAGGGCTAAGAACTACAAAGTAAGTTAGTCATTCAGAATCTACATAATTTATAAAATTATATTGCCATTTTCACAATTAAATGTTTTAAATATTTTATGAAAAAAAAAAATTCATTAATGTCCACTAATCAGTAATCATGGTTCATTCATTATTCGTTATTAACCCTTTCAATGACAAACCCCTGAAAAAGTATATTCTTTATACTATAAAACTAGACTGTTGGATATTTTGAAATTAATTTGACTGGAAGTTGTTGCAGAAATGGCTTCCAGTCAAATTAATTTCAAAACATTGAACAGTTTTCCCGAACAGTTGCCTTGAGAATGAGATATGGCAAATTCATCAGTGAAAGGGTTAACCCTCTTGTGTCAACTTAACCGTCTACTGGTGATGTCGGCCAAAATCACCGTCTACTGGTGATGTCAGCCAAAATCACTGTCTACTGGTGATGTCGACCAAAATCACTGTCTACTGGTGATGCCGGCCAAAAACACTGTCTACTGGTGATGCTGGCCAAAAACATTGTAGTATTTAGGAATAGCCATTTACAGGCCAAGAGTTCAAGATGATTTGTTTAATTTAACACTGAAATGACTGGCTCAATAATAAGTCAGTCATTCCAGTCATAAATTTCCAAAAATAGTCTTCTCTTGGTTGGCAAGTGACACAGACTAAGCAGAAATTTAGATTTTCTTAGAAAATCTTTCAAAATATCGATAACAGCAGCAGAGTTAAAGCTTTGAGAAGCAAGCGGTTAATTAGCAGGCTAAGTATGGAATATCAACAAATATTCTTTTTGAAAATCATATGCTGCTATAATCTATTGCTGTCTAAAAAATGCACATCTCCTTTCTAGAAGTAGAATCCTACAGAATCTAATTTTCCAAGAGGGCTTAGCCCAATTACTGGCTTTATAAAACAAATCTGAGTTCAGCATACATGCCAGCAAGCTGGGGATAAATAGTTCCCAACCTTGATGCAATTGTATTAACCCACCAAAATTGTGAGACTGATTTAAGGTTGGATTACATTACATACTCAGATGTACTTGTGACTGGTACTTAACACTGTAACAGAGCAGGCGCTAAATGGTTATATATATATATATACAAGATGATTTGCTAATGCAATTACTGGCAAAAACAAGGATGAGTACTTAACTGTCTGTCTTCACCAAACCACCAGACATTAATATAAATAAGCAATAACTCTGAACCTGCTGACTATTTTGAAAACAATTTGACTGAAAGTTGTTGGTGGCTTGGCCACCAACAACTTTCAGTCAAATTGTTTTCACAATAGTCAGCAGGTTCAGAGTTAAGCCTCATAGAAGAGGTACATGTATTTTGCGGAAAATCAGGAAGCAGATAGTTAAACATCTGCTACTATTAGGAATTCCTGCAGTTTTCTGCAAGAAGCGGCTCTTTGACTGCCAAACTATTTGCTTACATACATTACATTATTCAGATGAACCATACATCGTGTATGGAATGCTCTGAACATGGTGATGCTAAGAGCAGTTGCTGTCTACATTAAGCAACAGCTGTTACAGACACCAGTTCAAATACACTGTAACTGAACCATCAAAACCTCAACTTTCTTCAAGAAATTCCTATGTTCTATCATAGAAAATGTACATTTGCAGGCCAAGAGAAGAATTTTTATTTTTAATTTGTCACTGAAATGACTAGCTCGATTATCGAGCCAATCATTCCAGTGATAAATTCTCAAAAAATATTCTTCTCTTGGTATGCAATTATGGACATTTATCAGGACATGTGCAGAAGTTATTTTTGTCTAGTTTGAGTGATAACGTGCTAACTCCCTCAGTTCCTGGTATATGTGTGGTCTGTTTGGACCCATCATCCTCAGCAGGATAATGCTTGGTGCTATATGTGCAGACCATCAACAGATGCTAATCATGTTTTGAGGGGTTGATTCCGATGCAGATACAATTTGTTCACTTAATTATCAATCAACTTTAATGTGCATCATTAATTATCATTTGTCCAGTAACTATAGCTAGATTGACCACTGCACTGGTCAGTCAGTGACATGCCGCTGAGCTTAAACTGGAAAACAAACTGACAGTTGTTGCAGCAAGTATATAGAAAATATAACTGTGGACTTATCGTTTAGACAGACTGGTTTTGAAAATATAACTGTGGACTTCATTTAGACAGACTGGTTTTGAAAATATAACTGTGGACTTATCATTTAGACAGACTGGTTTTCAAACTATAACTGTGGACTTATCATTTAGACAGACTGGTTTTCAAAATATAACTGTGGACTTATCATTTAGACAGACTGGTTTTCAAAATATAACTGTGGACTTATAATTTAGACAGACTGTTTTCAAAATATAACTGTGGACTTATAATTTAGACAGACTGGTTTTCAATATATAACTGTGGACTTATCATTTAGACAGACTGGTTTTCAAAATATAACTGTGGACTTATCATTTAGACAGACTGGTTTTCAAAATATAACTGTGGACTTCATTTAGACAGACTGGTTTTCAAAATCTAACTGGACTTATCATTTAGACAGACTGGTTTTCAAAATATAACTGTGGACTTATCATTTAGACAGACTGGTTTTCAAAATATAACTGTGGACTTATCATTTAGACAGACCGGTTTTCAAAATATAACTGTGGACGTATCATTTAGACAGACTGGTTTTCAAAATATAACTGTGGACTTATCATTTAGACAGACTGGTTTTCAAAATATAACTGTGGACTTATCATTTAGACAGACTGGTTTTCAAAATATAACTGTGGACTTATCATTTAGACAGACTGGTTTTCAAAATATAACTGTGGACTTCATTTAGACAGACTGGTTTTCAAAATCTAACTGTGGACTTATCATTTAGACAGACTGGTTTTCAAAATATAACTGTGGACTTATCATTTAGACAGACTGGTTTTCAAAATATAACTGTGGACTTATCATTTAGACAGACCGGTTTTCAAAATATAACTGTGGACGTATCATTTAGACAGACTGGTTTTCAAAATATAACTGTGGACTTATCATTTAGACAGACTGGTTTTCAAAATATAACTGTGGACTTATCATTTAGACAGACTGGTTTTCAAAATATAACTGTGGACTTATCATTTAGACAGACTGGTTTTCAAAATATAACTGTGGACTTATCATTTAGACAGACCGGTTTTCAAAATATAACTGTGGACGTATCATTTAGACAGACTGGTTTTCAAAATATAACTGTGGACTTATAATTTAGACAGACTGGTTTTCAAAATATAACTGTGGACTTATCATTTAGACAGACTGGTTTTCAAAATATAACTGTGGACTTATCATTTAGACAGACCGGTTTTCAAACTATAATTGTGGACTTATCATTTAGACAGACTGGTTTTCAAAATATAACTGTGGACTTATCATTTAGACAGACTGGTTTTCAAAATATAACTGTGGACTTCATTTAGACAGACTGGTTTTCAAAATCTAACTGTGGACTTATCATTTAGACAGACTGGTTTTCAAAATATAACTGTGGACTTATCATTTAGACAGACAGGTTTTCAAAATATAACTGTGGACTTATCATTTAGGCAGACTGGTTTTCAAAATTTTTGCCCTGATGTCTGCATTCATAGTTTCAAGAAGGTACATGACATATATACATAATTACAATTTCATCAATGAGCATCACAATAGTTGACTCAATTCAATTCTGTATCAATCAGTCAACCAGTACATACTGTTAAGTGATTTTTTGCATGAAAATTATGTTTCGCAAGGGCTGCCTTAATTTGTGGCCATAATAACCCTTTAGCTTTCAAATTTGGTCAAGAAAATTTCAAATATCTGGCTCGGTTATAGAGCTAGTCATTCCCAAGTGATAAATTCTAAAAGTCTTCTGGTCAGCAAATGGACCTTTATTAAGACCACTGCAAAAGCTGTTTTTGGCCGGCTTGTGTGCTAAATGGTTAATTACTAAATTGCATCAGTGGACTAATTTTAATATACAGCAAAATTGCTCAATTTAAAACTAAGATAAAGGTTGGTGAACATTTTCAAACAAATTTAACTGAAATCTACATTTTCAGTTCCCTGTTAAATTCGGTTGAAAATATTCAGATATGTGTATATCATAAATAATGATTTTGTACCAAGTCTATGGTGCTGGTAGGGTTAACAGATAGTTATAATGCAGGTAGACAGTCATGTATATACACACTCTCTACTGGACATAATAATAAATTGTACAAACAGTCTAAACAAGAATGGCACTAACAATTACACGTACTTACTTGCTACTACTGTAAGACATGTATTTGATCTCTTACTGATACCAAGAAAATTAACTCTATAACACTAAAGCTGGCCAAAAATGCTTTCTGCAGTGATCTTGTAAAAATGCAGACCTGAATACAAGACCATTTTTGACAATTTACCGCTGCAATGACTGGCTCGATAACCGAGCCAGTCATTCCAGTGGTAAATTTTCAAAAATAATCTTTCTGTCTGCAAATGGACATATTCTATGAGAAAATTAAATTTTCTTGAACAAATTTGAATATTAAATAGTTAACCTACTACAGATATATACTACTATATGTAGTGAATTTGATCATTCACTGACTGTTAGATTAATCACAGCTTATATTCTGCTGTTCCGCATCAGTACATACATACACCATGTAGTATTCATACATGCTTATATCACTGCACAGACACACAGACATAGTGTCCTCTCATCTCCACACACAAAGCGCTATCAGGTAACACTGACAGGTAATTATTGTTAGAGGTCAGGAGGTCAGTCACTCGCAGAGTTCATGTAGAATCACCCACACCCTTTAATGCTCAAATTTCTTCCAAAACTTACAAATATTTGTTTAGTGAATACAAAATGTACCAATTTGCAGGCCAAGAATAGACTATTTAAAAGAATTTATCAATGGAATTACTGGCTCCGTTATCAAGCCAGTAGCCATTTAAGTGGTAAATCATTTTAATAGACTTTCTCTTTGCTTGAGAATGGTTGTTCCTGAAGAGAGCTGCAGAGGTTAGTTATGGCCAGCTTGACCATTAAATTGAGAATCTATATCTATCCTTTACAGATGATTTAAATGAATGTGGTGTTGAGCTGATACTAAGTTCCCTAAAACACAATAGCAAGGCGACCAGCTGGTTAGGATTTCTTTCCGGGAAAATAAGATTGGGTAAGCGTGAGAGAGCGTAGTTGACCCTTTTCGGACATAGCGTGTGAGCTCTCTCTTCCAGTGTTTGCATACGTGAGTGTGCAGAAATTCATACAAATCATTAATTTAAACTAAAACATGTCTATTACAAATTGCAACTTAGGCATATATATAATTCGACAGATTTAGTTATTAGAATCAATCCAGAATTTGATCGCATCCAGGTTCTTTTATCCAGATCACGGCCAATGTCTGGAAATCCTATTGTATGACAAGTTCCTTCTATGCGTTAAAATTCAAACCAAATCGTATAAGTAGTTTTTGATACAGGTGCAGACGGTTGGATGGACAGACAGATGAATGAACGGACATAGGCAGACATGATCACAATACGCTCTTCCCCATACGGGGCGAGGGTAAAAATTAATAATTTACAATTTTGCTCTCAAGAAATGTCCTTTTTCAGGATAAGAAAATGAGTTTTGAAAACTTACCATTAGAATGACTAGCTCGACAATTGAGCCAAGCATTCCAGTGAGACATTTTCAAAATTAGTATTCTCTTAGCCTGCAAATGTAGATTAAGTAAGGGAAAATTGTCGTTTAACTCTGACAAATCTTGTCCATAACATGGCTAACTCTTTCACCGACAAATCCCCGAAAAAGTACATTCTTTATGATATGAAACTTATTCTGTTGACTATTCTGAGATTAACTGGCTTATATACATATCATATTGGTTTCTGACTGGAAGTCAAATTAATTTCAAAATATTCAACAGTTTTCCCGTATGTTCCCCTTTAAAATGAGATACGGGGAATTTATTGGTGAGAAGGTTAATTATGCAAGATATGTTTCTAGTGGTTATATTTCCTATTGTCTATTATACATAGATATTTTGACATTTTAGCCCATTCATTATATCTACTCCGTTCATCACTGAAAGGCCAGGATGTTCATTTCAAGACAATCAATTTAAATGGATTAGCTTTTGAATATGTTGCTAATAATTTGACTGGATCGATGCAGTGGTGTCAAAATATTCAAAATATTCTACATAATATCTGTGTACATTTAGTACATCATGTAGAAGGAATTTGTTATATTTTATTATGTTGAGTTTAAAATATTACTATTACAATTCTTACAGTTATAATATACTTAATATATCCAGGTAATTCAATAGGAAACACACACCTTATAACTCATAAGCTTTAAGTTCAGGTAGATACATATATCCTATGTTTATAAGCTTATATTACACCAGGTAAATTGAGCAATCAAGAAGATCACATTAAAGACCAATATTAAGTGTCATTAAAGGCAGCCGTGTCATCACTAATTAATAAGGACATATAATATATTTATTAACTTGTAGCCTTAGTCATTAATCTCTCTTAAAACCCTGCATATAAATACCTATATTTACCCTTTTATTAACCTCTTAATGGTCAAATTTGGTACAGAAAATTTTAATATCTACCTACTGAATGTCCATTTACATGCCAAGCGAATACAATCTTTGAAAATTTACCACTGGAATGACTGGCTCGGTTATCGAGCCAGTCATTCCAATGGTAAATTTTCAAAGATTGTGTTCGCTTGACCTATAAATGGACATTCCACAAGACCATAACAGAGGCTGGTGTTGGCCAGGTTGAACATTAAATGGTTAACATATAACACTCCTGGCAGTACATCTAGCTATAATAAACAACATTTCTATGCAATATTTTAACCTGTAAAGTGTTCTGGCATCATTAAATCTAGCTGAATTTGTGGTGAGAGATATAAAATAAAGCGATGAAAATATTTGTTGACAATATTCCAAGATTATATGTGTTCTTCAACAAGACATATTTTATATGATACAATCAATGAATCTTGAATAGTGTTTTAAAATAGTCAGTATTACCTGTACACCACCAGTAGCACCTACATGTAACCCAATACCGTGCACTTAACCCCTGTAAACCTCTTTGATGGCAATATTCTATCTCTTACTTGTCGATAGCAAAGAAATTGGTGTACATTTTGCAACAATTTTGGTGGACGATGTTGCACTAAATAGATATTGACTTGCAACATGGGCGAGCACACCTGTGCAATGTCATAATTAAACTGTGGGTACAGATAGTGCACTCTTAACCCTTTAACACTCAAACCTGCCAAAAACAGCTTCTGTAGCAGTCTTGAGAAATCTCCATTTGCAGATGAAAAGAAGACGATCTTTGAAATTTTATAACTGGAATGACTGGCTTGATAACCGACCCAGTCATTCCAGTGCTAAATTTTCAATAATTGTCCTTTTGGTCTCCAAATGGACATTTTCTGAGAAAATTGAAATTTTCTTAAACAAATTTAAGGCTTAAAGGGTTAATATTACTTCAAATCACGGTATAGTAATCAAAGAAGCTATTTACATAAACGTAAGCCGATCTAATTTTCAGAATATAATCACCCTCATGTACATAAACAAAGATTTCAATTAAGCAAATGTCCAGCACAGTCCTGACATTACATTTACATAAATCCATGGCAGTGGTCAAAGGACTCGCTGACGGCAGCGATACAGGATCCATTATGGGATGTTCAGGAGACTTAGAGGCCATAAATACCTTCTACAACTCCAGGAGAATTTAATGAGAAAGTGTGATTAATGGTGAAATCACATGCTGATATAGCAGTGACTCTATTGAACACCAAAGCCTTGTATAGATATGCAGAACAAGAGCATGAAACTAACAATAGTACGGTCTGGTCAAGGTAGTGGTCATTTACTCATGAGAATAGTCAAGAAAAGCAGATCTGCTTGATAAATTAATGTCCATTTGCTTATCAACTCATTCAGTGCAGTAGTAAATTTTGAAAAATCTTTTCTTAGCATGCAAATGGACATTTCTCACGATCACGACAGCGGATGGTTTTGGGCGGCTTAATTAGGGTCTTTGCAGTAGTCTTGTGAAATATCTATTTGCGGGCCAAAAGAAGATAATTTTCCAATTCCAAGCCAGTCCAGTCCATCCAGTGGTAAATAAAAAAGTAAATACGCTTCTCTTCGCCTGCAGATGGACAGTCCTTAATGAAAAGGTTTAAATTTTCTTGATAAATATAGAGCACACAGGAGGCAAAGTTATGCTGGCTCATTATATGAGACAATTAACTGAAGCGACTTCCTACCCTGAACTCTTTGATGTTCACAGGTGGTCTGTAATTACCTGCTAGTTGAAACTATACTAAAGTCAATGAAAAAGCTTGGAATCTTGCCTCTACTTAACACTTTCACTGATGAATTAACTTTAAGTAAGTCCTGAGCAGCTTCCAGTAAGTCGTCTTTAAACTATTCAACTGAAAGAATTTGTCTGGATGTATAAATAGTCATGATAGTTGAAGGACTTAGAACATATGCAGATCCACTACCATAATTGTCTAAAATATTAATATTCTCTTCCTTGGCATATTTTTACCTTTTAATAGCCATGCCGGTCAAAAAACATCCTCTGTAGTGGTCTTTAGAAATCTCCATTTGTAGGAAAGAAAATATTTTATGGAAAATCTACTACCTGTAATGGCTAGCTCGATAATCGAGCCAGTTATTTCAGTGGTAAATTTTTTAAATCCCATTTCTCTTGTCCTGCAATTGGACATTGACTTGACCAGTTTTTCTTTTATTGATGACACTTGATGATGTCTGAAGCATTCAATATCAAAGTACTCGTTACATTAATATTTATATTTATAATTATAAACATCTAGCAGCTAATCAGGTTTTATATCCAAGGAATGTAAACCATAACATTGGCTCTTTAAAACACTCTCATCATCCTAACCCTTTAACAACCAAACTCACAAAAACACCATCTTTAGTGGTCTTGAGAAATGCTTATTTGCAGACCAAGAAGACTATCTTTGAAAATTTACCACTGAAATGAATGGCTCAATAATCAAGCAAATTATTCCTGTAATAAATTTTCAAAAATAACCTTCTCTTGGTCTTCTATGATAAAATTGAGATTTTCTTTAAAGAATTTGAGTATTAAAGGATATTAAACACCTTCATCAGTATCAATAAAACAGAAAAAATGCCACTACATGTACCAAAGATGCCAACAGCACCTCAGCTATTAAGCCTTACATCGCTGTAAAGCAGAAATTGATCAAATAGATACAGTGTTGAATATTTTAAAAGCAATTCGGCTGGAAGTGTTGCTTGCTCAGGAGCAATACTTTCAGTCAAAGTATATAATATCAAAGTATTAATTCACTAGTATACCGGTCTGGTTCTTTTTGAAATACATGTATGTTAGAAGCAGGCAATTCAGCTCCAACACAATTAACCATTTAACCGTTGAATTTGTTCAAGAAAATTTAAATTCTCTCATAGAAAATGTCAATTTGCAGACCAAGAGAAGACTATTTTTGAAAATTTACAACTGGAATGACTGGCCAGTCATTCCAGTGGTAAATTTTCAAAATTAGTCTTCTCTTTGTCTACAAATGTACAATTCTCAAGAGCACTGCAGAAGCAGTTTTTTGGCTGATATAAGTGTTAAAGGTTTAAGACTTAAAACAGCTTGTGGCATCTGCTATCAACATATACATAAACTAACTTCAGATATATGTTTTCTCTACCTATGCATGTGTATTTGTTTTAAAGATGTACTCTCCTATCTGGAATTGGTTAGCAATATAAGTTCTATGCAGCTAAACAAACATAGCTTCATGAGTCACAAAGAATATGTTTTCATGACAAAAATAGTCAATGATATTAATTGAAGAAACGTCCAGAGCTAAATGAAATAAAACATTTTATATCTAAAAATGATTTCGACTCTAAGAACCTGGATTCAAGGCAACAAAATATGAAAACGACTAATTGTCATCTCTGCGTGTGCTGAGTCACTGGGGACATTTAGAAAGAATGGTGCAAAACCACAATAGCCACCTACATTGTACATAAAAGTTCCCAAAATTCAGACTATGATAGTGATGATGTGGGTTGTATTACTGCATGCACATTTCTGGAAGGTTTCAGTGAAATCTGATGAGCCACTGTTGAATAATAGGTCAAATTAAATGCAACCTGTGTATCCTCGATGCTGTATAACTGTAACAGCTGGGCAGCTCCAAAGGCAGAGCTAGACAAACAAGATTCCTGCCACCGCAAACACCTCCTCTTCATCACTGGACACCTATGACCAGACAGCATAATTTCCAACGATGCACTATACAAGATGTGTAATACGTTGCCGCTGTATGTAAAAGTTGCCCAGCAAAGATGGTCCATGTTTGGCCATGTGCTAAGGATGCCAGAAGACACACCAGCACAGAGAGCCTTGGAATTCACCCTACTCAGAGCCAGCAAATACAAAGCCAAGAGAGGACGTCATTGCATACATCTATCTGCTAAGCATGCTGCGAGTTGACCTCAAGAAAGCAGGACTCGGTACACTCAAGTCAAGAATGGACCCGAGGCAGCTAAGGATTTTGACTGAGGACAAGACACAGTGGGCAAAAGCGAAGGACTGATTGCAGCTGTAGGATGTTTCTACTACTACAGCCGCAGACTACAGTAACCATACATACAAAGGCAAATTAACATTAACAAATAAATACCACATCAAATATTCAATTCCAAAAAAGTGACAAATTCACAAAATGGAGACAAGTGACAAGTCAGATTGCATCTCTGGTTAACAAAAAATACTAGTATGGAGGATGACACCATCAACACTGATGGCAGAAATAGTGATCCCTATGTCTCAATTTCTGCTACACAGGTGAGACAAAAATGTTGTACATTGTGTCTGGTCTGGAGTGCTCAGCCCGACAGAACAGGTATACACTGTCTGCATTGTTGTACATTGTTGCAAACCTGCCAGAACAAGCTGTCAGCTGGGCAATTATTGATAGATGCGTCTAACTGCCTTCTACACAAGTATGCATGTCAGTGAATATCTAATGAACTCAGGTAGCTGCGGGTGTCACATTTCACACTGAAAGTGATGGTTCCAGAAAACTTAATTTTACAATCCATTAACCTTTACACTGCCAATGTGTCGATTTCAAGATATCTATAACTATATATTATATTCTATACAGGAAAGATATTAAATCTTTTGAAACTAATTTGCCCGAAATCTTTTGCTGCCATATATACGCAAAGTTTCTATCATTTCGTGTCAATAGGATAGACAGTTTCAGAGCAATTTAAAGGAGTTTCTAAACATTGGAAAGAATCATAGATGGTCGCCAACCACATTGTTCTGAAACAGCTCCATCTAAACAACCTGATAAATCAGTCTGATTAGAATGTCTCAGCAAAGACTAGATGCATATTGCCTTTTCAACATTGCCAAAATCAACCAAAGTTCTAACAAAATGTTGATACACGACAAGTAGATGGCGGCCACAATTTTTCACAAACTTGAACGGCCCTTAATTCCTAATTATATTTGCCAAGTTTGGTCCAATCTCTTCAGCTGTTATCGCCTTTGCAAACAATCTAAAAATAGAGGCGTGGCTTCTTTGAGAATACACCTCTAATGTATTGACCGGCCATCTTATTACATCATCACAACGACTAGACTGTTACACAGACTCCACTTCAGAGACCAGACAGATCGGGCCAGGTTTATCTCTGTAGCGGACAGTAAAAGCAACACTGTGGATCTTGTTGATTTTGGTAGCATCTTTATCTCTGTATCACTAGCTTAATACAGACATTAAAATGGACTTGATCCATCCAGTGGTTCGTGTGATATTAGCATCTACTATGCAAATTCCTGACCTCATTTTGTGTGCAACAGATTTGAACAGATTTGTATTTTACGATGAATTCAGAGTGACTATTTTTCTGTTAACTACTTGTCATACAAACTACTATAGGCTTTATATCATCTCATTTTACATGAATTAAGATTGTCTGGTATGAGGAGAGTGGTGCTCGTGTCCTTTTAAGTTTCAATTCTCTCTACCACCATACTCTGGTGGAAATCACTACGCCAATGGCTACTCAATACATACGAGATACTTTTCTCGATCTCGTATCGAAGACCTCGCGAGATACGATTGCTTTACAAAAACATGGTCATCTAAGATGGCCACCATTGAAATCGACCTATCAGATTTTGCTGACTAAACTTGGTTCTGCTAATGCCCTCGTCACATTTCAATCAACCATCTGGGTACAGAAATGCTCAAAGGTGCTTAAAACTAGCCATTTACCAGATTGACCAATCAGTTTTGCTTCAGCAGCTTGATTATGCATATTTGGCACCCGTTAAAATAACACTTTTTTCATTGACAGTTGTTTCATACAAGGAAGTGACGGTCACATAATTTCGATGGTATTTCTTCGAAGTTATTGCAAAGTTTTGTTTCAAATCCCGTTTTATTTAACATTTATAAGTTATTTAACCCACAAAAAACAATTGTATTTACACAAACTGCTGAGATTTGGATGCGACTTCTATTAGATAGTTAGATACAGTTGCTGTTTTAAAACTGCTAAGAAATTAGGATGGCTGAGCCTCAAAAATTGGCATGCGACTTCTATTAAGGATGTGGTTGTTAATAGGCGATATACGGAAAGTGTTATAATGTGTACTTACTGTCCTACTGTACAGCTCATACAAATCTTAACATATTTCTTAAACAAAAACAGAAACATTTAACCCTTTGCTGCCTGTAACGGCCCAGGCCGGCCGTATACATTACCTATGACAATGATAAAAGGAAATTTCTTGGAAGAGTGCTCTCCCTTTAGCAGCTAGGCATCTGTGTTAGGCAGGCGTATTTGTGTGGTGAATATGGTACCAGTATATGCGTTGAAGTTATTTTAAGAAGATTGGTGGCTTGCCCACCTGCCAGATGCAGCAATACCACAAAAAACTTGTCACAGGGCATATGTAGACTTAATTTATAATCAGATATACAATTATTACAGTATGGGGCGGCCAGCTGGCCCATTATAGTCTGGAGTGAGCATCGACGTATTTTCAATTATATCAACGACAACAAAATTTTGATTTAAAAAAAGAGCTAAATTTACAGAAAATTTTGAAAATTAAATTAGTCCACACAGAACATTTCCTTAATATATTAAGCCATCAAAGCGTTAAGTCAATACAATCTTTAACATTATGTAACAATATGATTGGAAGCCATTGCCAGAGGCAGAAGTGGATGGCTTCTAATCAGATTAACTCCAAAATATTCAACAGTATGTTTTATTTTGCTTTGAAAATATGGTCCACATGTTATTTCTAGCCTGTACTGTAATAACAGCACCATCATTAAAATCAATGACATTTAATTTCTTCAGGAATGTTGCCGAGTAAAAGTAGATCTGTAAGGGAAGGCGGGGCAAAACGGACCACCTAACAACAAACTCTTCTATATCTTAATGTTTCAAACCTCCTTCAAATTAACCCTTACCACTCTGATGTCAATATTCTATCTTTCACTGAGGCAATAGCAAAGAAACTGGTGTACATTTTTCAACAATTTTGGTGGAAGATGTTGCTGTCTACGACAGCACCATCTCCCACCAATTTTGTTGAAAAATTAACACCAAGTCATCTTTTAATTTAATTTGAAAATCTAGTTTTGACACCAGAGTGGTAAGGGTTAAAATTAATCACTTTCCAGGTTAGCTACATGTACTGTACATGTGTAGCAGCAGTAGCAACTGCCATCATCGTCGCAGTGACGGCGGCAGCGTGCGGTGGTCACAGCGGCAGCAGTGCATACAGGAGTAATAGTCAACAATTTCTAATGGCCCATAATATAAATCTCCCATCTCGCCCCAAAAAGGGGGTCTCCTGTTTGGTTCAACAGCGTTTACTTGATTTTTCACATTTCCTGCCATTTTATAATGTATATGCATAGTTTATCAAGAGACATATTATACGCTAATAAACCTCATAATGAGATCGGTCACGAACACTGACATTCTGCTCAGTGAATTTATGTCCATATGCTGGCCAATTTTTGAAAATGTATCACTGGAATTCCTGGCTTGATGCTCAAGCCCGGCACTCCAGTGATACATTTTCAAAATTAATCTCTTGGCCTGCAAATGGTAATTTCTAAACCTCATTGTAGTTTTAGTGATTGATATGTCTTTGTTATTATTCCTGGGTAATTTGCACCCATGCTGGTTAGTCGTGCAATAAAGATAATTCTTAATGTAATTGATCGTGATCACTCAAAGCAATAATCACACAAGCCTTAACTGACGCCACTTGTTAACTATGTATTTAAATATTTAATGGTCAAGCTGGACAAATCCTGCATCTGCAGTGGTCTTGAGGAATGTCCATTTACAGGCCAAGAGAAGACTATTTCTGATAACCGATCCAGTATATAACCTCATATAACTTGATCATTTGCAGGCCAAGAGAAGACCATTTTTGGAAATTTATCAGTTATCGAGCCACTCATTCCAGTTGTAAATTTTCGAAAATAGTCTTCTCTTGGTCTGCAAATGAACATTTTCCAAAACCACTGCAGAGACCGTTTTTGGCTGATATGAGTGTCAAAGTGTTAATGACCCCTCCTAAGGGACTTGCTCTGGTTTCTACACCTATTAACGTGTCTGATTAAATGATCTGTCTGAGTACCATAGATTCGAATCTCCCAGCAGAGGTGAACATGTTAACCAGAGAGTCATACAGCCGCAGAAAAGAACAAGTCATTTAAAGGAAAGAATTGATGGACAGATAGATTGAGGACAGACAGTTGCCGTGGTATAAGCTCAGTTGACCTATCAGAGGATGTGAGCTAAAAATGAAGAATTTCTTAAAACAAAACATTGAAGCAGTACAAATTATAGTAATTGTTGCATAAACTGCAGATTGTGATGCATACATACAAAGACAACTTAATCCATACATGCAAATATATTAAACATAACTACCACAGCTTAACAATTCCACCCATGAATTCCCCATATCTTATTTTCAAGGAAACCCAATAGGAAAACTGTTGAATATTTTGAAATTAAATTGACTGGAAGGCATTGCTGTCAGCCTTAGGCAGCTTCGCGTCAAATTAATTTCAAAACATTTAACAGATCACGGTCTATATCATAAAGAATATACTTTTCTGGGATTTGTCGTTGAAAGGGCTATAATGCATAAAAACCTCATTTCATAAAGTTCTCTTTTAACCATTTAATGGTCAAGACGGCTAAAACCAAACTCGGTCATCATCAGATCTTGAGGACTGTCCACTGGTAGGTCAAAAGATTATGGTTTTTAATTAGCCACTGGAATGCCTGGAGCAATAACCAAGCCAATCAGTTTAATAGTAGATTTTTTAAAACAGATTTACAAAAAATACAAACTTTCTTGACCAGGATCTTGACCGGCTTCTGGAGTGGTTCTGAGAAATGTCCATTTGCAGACAAAGAGAAGACTACTTTTGAAAATTCACCACCGGAATGACTGGCTCGATAACAGAGCCAGTCATTCCAGTGGTAAATTAAAAAAAATAGTCTTCTCTTGGTCTGCAAATGGACATTTTCTTTAGAATTTTCTTGAACAAATTTGAGTCTTAAAGTGTTAATAAATTGATATACAACGGTTACTGATGGCTGCAGTGACATTCACTTCTAAACATCTCACTGGAATATATGACACTTCAAATTAAAAGTCACAAAAATAGGATTCAAATGTAGTACCTTTTAAAACTAGTAATTTACAAGTACTTTATTCTGATGAGCTTTCGCACATCAGGTGATGAAGCACATTTATTTGTGAAAGCTCATCAAAATAAACTAAGTTAGTTTCAAAAGGTTACATCTACCAGCTTTGTAGCAGCTTTGAATCCAGTTTTTTATTGTCTAGATACAGACTAACACCGCTACCTAACTATTCTCTATTTCTCAGTCATGTCAGTGTTGACAATGAAAAGCTTTCAATGCATTCATCTCGATGAACCTGTACATATATTATAATTATTTAATCAGACTGGTATAAATCTTCAAGCTGTAAGGAACGGTTCTGATCACGACTAATGACACACTGAAAATGATTGGCAAACTGACAAAGATCAAAACTTAAGCCTCTATTCCACTAACCATTGTCAGTCTGAATACAGATAACAATTCAAGAGGTAAATATGCTGCAGAATTTCAAAACAATTTGACTGATAGGACTCGCTGCCTCTTTCAGTAAAATCATTTCAAAATCTTCATCGGTTTAACACTAGGAAGTAAATAGCGGTATTAAGGTTTTGAACATGTACATGATGTGGACACAGTAAATGTAAATGTACAATACCTGTTATTTGTCATTTAAGAACTTGTGTGAAATCCTCACACTGATCCACATATATAATTATATGTAGAGATATTTACAAAGCTTAAATAAGTAATGCTGTTAAAGGCTATGCAACACCTATATAAATCTAAAGGTACATCACAGTATATATATTATATACCTTGATTCTCCCACCAATAACCTTGACCTTTAAACATTTGTCCTCATTCAGCCCAGTCAGGATTGATTATATATAAACTTTACAAGTATCTATAATAACATGGTCAATAGAATTGCTGGCTGTGGGTCAGATTTTTTTGGATTTTCAAGATTTTATCGGATCATGGCAACAGTTGTGCCTTTGCTGTGTTAAAATTTGAGCCAAATCGGCCTCACAGTTTCCGAGACATCCACGTCACAGATCCAGAATTTTATCCGACCCAGATGCAGGTTCTTTTATCCAAATCCTCATGCATGGCAAGTTCCTTCGTTGTGTTAAAACTTGAGCCAAATCAGATGAGTAGGTTTTGACATACAGCCCGGAATCAGCTTCTGTGACTGACTAACTACATCGTGTAAGGGACATGGCAGCTTATTGAGCTGCTACACACACATAACAAGAGGCCCAAGGGGCCTGTATCGCTCACCTGGACAATAGGCATTTCAACTAGAATGCTCTTTATCAACAAGATGGCCAGCAAACCATTTACCCGACAGTTTCGAAAATTGCAAATTTGAGATCAGAATACACAAAAACACATATAAAAACAATTTCGGCCTCAAAATCCATCAAATAAAAAAATACAATATGGCCACCAAACATGCTATATTTTGATTGGCCCACAGTGGCCATGTTTTTTGATGGATCAACTTCTCTTGAACAAACTTTAATGGCCATTAGGCCCTAATCATATCTGCCCAATTTCGGCCCAATCCCTTCAGCGCTTCTGGAGAACAAGTCATTTTCACTACAACTATGTCAACCAAGATAGCTGCCGAACCATTTGACCAATCAAGTTCCCTTGCCATAAATCATATTTCATGAGGTTTGCATCAATCACCCAAGCCGTTTCGGAGAAGATTTTTAAACACGTTTCCTAAAATCGTCCTAAATCCAAGATGGCCGCCGGACAAATTTGCCGATCGGGTTCATTTGAACAAACTTAGATCTCTATGCCCTATGAATGCTTCCCCCGAAATATAATTGAAATCGGCCCAGTGGTTCTTGAGAAGAAGTCGTTTAAAGAATTCCCCATTGCTTTACTATGGGCCCATTGCTTTACTATGGGAGCCTTTGGCGGGAAAACAAACTAAGATGGCTACCAAAGCATTTATCGGACAGTCTCGAAAGTGGCATATTTGAACTCGCCACACTGATAAGCATATATAAAGCAATTTTCGCCATCAAAATACATCAAATACAAAAAAGCCAATATGACCTAGAAACGCTGAATTTTGATTGGTTGATGGCGGCCATGTTCTTTAACGAACACACTTCCCTTGAACAAACTTGAAAGGCGCTTGGTCCCTAAGCATATTTACAAAATTTCAGCTCTATTCCTTCAGCGGTTCGGGAGAAGTCGTTTTCGCGAAAACTAGGTCATCCAAGATGGCCACCTAGCAAATCGGCCAATCAGGTTGCCTTGAACAAACTTGGGTCTACCGCTACCACAGATGATTGGTTATGAGGTTTGAATCAATTCCTCCAGCGGTTTCGGAGATTTATTAGTGTTTCTAAAAATCGGCGGCCATCTTGGATTTTGGCCGATCGGCTTCATTTAAACAAACTTGAATCTCTATGCCCTAGGGATGCTTCCTGCCAAATATAATTGAAATTGGCCAAGTGGTTCTTGAGAAGAAGTCGTTTAAAGAATTCCCCATTGCTTTACTATGGGCCCATTGCTTTACTATGGGAGCCTATGGCAGGAAAACAAACCAAGATGGCAGCCAAACCATTTATCCGATGGTCTCGAAAGTGGCATATTTGAACTCGCCACACTGATAAGCATATATAAAGCAATTTTCGCCATCAAAATACATCAAATACAAAAAAGCCAATATGACCAACAAACGCTAAATTTTGATTGGTTGATGGCGGCCATGTTTTTTAGTGTATGAACCTCCCTTGAACAAACATGAATGGACCTTGGTCCCTAAGCAAATTTACCAAATTTCAGCCCTATCCCTTCAGAGGTTCGGGAGAAGTCATTTTCGCGAAAACTAGGTCATCCAAGATGGCCGCCAGGCAAATAGGCCAATCAGGTTGCCTTGAACAAACTTTGGTCTACCGTTGCAATAGATGATGTGTTATGAGTTTTGAATCAATTCCTCCCGTGGTTTCGGAGAAGAAATTTTTTTTAAGTGTTTCTAAAAATCGGTGGCCATCTTGGATTTTGGCCGATCGGCTTCATTTGAACAAACTTGAATCTCTATGCCCTAGGGATGCTTCCTGCCAAATATAATTGAAATCGGCCCAGTGGTTCTTGAGAAGAAGTTGTTTAAAGGAAAGGTTGACGGACGACGGACACGCGACGGACGGTCGCCATGACATAAGCTCATTTGGCCTTTCAGGCCAGGTGAGCTAAAAATATATGGAATTGGACAGGGACAGAGACCAAATAATTAGTGGCCATTAAATGGAGCCTGGAACGTCAACCAACGTGACCCAGCTTTGCTTTTTCATCACAATAGTCCCACAATATCAATTTCTAAAATACATATTCTGCAATATATTGCAACTAATTCAACCGGAAGATGTCTCTACCTAAGGCTACTTAAATAATAGTTTGTCCTGAATGACCCCAAATAAATCTTTCCTACTCAAAACCTTTTTTTCTAGTTTCCTGATGTAAGTTCATTGGGAGATTTAATTGACTCCTTTAGTCAAAATGGTCTCATATAACTTTTAGAAACTGTTCGCTTTATAGTTTCTGTTTCCAGTTCAAAGAAAAACCTTCAAGTTTTGTTCTTTAAATTCAATTTAATAATGTTATATTTCAGCACCTAAAAAAAGAATTTCCCTACCTACCATTTGCCTACCTATCTTTACTCCAACTATCATGGTCTGGAGAGGACCACCAATACAAATCTTTTAAGGATGGCCTAAGGCTGTGTTCTCATGCGAGAATTAATCCTATGGCATTTAACTCTGAAGGATGAAGTCTGTAGTGAGAACGCAGCCTTAGACAAACACAGCTACCAGTTGAATTAGTTCCAAATATTTAAATGAATTTGAAAGGGTCAATTCCTACTTAAAATTTCCAGTGAAAAATTCCCTATATCTCAATTTGGTGGCAAACAAACAGAAATGCTGCTAAATATTTTGAAATTATGATTGGAAGCCATTAGGCAGCAATGCCTTCTAACTATACTATTTTTAAAATAGTCAACAGAATGTTATCCATCATAACATATTTTTTTAGGGATTGTCATTGTACCGGTTAAAATTCTAACCAAGGAGACAGTTATAGCAATCTCAATCTTTATAAATCGTCAAACTTTAGCTCTTATTCGCAGTAATGCATTTTCAATTTAAATTACACTCGATGTGGGTCATGTTCACAATAAGTTTTGAGAATTTCTAGTTATTACTCATATTAACACAATTCAACTGTATTTCTGTTCAATTAACCCTTTAACGCTCAAATTTGTTCAAGAAAATTTCAATTATAAAATGTCCATTTGCAGACCAAGACTATTTTTGAAAATTTACCACTGGAATGACTGGCTCAGTTATCAAAAATAGTCTTTTCTTGATCTGCAACTGGATATTTCTCAAGACAACTGCAAAAGCCGTTTTTGGCTGATATGAGTATCAAAGTGTTAAGTAATGAGAATAATTACACCGCAATCACCAGTTACCCACCCACAACAAAGCCCAAATGCTATATTAATATCTATTATAAGTACATGTATATAACAACATGACCATAATATATATATGCTTATTTATCAAGCAGGCCAAAAACACGCTTCGCTAAGTCATGATAAATCTTTATTTGAGGGCCAAGAAAATTCTATTTAAAAAAAATTATCAATGGATTGGCTGACTCCATAACTGTGTCAATTACTCCAGTTGTAAATTATTAATAATAATCCTCTCTTGGTCTGCAAACTGAGAATGAGTTTTTGCTAGTGAATGCCAACATGTATTTGAACGCTTTTTTGGAAATTTTAGCACTGAACATGCTGGAATGCCTGACTATGTTATCGAGCCAGTCATTTCAGGTATAAAATTTACAGAATACCCTACTCTTAGCCTGCAACTGGACAGTCTCTAAGACCACTGTAGAGGCGGGTTTTGACAAGCTTGAAAGCTAAAGGGATTAATAACAGCCTTCTGAAAATCAGCACAAATCTTAATTCCTTAGACAATTAAGTCAGTGTAAAGTTTCACAGATGAGAGTAGCACCGCAATGGTTAATACAATTAAACTATATCAAATATGCGATATATTGACCTAGTATTTCACACATGCTATTAAACATCACATCTTTATAACGTTATCCGGCCATATACTGTCTAAAACAAACCAATGTACAAGCGTAATTCACCATCCACATACAGCCCAACTCAGAAATAACACATCGTGTACTGTTGACTATTTTGAGCCTGATTCATTTGCAAGACACTGCTGCATTTAAGTCAGCAAGGTAAATGCAATTATGTTCAATATCTTCAAGAAAACATGTCTTACATCGTGTGCAGAAGAATTGTACTAATATTTTTGCTTTGGAAACATGTTAACAGCTAACTTAGCAATAGTAGATACAACTTTCATTTAAATTAATTAATTTTTTAACATGTACCCCGTAAAATTTCAAATAACATGTTACAAGTCAGACTACAATATGTGAAGGATGTAGTTATTTTGGAGTAGTTCCAACACCTATCCCTTGACTGGACTATGTCATTCATACATATACATATATGTACTGCGGCGGGAGCTAATATACAGGTCTGATAGCATATATCCTTAGGCATCAAAATTACACCTTAGCACACACAACAAACAGACATTATTTAAACCTAGACTATGCCCGCTTAATCGGGCATTTTTCACATAGTAGCATTTAAATTCGCAATAAATCACAATATTGCGTTAGTGTTACTGATACGCTGTCTGCTGGGATAGCCAGTAGGGATAGTTATTGGTTTATATTTTGGTATTTTATTAAAACCCTTGTACTGCTTAATTGTCGCTAAAGTCTGATTTTGAAGGATTTAAATATTAGATCAGCCCAGTATTTTGAGACAAATATTACTGCTCACTTTCAATAAAATTATTTTTTAAATAATCAGACGATTTACATTTACTCTAAGTATATCTGGTCAATTATCACCCGCAGGTAAATAGAATGCAATTGTGTAAGCATCAAATACATTAACAGATGAGTTGCCTGAGGCTTCAATAACCAGTAACATTTATCTGCTGAGCTTGAATATTGTGGTTTGCATATAGCGGCAACAACTTTTAGCCACAACATCAATAAGTAAATGCTTATGTCCATTAGGCGAGCCAGCTCATTAACCCTGTACTGGTCACGCCCGCCAAGACCGGACGCTAAAGTGGTCTTGCAGAATGGATAGTTGCAGGACAAGCAAGAGAATATTTTTGAAAATTTACCACTTGAATGACTGGCTCGGTACCTGAGTACCGAGCCAGTCATTCCAGTGTTAAAATTTCAAAACTTAAGTCTTTTCTTGCCCTGTACATTCAGGAGGGGAATATTTAGATTTCCTAGACCAAATTTTGACCATTAAAGGGTTAAGCCATTTACCTAAAGGTAGAAACATGTTTACTGACAATCAAGCTGTCAGTTAACTAAATAAATATCTCAGATACGCATGCTTGCTCAACCCTTTTAACAAGCCAGACTCATTGCAATGACTTATCATTGATACAAGGAATATTCTGCTGAATTGTACATTAAAAATAGTTATTACAGAAGATGGTCACGCTGAAAGCAGCAGCAGGTTGCAGTCAATGTTCTTTTAAAATACGCAGCCACAATCCAGTATGGTTACCTGACATATGGATGATGGTATTCATATGTGTAGGTTAAGCCTATAAGTAATCAGAGGTGACTGAGATTTTCAACAACGCTTTCATAATGATTGCTGATCCCCTCAAGCAACAATTGGAGAAAAATATGTATACAACAGGAGATACGATTGTATCAGATTGTTTCTCTTTAACCCATTCCTCATCAGGATGGACACAGTCCAGGCTTTAGAGAGCGGGAGATTGGCAGAGTTTTTGAAACACGGCATGCTGGGAGTGACAAATACAGGGTCATGTACATAAATCTCTCTATACAAATGTAAGATAATTGCCCTGAAGCTGGATGTGAAAGATGTATATATTGCGCATTTCATGTGTCTGTTTTCTTAATTTTAGCATTGCCATTGCCAGAAATATTGTACTCATAGGAGACAACGAAACTTGCTTCTTCTTCAGACACTCTAGTGGAACATATAGGCATACCAGAAAGATTGTACTCATAGGAGACAAAGAAACTTGCTTCTTCTTCAGACACTCTAGTGGAACATATAGGCATACCAGAAAGATTGTACTCATAGGAGACAAAGAAACTTGCTTCTTCTTCAGACACCCTAGTGGAACATATAGGCATACCAGAAAGATTGTACTCATAGGAGACAACGAAACTTGCTTCTTCTTCAAACACCCTAGTGGAACATATAGGCATACCAGAAAGATTGTACTCACAGGAGACAAAGAAACTTGCTTCTTCTTCAGACACCCTAGTGGAACATAGAGGCATGCCAGAAAGATTGTACTCATTGGAGACAACAAAACTTTCTTCTTCTTCAGACACTCTAGTGGAACATATAGGCATACCAGAAAGATTGTACTCATAGGAGACAACAAAACTTGCTTCTTCTTCAGACACTCTAGTGGAACATATAGGCATGCCAGAAAGATTGTACTCATTGGAGACAAAGAAACTTGCTTCTTCTTCAGACACCCTAGTGGAACATAGAGGCATGCCAGAAAGATTGTACTCATTGGAGACAAAGAAACTTGCTTCTTCTTAAGACACCCTAGTGGAACATAGAGGCATGCCAGAAAGATTGTACTCATAGGAGACAACAAAACTTTCTTCTTCTTCAGACACTCTAGTGGAACATATAGGCATACCAGAAGGACTGTACTCATTGGAGACAAAGAAACTTGCTTCTTCTTCAAACACCCTAGTGGAACATAGAGGCATGCCAGAAAGATTGTACTCATAGGAGACAAAGAAACTTGCTTCTTCTTCAGACACCCTAGTGGAACATATAGGCATGCCAGAAAGATTGTACTCATAGGAGACAAAGAAACTTGCTTCTTCTTCAGACACCCTAGTGGAACATATAGGCATACCAGAAGGATTGTACTCATAGGAGACAACAAAACTTGCTTCTTCTTCAGACACCCTAGTGGAACATATAGGCATGCCAGAAAGATTGTACTCATAGGAGACAACGAAACTTGCTTCTTCTTCAAACACCCTAGTGGAACATATAGGCATGCCAGAAATATTGTACTCATAGGAGACAACGAAACTTGCTTCTTCATCAAACACCCTAGTGGAACATATAGGCATGCCAGATAGATTGTACTCATAGGAGACAACGAAACTTGCTTCTTCATCAAACACCCTAGTGGAACATATAGGCATGCCAGAAATATTGTACTCATAGGAGACAACGAAACTTGCTTCTTCATCAAACACCCTAGTGGAACATATAGGCATGCCAGAAATATTGTACTCATAGGAGACAACAAAACTTTCTTCTTCTTCAGACACTCTAGTGGAACATATAGGCATACCAGAAGGACTGTACTCATTGGAGACAAAGAAACTTGCTTCTTCTTCAAACACCCTAGTGGAACATATAGGCATGCCAGAAAGATTGTACTCATAGGAGACAAAGAAACTTGCTTCTTCTTCAGACACCCTAGTGGAACATATAGGCATGCCAGAAAGATTGTACTCATAGGAGACAAAGAAACTTGCTTCTTCTTCAGACACCCTAGTGGAACATATAGGCATACCAGAAGGATTGTACTCATAGGAGACAACAAAACTTGCTTCTTCTTCAGACACCCTAGTGGAACATATAGGCATGCCAGAAAGATTGTACTCATAGGAGACAACGAAACTTGCTTCTTCTTCAAACACCCTAGTGGAACATATAGGCATGCCAGAAATATTGTACTCATAGGAGACAACGAAACTTGCTTCTTCATCAAACACCCTAGTGGAACATATAGGCATGCCAGATAGATTGTACTCATAGGAGACAACGAAACTTGCTTCTTCATCAAACACCCTAGTGGAACATATAGGCATGCCAGAAATATTGTACTCATAGGAGACAACGAAACTTGCTTCTTCATCAAACACCCTAGTGGAACATATAGGCATGCCAGAAATATTGTACTCATAGGAGACAACGAAACTTGCTTCTTCTTCAGACACCCTAGTGGAACATAGAGGCATGCCAGAAAGATTGTACTCATTGGAGACAAAGAAACTTGCTTCTTCTTCAAACACCCTAGTGGAACATAGAGGCATGCCAGAAAGATTGAACTCATTGGAGAAAAGAAACTTGCTTCTTCTTCAGACACTCTAGTGGAACATATAGGCATACCAGAAGGATTGTCCTCATAGGAGACAACAAAACTTGCTTCTTCTTCACACACCCTAGTGGAACATAGAGGCATGCCAGAAAGATTGTACTCATTGGAGACAAAGAAACTTGCTTCTTCTTCAAACACCCTAGTGGAACATAGAGGCATGCCAGAAAGATTGAACTCATTGGAGAAAAGAAACTTGCTTCTTCTTCAGACACTCTAGTGGAACATATAGGCATACCAGAAGGATTGTCCTCATAGGAGACAACAAAACTTGCTTCTTCTTCAGACACCCTAGTGGAACATAGAGGCATGCCAGAAAGATTGTACTCATTGGAGACAAAGAAACTTGCTTCTTCTTCAGACACCCTAGTGGAACATAATGGCATACCAGAAAGATTATACTCATAGGAAACAAAGAAACTTGCTTCTTCTTCAGACACCCTAGTGGAACATAGAGGCATGCCAGAAAGATTGTACTCATAGGAGACAACAAAACTTGCTTCTTCTTCAGACACTCTAGTGGAACATAGAGGCATGCCAGAAAGATTGTACTCATTGGAGACAAAGAAACTTGCTTCTTCTTCAAACACCCTAGTGGAACATAGAGGCATGCCAGAAAGATTGAACTCATTGGAGAAAAGAAACTTGCTTCTTCTTCAGACACTCTAGTGGAACATATAGGCATACCAGAAGGATTGTCCTCATAGGAGACAACAAAACTTGCTTCTTCTTCACACACCCTAGTGGAACATAGAGGCATGCCAGAAAGATTGTACTCATTGGAGACAAAGAAACTTGCTTCTTCTTCAAACACCCTAGTGGAACATAGAGGCATGCCAGAAAGATTGAACTCATTGGAGAAAAGAAACTTGCTTCTTCTTCAGACACTCTAGTGGAACATATAGGCATACCAGAAGGATTGTCCTCATAGGAGACAACAAAACTTGCTTCTTCTTCAGACACCCTAGTGGAACATAGAGGCATGCCAGAAAGATTGTACTCATTGGAGACAAAGAAACTTGCTTCTTCTTCAGACACCCTAGTGGAACATAATGGCATACCAGAAAGATTATACTCATAGGAGACAAAGAAACTTGCTTCTTCTTCAGACACCCTAGTGGAACATAGAGGCATGCCAGACAGATTGTACTCATAGGAGACAACAAAACTTGCTTCTTCTTCAGACACTCTAGTGGAACATAGAGGCATGCCAGAAAGATTGTACTCATAGGAGACAACAAAACTTGCTTCTTCTTCACACTCTAGTGGAACATAACGGCATACCAGAAAGATTGTACTCATAGGAGACAAAGACACTTGCTTCTTCAGACACCCTAGTGGAACATAAGAGGCACACCAGAAAGATTGTACTCATAGGAGACAAAGAAACTTGCTTCTTCTTCAGACACTCTAGTGGAACATAGAGGCACACCAGAAAGATTGTACTCATAGGAGACAAAGAAACTTGCTTCTTCTTCAGACACCCTAGTGGAACATAGAGGCACACCAGAAAGATTGTACTCATAGGAGACAAAGAAACTTGCTTCTTCTTCAGACACTCTAGTGGAACATATAGGCATACCAGAAAGATTGTACTCATTGCTTCTTCTTCAGACACCCTAGTGGAACATATAGGCAAAGTGGGCTTAACCCCTTAAACATTAAATTTGTTCAAGAAAATTATAATTCTTTCTTTAAAATGAACATTTGCAGACCAAGGGAAGATTATCTCAGAAATTTACCACTGGAATGGCCGGCTCGATTATCCAGCCAGTCATACTAGTGGTAAATCTTTAAAAAATAGTCTTCTCTTGGCCAGAAAATTGACATTTCTCAAGACCATTGCAGAAGCCGTTTTAACCAGCTTCAGTGTAAAATGGCTTCAGTGTTAAAGGGTTCGCTCATAGTAGAAGCTAACTTGAATGGAAACGCAATGTTCAATTTCCTTAACCGGCTCATCATGATATTGACCTAGCTATGCCCAAAATTAAAAGCCCTATTCAGACCCACAAGGGCAACACACAAGGGTCAACCTTTCACCCAAGCTTGGTGAGACTCCCACCATTAGCCTAGACATATTGACACCAGCACAGGTTCAAACATGTACCCAGGTACACTCACAACACATGCGCAGCAAATAGAAGTCTCCTTCACAGTACTATTGACTGGGCGGACAGTAAACCATACAGTTCAGTGTTGGTCATATGATCAGTCATCTGTCGTAAAGCACTGGTCGCAGAAACTGTGTGTAGCATCCATCTATTGAGGTATCAAAGATGTGGTTGACCATCCACGCTTCTGAGCTTCAGAAGGCTCTCAATACATGCTTTAACCCTTTAACACTTATATCAGCCAAAACACTGCTTCTACAGTGTCTTGAGACATGTCAATTAGCCGACCAAGAAGACTATTTTTAAAATTTTACCACTAGAATGACTGGCTGGATAACCGAGCCAGTCATTCCAGTGCTAAACTTTAAAAAATAGTCTTCTCTTGGTCTGCAAATCAACATTTTCTTCGAAATAACTTTAAAATTATTTTGAACAAATTCAAGGGTTAAAGGGTTAAAGAATGCTATTAGCTTTGTATCATAGATGAGTTCTCATTTCAAAACTCTCTCCAGTAGTCTGTAAAGCAGACCCACCATCCACCTCTGTGCTTGGGATTTGCCGAGCATAAAGTCCTTCTTTAACCCTTACCACTCTGATGTCAATATTCTCTCTTTCACTGTGTCAATGACAAAGAAACTGGTGAACATTTTTCAACAATTCTGGTGGCCGATGTTGCTGTAGAGAGCAGTAGACAACAATATCGGTCAACAAATTTGTTGACAAATTAATACCAGTTCATGTTTTAACTTAACCTAAAGAATTTAAATTTTGACCTCCGAGTGGTAAGGGTTAAAGTTCCAATGAAATATGAAGAGTCAATGTTAAGTACACTAATGGACCTTTCTAGTTTTTGCTATGCCCCACCCACATCTAGCTAAGCTCCACCCACACTTGACCGTACCGTAAGTGATCGATCCCCGAATGCCGACTATCAATTTCCTGAAAACTATAGAGTTAAGTTGTTGAATATTTTGTAACTAACTTGACTGGGTGCTGTTGCTGCCTATATTCAGAATATTTATTAAACAGTAAAGACATACAATTCGCACAACAACGCATAGTCCGTCTTCAACCATGCATTCGTGACGTACTTATCTATGTCATTCATGATATCATAATGACGTCATTGATTGTGATATCATTCTATATGTCTTGTAGTAGATTATGACATCATGTGATGGATGGATACAGTGGAAAGGTTCATTGTGCAAATAGAAAACAGTAACTAAAGCACATCTGTGCCACCGACACCACAGGAACGAATGGTTGCTATCAAAGGGAGTGGTCTCGGTCTCACAAGAAGACAGAAAGCACATCTTAGTAAAAGGTAGGTCACTCATACAGAAAGGTGGCTAACATTAATCAGGACATGTGGGAATTACCTCCCTTTAGCTCTCAACATAAGGCGGCAAGGCTGACAAGACATGAGCATATCCTTAGAAAAAGGTATGTCACTCATACAGAAAGTGGGCTAACATTGAGCAGGACATGCAGGAATTATCTCCCTTTAACAATTAACAACAGGCGACAAGCCCGGTTTAAACTTGCATTGGAAAATAAGCAAATTTAACAGTTTACCTGGATCTCTACTCTGATTTTGAAATACTTTGAAAAATTCATGTTTTACGGGGCTCATCCCATTGAATATTGGTTGAAAAGTTTTGTAGAGAAATCAACAGTCAAGTTTTTTAACTTTAAAACGGGTGTATCTTTAACCACTTTCATTTCAAATTTTGTGAAAGTATGTTTCACGGGGAACTAATGGGAATCTGGCATTCCAGTGGTCAATCTTGAAATAGTTTTCTCTTGGCATATAAATGGACATTTCTGATTTCCGCTGCAATTTGTGCAATCTGCAAAAGCTGCCTTTGGCCAGCATGACCATTAGAGGATTAATGTGACGTATGAATGGCTCAGACATAGTGTACGTCTGGCATGTGTAGGATGAACTGTCTCAGACATAGTGTATGTCTGGCATGTGTAGGATGAACTGTCTCAGACATAGTGTAAGTCTGGCATGTGTAGGATGAACTGTCTCAGACATAGTGTAAGTCTGGCATGTGTAGGATGAACTGTCTCAGACATAGTGTAAGTCTGGCATGTGTAGGATGAACTGGCTCAGACATAGTGTAAGTCTGGCATGTGAAGGATGAACTGTCTCAGACATAGTGTAAGTCTGGCATGTGAAGGATGAACTGTCTCAGACATAGTGTAAGTCTGGCATGTGAAGGATGAACTGTCTCAGACATAGTGTAAGGGCATGTGAAGGATGAACTGTCTCAGACATAGTGTAAGTCTGGCATGTGAAGGATGAACTGGCTCAGACATAGTGTAAGTCTGGCATGTGTAGGATGAACTGTCTCAGACATAGTGTAAGTCTGGCATGTGAAGGATGAACTGTCTCAGACATAGTGTAAGTCTGGCATGTGAAGGATGAACTGGCTCAGACATAGTGTAAGTCTGGCATGTGTAGGATGAACTTGCTCAGACATAGTGTAAGTCTGGCATGTGTAGGATGAACTGGCTCAGACATAGTGTAAGTCTGGTATGTGTAGGATGAACTGTCTCAGACATAGTGTAAGTCTGGCATGTGAAGGATCAACTGTCTCAGACATAGTGGAAGTCTGGCATCTGTAGGATTAACTGTCTCAGACATAGTGTAAGTCTGGTATGTGTAGGATGAACTGGCTCAGACATAGTGTAAGTCTGGCATTTGTTGTGAATGATGAACTGATTCAGACATTGTGTAAGTCTGGCATGTGTAGGATGAACTGGCTCAGACATGTCTAAGTCTGGCATGTGTAGCATGAACTGGCTCAGACATTGTGTAAGTCTGGCATTTGTTGTGAATGATGAACTGACTCAGACATTGTGTAAGTCTGGCATGTGTAGGATGAACTGGCTCAGACATCGTGTAAGTCTGGCATGTGTTGTGTGGGATGAACTGGCTCAGACATAGTGTAAGTCTGGCATGTGAAGGATGAACTGGCTCAGACATCGTGTAAGTCTGGCATGTGCAGGATGAACTGGCTCAGACATTGTGTACATCTGGCATGTGCAGGATGAACTGGCTCAGACATTGTGTAAGTCTGGCATGTGTAGGATGAACTGGCTCAGACATTGTGTACGTCTGGTATGTGTAGGATGAACTGGCTTAGACATTGTGTAAGTCTGGCATGTGTTGTGTAGGATGAACTGGCTCCGACATAGTGTAAGTCTAGTATGTGTAGGATGAACTACCTCAGACATAGTGTAAGTCTGGCATGTGTAGGATGAACTGGCTCAGACATTGTGTAAGTCTGGCATGTGTAGGATGAACTGGCTCAGACATTGTGTAAATCTGGCATGTGTTGTGTAGGATGAACTGGCTCAGACATAGTGTAAGCGTGGCATGTGTAGGATGAACTGGCTCAGACATAGTGTAAGTCTGGCATGTGTTGTGTAGGATGAACTGGCTCAGACATAGTGTAAGTCTGGCATGTGAAGGATGAACTGGCTCAGACATAGTGTAAGTCTAGCATGTGAAGGATGAATGGCTCAGACATAGTGTAAGTCTGGCATGTGTTGTGTAGGATGAACTGACTCAGACATAGTGTAAGTCTGGCATGTGTAGGATGAACTGTCTCAGGCATAGTGTAAGTCTGGCATGTGTAGGATGAACTGGCTCAGACATAGTGTAAGCGTGGCATGTGTAGGATGAACTGGCTCAGACATAGTGTAAGTCTGGCATGTGTTGTGTGGGATGAACTGGCTCAGACACACTGTGTAAGTCTGGCATGTGAAGGATGAACTGGCTCAGACATCGTGTAAGTCTGGCATGTGCAGGATGAACTGGCTCAGACATTGTGTACATCTGGCATGTGCAGGATGAACTGGCTCAGACATTGTGTAAGTCTGGCATGTGTAGGATGAACTGGCTCAGACATTGTGTACGTCTGGTATGTGTAGGATGAACTGGCTTAGACATTGTGTAAGTCTGGCATGTGTTGTGTAGGATGAACTGGCTCCGACATAGTGTAAGTCTAGTATGTGTAGGATGAACTACCTCAGACATAGTGTAAGTCTGGCATGTGTAGGATGAACTGGCTCAGACATTGTGTAAGTCTGGCATGTGTAGGATGAACTGGCTCAGACATTGTGTAAATCTGGCATGTGTTGTGTAGGATGAACTGGCTCAGACATAGTGTAAGCGTGGCATGTGTAGGATGAACTGGCTCAGACATAGTGTAAGTCTGGCATGTGTTGTGTAGGATGAACTGGCTCAGACATAGTGTAAGTCTGGCATGTGAAGGATGAACTGGCTCAGACATAGTGTAAGTCTAGCATGTGAAGGATGAATGGCTCAGACATAGTGTAAGTCTGGCATGTGTTGTGTAGGATGAACTGACTCAGACATAGTGTAAGTCTGGCATGTGTAGGATGAACTGTCTCAGGCATAGTGTAAGTCTGGCATGTGTAGGATGAACTGGCTCAGACATAGTGTAAGCGTGGCATGTGTAGGATGAACTGGCTCAGACATAGTGTAAGTCTGGCATGTGTTGTGTAGGATGAACTGGCTCAGACATAGTGTAAGTCTGGCATGTGAAGGATGAACTGGCTCAGACATAGTGTACGTCTAGCATGTGAAGGATGAATGGCTCAGACATAGTGTAAGTCTGGCATGTGTTGTGTAGGATGAACTGGCTCAGACATAGTGTAAGTCTGGCATGTGTTGTGTAGGATGAACTGGCTCAGACATAGTGTAAGCGTGGCATGTGTAGGATGAACTGGCTCAGACATAGTGTAAGTCTGGCATGTGTTGTGTAGGATGAACTGGCTCAGACATAGTGTAAGTCTGGCATGTGAAGGATGAACTGGCTCAGACATAGTGTAAGTCTAGCATGTGAAGGATGAATGGCTCAGACATAGTGTAAGTCTGGCATGTGTTGTGTAGGATGAACTGACTCAGACATAGTGTAAGTCTGGCATGTGAAGGATGAACTGGCTCAGACATAGTGTAAGTCTAGCATGTGAAGGATGAACTGGCTCAGACATAGTGTAAGTCTGGCATGTGTAGGATGAACTGGCTCAGACATTGTGTAAATCTGGCATGTGATGTGTAGGATGAACTGGCTCAGACATAGTGTACGTCTGGCATGTGTAGGATGAACTGGCTCAGACATAGTGTAAGTCTGGCATGTGTAGGATGAACTGGCTCAGACATTGTGCAAGTCTGGTATGTGTAGGATGAACTGGCTCAGACATCGTGTAAGTCTGGCATGTGTTGTGTATGATGAACTGGCTCAGACATTGTGTAAGTCTGGCATGTGTAGGATGAGCTGGCTCAGACATAGTGTAAGTCTGGCATGTGAAGGATGAACTGGCTCAGACATCGTGTAAGTCTGGCATTTGTTGTGAATGATGAACTGACTCAGACATTGTGTAAGTCTGGCATGTGTAGGATGAACTGGCTCAGACATTGTGTAAGTCTGGCATGTGTTGTGTAGGATGAACTGTCTCAGACATAGTGTAAGTCGGGCATGTGTTGTGTAGGATGAACTGGCTCAGACATAGTGTAAGTCTGGCATGTGAAGGATGAACTGGCTCAGACATAGTGTAAGTCTGGCATGTGAAGGATGAACTGGCTCAGACATAGTGTAAGTCTAGCATGTGAAGGATGAATGGCTCAGACATAGTGTACGTCTGGCATGTGTTGTGTAGGATGAACTGGCTCAGACATAGTGTAAGTCTGGCATGTGAAGGATGAACTGGCTCATACATAGTGTAAGTCTGGCATGTGTAGGATGAACTGGCTCAGACATAGTGTAAGTCTGGCATGTGTTGTGTAGGATGAACTGTCTCAGGCATAGTGTAAGTCTGGCATGTGAAGGATGAACTGGCTCAGACATAGTGTATGTCTGGCATGTGTAGGATGAACTGGCTCAGACATAGTGTAAGTCTGGCATGTGTTGTGTAGGATGAACTGTCTCAGGCATAGTGTAAGTCTGGCATGTGAAGGATGAACTGGCTCAGACATAGTGTAAGTCTAGCATGTGAAGGATGAATGGCTCAGACATAGTGTACGTCTGGCATGTGTTGTGTAGGATGAACTGTCTCATACATAGTGTAAGTCTGGCATGTGTAGGATGAACTGGCTCAGACATAGTGTAAGTCTGGCATGTGTAGGATGAACTGGCTTAGACAGAGTGTAAGTCTGGCATGTGTTGTGCAGGATGAACTGACTCAGACATTGTATACGTCTGGCATGTGCAGGATGAACTGGCTCAGACATAGTGTATCTCTGGCATGTGTAGGATGAACTGACTCAGACATTGTGTAAGTCTGGCATGTGTAGGATAAACTGGCTCAGACATCGTGTATCTCTGGCATGTGTTGTGTAGGATGAACTGGCTCAGACATCGTGTAAGTCTGTTTACAAGTACATTGGCTAAATATTTATTCCAATGGATACTAAATGATACATGGCATATTAACTCTTTAAATTCCAGTGTCCAAATTTCAAAACAACTATGCAGGAAAGCTGTTGAGCTGTTGATTTTGAAAGTTTTAGTAATTTAAAACTAATGCTGCTGGTTGCCAAGAAAATACTGAACAGAATATTTCTTCTACATCATAAATATTTTGTCGCTTCTGATACAATTCTGCAATGGTTAATGGGCTATTATCGTCACACTGTGACCAATGTAACAATTGTTAATATGTTACACTTCACTAACACATCAATATTATATTGTAGCTCATTTCAAAACTTCTCTCAAACAATGGCAATGACTGCCAATTCCTTACTTCCAATTACAACAGTACGGCCCTGCTGGCCTGTGTCCAAGCTAAGAAATGAATGTATCGTGACAAGCCTGTATAAAGTGCAACAGCATAGATACATACAAAGTATCAAGTTATCAACTAGATTGCTCGGTCGATGACGCATCATTGAAAATCCTCGCGTTCATCGCTTTAACCTTTTGACGCTCAGTCCCCCCAACCCCTGAGGGTGGAGCCAAATGTAAATGTCCTCTTGCAATCCGAAATAATATTGGTAACTTACATAACAAATTTGTTTCAATTCCATCCAATAGTTTCAGAGTTGCATTGCAATCAATTTTGATACCAACCCCCCCACCCCCCCTCATTCCCCCAACCCACCCTAAGGGTGGGCCATGGGGCTAAATGTAAATGTGCTCATACACTCCACATTGATATTGGTAATTCACATACAAAATTTGCTTGAATTCCATCCAACGGTTTCGGAGACATTACATTACAATTTGACCCCCTATCCCTCAAACTCCTGGGGTGGGGTTAAATGTACATGAGTTCATGTATTCCACATTGATATGGGTTACACAAGCAATATCTTTGGAGGAATTTCGTCCAACGGTTTCAGAGGAGATATGATATTATCAATTTCCGCATGTAAAAATTTGACCCTTTGACCCTTTGATCCCCACCACACAGGGTATTTACATCAGAAATTAAGGGACGCTCGATGAATCAAACGTAAAACTATCAAATCCATACATAGCAAGTCCCAAAAACTATATATTGCCATTTAGTATCAACTTCCCTTGCCACTCGAATAAACTCACATGTAGTAACTAATTATATTTTGCCTAGTTTCAGGGTGTTCCGTTTAAGAGTGTTTCCAGACTTGCCAAAAGTTTTTTTGTGAAAGCCAGCTCATCCCTTCAGACCACACAAGGTAATTATAGGACCCCCACAGTGAACAAACTACAAACGTAACTTTCTATCAACTAAGTATCTCCAAGAACAAACTTAATTTTCATAATTTATGGGAACTTTAAGTCCTGCAGACTATACACTCTAGACACCTCATAAATCTTTGCAACTACAATTTACATGGCATTATGGATTGATAGCTTACCGGGCCTTTAAAACGTATGCTTCCAGAGCGCTTCAGTGTGCCCCCTTTGACAACTTCATCACCAATATGGATGGCACTGCCGCTGCTGGATGGACGCACACTGAGCTCAACCAGTTCAGGAATCGGCTGGACTAAAAGAGTGACTTCCTCTGTAGAATCACGTATCAAATCCACAATTTCATCCCTGGGCATCACCTCAACATTATGTCCATTCACTTCAATGAGATGATCACCGGGTAAGAGGCCACTAATGGAGTTGCGCGGCTCATTCCCTGGCTCTGCAAATATCACAGATGTCTTCTGGTCTCCACCTTGTGATTCTCCAGGAACAGCCATAAAACCTTTTCGCAAAGAAAACCCAAATCCTCCTGACGTTTGACGTTTGATTACCACCGTCCTGCAATGTGGCATTTCAGGAGGCACTATATCGGGAAGCTTCAGCTTTCGGTTAAATGTTGGGCTTGGTACTGCAGCCTCCTCTGTGGCACCAAGAGTTGGCTTCTTACTTACTGCAGGACCTTTCTTATGGATATGTCCTTTAGTCGACCTTGAGCTCGGCACTGGTGCCTCATCTCGTCCAGAAAGTTCCTCATTCAACATGGTATTCTGCTGTAAAACTATTGAATCATCAGCAGTGCTGTTCTCAACATGCCCACCATCAGCTTCATCTCCTTGACTGCCTGATTTTAGTATTCCACGAGGTTTGGGTTTTAAAGCAGGAGGCGGCTTATCGGCACTAGCAGTCCTCTTTAGATTACTCCGAGGGGGTGGAAGTGGCTTTGATAATCCAATTCCCCCTGTATTCTCCTGTGGAGGACTTGGTTTGCCAGCAGAGCTTAAGCTGCTATCACTGCTTTCATGTTGACCAGTCAGTCCCTCACCGCTTCCACTGTCTCCTCCGGTCTCGTAAAACTTGCTTGACCTCTGTTTATCACGATCACTAAAACGTGAAAACACACCCTTCTTTGCTTCTTCTAGTCGATTCAGTTCCTCCTCTGTACATGGCTGTCGATCTTTCTGTTTGTTCTTATCTTTCTTATCCTTCTTTTCTTTATCCTTTTTGTCCTTCTTTTCTTTATCCTTATCTTTGTCTTTCTTCATGAAATGAAACATCTTTGGAAATAGTAGTCAATCGCATTGAAACCTGAGAAACACAGAGATGATATGATTAGTTGTACTACATTGTACGTATGCGTGTATCAAAGCGCATGACCATTAGCCTGCAACATACAGGACTCTTTTTTCATCTGTTTATAGAAAGGTTTTCTCACTATTTGATTAGTGAACTATATTCATGGACAATAATTCACCTTTCTAGAGTATCCATCGAGGATTTGATGTCATATGATGTCATAATCAGTTAAGCGGTGTGTAAGATGACGTCATAATCATTATTTCATAAATGATTCTATTAGGCTCGTCATTAACTCTTAATAGTCTGCTTCATTGTACGAATTGTATGTTTCTACTATTTAATAAACAAACTGTTGAATACATGTACTTAGAAATTAATTTGACTGGGCACCCAGTTAAATTAGTTTCAAAATATTCAACAGCTTACCTGTATAGTTTTCTGGAAATTGATAGTCAGGGAGTTCAGAGATCGATTGATCCCAACACGAGTGAAGTGTAGGTGGAGCTTAGCTAGAGATGGGAGGGGCATAGCTAAAAATGGAAAGGTCCATTGATCACTTGAATTGTAACAGATCTTTTCTCAGAAATGGCTGTCACTCAAGTATATGACACCATAACCGATTACATCACATGTAAGCTGACGTCACAACAAAACACATCAAGAATGACGTATCTAGCTCCGTATGAGCATTGAATAGGCCTTTACATTTCAAATTGTATGTCTTTGATGGATTTACTATTTAATAAACTTTCTGTTGAATATTTTGAAAGCAACTGCACCCAATTAGATTAGTATCAACATATTCAACAGCTTACACACATAGTTACCTTGAAAATGTGATTCTGAGAAATTAGGCTTCAAAGTATTTAAATCAACACAAACACGTGCAAAACATGGGTGGAGATTACATGAATGCAGCAAGAATGTACACCAAACTCCATTTCTACTGATTCTGTAGCAATTAACCATTTAGATCGGCCACGAGTGAATGCCCATTTGCAGGGAAAGATGACACCATTTTGTGTGTGTGTGTATAAATACAATTGTCGAGCCAGGTATTCCAGTCATCAAATTTTAAAAATAGTCATCTCTTCCCTGTTTTCCTAACCAATGTCAAATAGGGTGTCCCAAAAAAATTAGTTTTAAAATCACAAAGTCTCACCATCTAAAAAGTTTCTGTATCCTAAAATAATATTGCATGCAAAAAAATAGATCATTTGGAGAAGATTTAGAGCACTCCCAAGAATTTTTAAATTGCCACAATGTGCATATATATATATAGTCTTTTGCAATAATCAGGCATATGTGTTCAAACATTCCAAGCGATGTTGCAGAGTTGTGTCTTTCGAAATCTATCTTTGTAACTACTGGCATTGATGAGTTTCCTTGGACTACCTGTGGAGATTTGGCCAGAAATGCAGTATTTTCAAATTGCAGCAGCATTTGTCAGCAACATGACTTGTATCAATGACCCTGCTGAAAGAGGAGTAGCATTAATAGAACAGTTCAATGCGACAACAAAAGATGAAGATCAGAAACAATATTTGTTCCAAGTTGTTGAAAAGCACGGAACAGAATTTACTAGTTGCATTCGTGATGACATTGCTAACATGTAGACTACATGTAGATTGTAGGCTACATTCACAAACTAGTAGATGATACGATGGCTTTCATAGGTGTAAACATTTGTGATGTGTGGTTAATTAATTGGGTTGATCAGATTCAGTACATGTGTCAATGTTCACCTACAATAGAACTTTATGTGTATCGTAAACTGCTTCCATGTTTTAAATTCATTCCTAGATATATAGATTCTGTATAACACATATGCCTGATTATTGCAAAAGACTATATATATATATATATATGTGTGCACTAAGCGTGGTGCAATAAAATATATGTGTGCACATTGTGGAAATTTACAAATACTTGGGGGACCTCTAAATCATCTCTAAATGACCTAATTTTTTGCATGCAATACTATTTTAGGATAGAGAAACTTTAGATGGTGAGATTTTGTGATTTTAAAACTGAATTTTTTGGGACACCCTAATGTCAAACCATGGTCAATGACCATGGTTTGACCATGAAAAACCATCATTACCCATGCCTGTTAACTGGCACCACAGGCAGACCATGATCAACAAATTTCTTATTCATGACCATGATCAAACCATGTTTGCTGCTCGGTGACAGACCATGGTTTGACCATGGTCAAACAGAACATGGTTTGAATGGTGACATTTTACCAAGGTCGACCACTGTGCCATTTATCCGGCATGGTCTGATTGTGGTGCTATTTAACCAGCATAGTTGAGCATTAGGCAGCAATCCAGCTCCACCTTGGTCACGCTTAGTGTACATGTGCCAGACTGTACAACATTGTACTACTTTGGTCTTAGCCAAGCAACTACACAAATATTTGTTCCAGATAAATAAGACTGTGAAAATTTTGGAATGGGTAACCAACATCGGACCTTGTTTGAAATAATGTGTATACAAGAATTCAGTGTTTATTATTAGGGCATGTTTCTATGCATGTATATGGCATTTACTATTCAAATAGCATTATTAATGATGATTACACAACCTATGCGCAAGAGAATAATTAAGACTCTAAATGTAAAAAGAGATATGTTTTCAGTGAAAGAGTTGCCTCCCTTAGCCCCATTAAATTACACTGACCATGGTCAAAACATGCTTGACCATGGTCAAATAGTTGTTCCTGAAAATGTTCAAAAACAGGTTTTAAAAAGGGCATTTTAAGAACTAAAGTTTAAGAACTGTTCTTCAGTAATATTTTTTTAGATACCGAGTGACATTTCTGACCATGATGTCAATAGGAATAACATCGAATTTCTCCAGTAACCATGGTCGACCATGATAAATCATGGTCAGTGATGGAGAAATTCAGTTACACATGAACTGACCATCAAGTGCCCATGATACCATGGTTGATAACAAAAACTCTGAAATTTATTAAAACCATGGTTACACACAGATTTTCATGGTCATCTGACCATGATGTACTGACCATGTTAACATGATCATTGGAACCATGATCAGGTGAGCAATAAAATCATGGTCGACCATGGTAAAACCATGAACTACCATGACATCATGCTCAGCAGGAAATCAGGTAAATGGCCCGCAAATGGGCATTTCCAAAGAGCAGTGCAAAGGTAGGTTTGTGCCGGTTTAAGAGTTTAAGGACTCCGTGATTCTCATGAGGAATTGAAGAAAATTATGTTCCGTGGACAAATTTACTATTAATCCTTTAAACCTTGAATTTGTTCATGAAAATTTCAATTTCCTCACAGAAAATATCCATTTGCAGACCAAGAGAAGACTTCTTTTTTGAAAATTTACTCAGTCATTCCCACTGGTAAATTTTCAAAAACAGTCTTCTCTTGGTCAGCAAATCGATATTTCTCAAGACGATTGCAGAAGCCGTTTTAGCGGATATGAGTGCTAAAGGGTTAAGGAATTCGAAAACATGCAAATAAAATATTTTATATTATTTAAATTATCACAAGCCATACAATGTAATTTCAAAAGCTCTGACACTTCTCCGCTTGTGTTCATCTTTAATAGAACCAGAAATATTATTGTTAATTTGTGGAGAATCACTTCCCTGGTTTCTTCCTACATCAGTATGTCCTAATGACCAAGAGATAGCATATCACACAGATATTGACTCTTAACCCTTTAACCATCGAATTTGTCCATTTGCAGTTCAAGAGAAAAACTTTTTTTTAAATTTACCACTGGAATGACAGTCTCGGTTAGCCCTGTAGGTGGGGCTTACAATACACCTTCCGTATCCTCTGCGTGTCGTAAGAGGTGACTAAAGGAGGTAAGGGTGAGGTAACCCTGACAGAAACCTCAAGTGCTGAAGACGGAGGTTCCAGGCCGCACGGCGCACTCTAATAAACCATGGATCCACGCACTTAACGCTTATGATCATGTCGATAGTCACTTAGGACTGGCGGTATGATCAGCGAACGAAAAGAAGAAGAAAAGAACAGTCTCGGTTATCGAGCCAGTTATTCCAGTGGTAAATTTTCAAAAATAGTCTTGCCTTGGTCTGCAAATGGGCATTTCTCAAGACAACTGCAAAAGCTCTTTTTGGCTGACATGAGTGTTAAATGAGCTAAGCTATATTGTACACAAATCTATGTTTAATCATATAAGTGGCAAGCGATAAACACCAAACTTCACTAGCTAGTGTATATATACTAACTGTCAGTACTCCTTGGTCATCTTAGACTTGACCAGACCAACACAATGTCCAGTATATTAACCAATCACTGCCCCAAACAATGCCTTTTATTATGTTTATAATGGTCCCAGGCAATGTTTATTGAATGCCAAGACAGGCAAGATGACAATTGATTAGTTTTTCAAAGTATTGATACTGAAATGACTATTGGTAGAGAGCCCATTATCAAGTTGATTATCAAAAAAAATACTTATCCCTTGAGCTGGACATCATGAACATTTTCAGAAAGAACAACTGTATTGTATATCAACCGAAAATAAAGGGTTAATTTAATAAGACTTGAATATCTACACAATGGCGGGTTCCCTCTAAGATAAATAGTGAATATAAAGCTTGGAAAAGTCAAGCACGTATATGTAATGTGAACATGATATATTTATTATCTATTCTCAAATAAATAGATAATATGACCCTTGCATCTCTGAAATCGCTAAATTATATTGATCTTAAATCTACCATGTATATGATGTGTTGAATATATTTTAAACAAATTTGACTGAAAACTGTTGCTGCCTTAGGAAGTAACAACTTTCAATCAAATTAGTTTTAAAATATTCGATCAAGCGCTACAGCAAATCGTAAGGACATTTGTTGTACTTAGTCTGGTGAATTGAATGGAATCTATATTGTTGGCAAACACCTACATCACACATATCAGTTTCATTATGAACCACTGTACTGCTAATTCCTCGGTTTGTTATAACAAAGAGCATGACTCAATCAGACAAATCTCATTCACTTTGTAATTAATACATTACTGAATATGGTTTAAAACAGCAACAGCTCTAAATGACACTGTTCAGGACAACAAGCACTGTGTTCCATCACGCCTTGCAGGTCAGTAATTATCAGTGTCTCCCTGACTTATTATTACATGTATGATTTAACCCTTTAACACTCATATCAGCCAAAAATAGCTTCTGCAGTGGTCTTGAGAAATGTTCATTTGCGGACTATTTTTCGAAATTTACCACTGGAATGACTGACTCGATAACCAGTATGAGAAGTATGAGAAAATTGAAATATTCTCTTGAATAAACCTGCATGTTTATGGGGTTAAGCCTGTCTAAATGCTTCACTTTAGAACATTGCCAAGAAAGTTCACCATTGAACATTCATAAGCGAATCATAGTGGAGCGGTGGGTGGTGTGGGTTTTGTGCAGTGGGTTTGGGGATGGGGCGGGGGTGGAGGTATGCTTCATTGACAGTGGGTGGCTTGAGGTTGCCAGAATATCATGTGCCTAATAAGGCATAAAGTGCACCAATGTGGTCCATGCTACACTGACCACAGTAATTAAAAGATCACTTGCCAATGTGGTCCACCCTACATTGACCATATATATATTAAGACCTATCCCAATTAAATACTACCTGCATGTGTGATCCGCCACACATTGACCACTTTGACCAGCGTTGAATATTTGTTCAAGTCAAATTATTTCCAAAAAAATCCAGCCTGATTTACACATGTTAATAATTTCTTTATCTTAGAATTTAGATAGGTGGTCACATAGTGAATAAGTCCATTTGTTGGGATCTGTTGAATATTTGTGCAAACAAATAACACTAAAAATGGCTTCTACAATGGTCTTGGGAAATGTCTATTTGCAGCTCAAGGCAATTCAGTTTTTGAAATTTTAATACTGGAATGACTAGCTCATTAATCGAGCCAGTCATTCCTGTGGTAAATTGTCCAAAATAGTCTTTGTAGAACCCATTTGATTGTGGGTTACACGACAATGTTTACATTAGGCTCCACCACCAGGGTTGGGGGTGGGGTCTTGGGCAGGATGACAAAGTTGGCAAAACCATGGAGATGTGCGATGGCATGCCATTGACTGTGACTCTAGCTTTGTTATTCAGTAGCATAGCTTCTACTTGGGAGTACTTTGATGACATTTTATGGGTAGGTTGGCCATAGTGCTAGGAACAAGTTGATTATTTTGGGGGTCATATCAGTCTATTATCTATGATCTATGTTGTTGAATATTCCATTCAGGTTTTTGTCCCTTAGGGAAACATTCACCAACCCCAACTCCATTGAGGTAGCAACGTCCCCCACCCCACCCCCAGAGTTGGTGCTGTCTATAACAACAGCAGCATGATCCAGTCAAATTAGTTTCCCAATATTCAAGAATTCGAGAGCGCTATTATGTAGTTTTCTTATAATCGAGACACTGGACTTTCAAGCATTAAATACCAACTGACAGTAGACCTAGTTTGTCGAGATTGAATGAGCGAGGATTCATATCTACGAGTTACATGTATGACATAATTCGACCTGCTATCTAGCGGTGAATACGGAATTAACAATTGTGCTTTTTGGTCCTTCCCATGCATCTGTTGTCGCAGGTGTGTAGGAGATGTAAATAGGTGGTGTCTAATAATAAAGATATTGATTAATATGAATATACATATGTATATGATGGGCGATGTATTATAATCTTTGGTATTTTTGTAAAAAGCTTGTAAGATGCTATGTTGTCCTGACGCTAACGGTTAGTGTCCGTTGAGTCTGGATGCCGATGCACTGTTTGCACGCTCCTTTTATAGTAATCTTGTACCCGATTGTACCCGATCCTATGTGTATGTACCCGGATTTGGTAGATATATCCCATTGTTGTTGTCGTATTTGTACCCGACTTGATGTGTAGTTGTACCCGATTTGGTAACAATCTGTGTTCTTTATGTACCCAAGTTTTGGTGTACCCGAGTGTTTGTTTTAAATGTGTATTGGTGTACCCGAGTGTGCGTGTACCCAAATGTACCCGGTTTGTGAGTAAATACGTACCCGAAATGTATGGTTTTATACATTGGGTTTAAGGGATAGATCTTTAGTAAAAGGTTATAGCGGCATTGGTCCATTTGTTGGTGGGCCTTTCCATATTTGATCCAGACTTCTGGCGTTTCGTACCCATGTTTGGGTTATACTCATCAGAGGAAATGTGTAGACACGTTGTCACAGTAGTTTTTACTGGGATGTGTATATTCGAAAATCATTGTATAGTAGTTAAGATGATAAAGTTTTTATCATGCTATAGTTTTAGAAGAATGCGTGTGGTGTTAAGATGGCTGGGTGCCATTTTTCTTACCTTATAGTTCATCAAGTATTTGTTGCAGGGCGATTGCTCCCAGCTCGTTCTCCCAGATGTTGTCGTCGTCCAGGGGAGGATCGTCCAGGCAGTCGTTGAGGATGTCTGCCTGGTAATCCTCCTCTGCGTTCGGACCGGAGACGCCGCTGTCGGGGCTGTTTCGCCCTGGACTGAAAACAGGTGTGGCGGTGGCTGGTGTAGATGGCCCGTCTGTGGAACTGTTCAGTTCAGGGCTTGAAATAGGTGCTGTGTAGTTTACGATTGGTGAGGTGGGTGGGCTGTCGTATTGTTCTGTAGATGAGGTGAGTGATGGTGATCTGGATGATGTTGATCTGTAGTTTGTTGGTGCGGTGGGTGAAGGTAGTCTTACTGGGCTATGTGATGAGTGAGGCTCAGGTGTAAAGGTGCATGCAGCGTCGTCCTCGCGTGCGGCCTGGATATGTTCAGCGCTCACCTGGCAGTGAGGGTTGTGTAGGCAGATGATGTTTTTCTGTGCTTTTGTTGAGAGATCGTGTAGGGTGCGTAGATGTGTTCTGAAGTCCCTGGTTCTTGTGGAGCTCTGGCCGCACTTGAGGCACCACCAGAAGCCTTGCTTTAGGTGAACCATACGGTTGTGGCACACTAAACTGGTCCTCCAAGCGAAGTTGGCGGCGCACTTGGGGCACTGGTGTCGGTTCATGAGCTGTTTTGTGTTACTTCTGAACTGTATGATTGCTACTAATTTTATGAAGTTAAAATCGTTAGATAGTTTGTAACGTTGGGGACGGCAGTGTGACGTTATGCAGGTGTGACGTAATGTGATTACGTCATAGGCATCTCCAAGGGGGAGCGTGGCGACAGGTAGCTAATTATTGTATTTATTGTACTACTTTCAGGTAGAGATTGTCACCAATCAGCGTGATTAATTCCAATTGGGTCCATGCTATGTAGCTGGTGGATTCAGAATTTCTCTCGTTCCTTACGGATAGACGTTGCTTCCGTGGATTCAGGATCGCGGTGGAACACCTCAATGATTCTGTAGTTGACTGAAGAGATGTTATGATTGGGGAGATTAAAGTGAATGGCTACTGGTGTGTCTTTTTTGTTTTTAATGTCCCTAAGATGTTCTTTAATACGTATTTGGAATTCTCGTTTAGTTTCACCAATGTATTGTTTAGAACATGTATTACACGTTATTAAATAAACCACATTCATTGTGTTACAGAATGTTTTTGTTTTGGTATGATAGTTAAGCCCAGTGTGTGAGCATTTGAATGTGCGTTTTTTGTCCATTTGTTGACAAAATGCGCAATTGTTTTTTGCATGGAATGACAGGGTTGGTGATGTTTCTGCCTTGAATGCCAAAAGTTTTTGCATCCATAAATTTGGCCGTTATTAGTGTGTCTTTGAAGGAGGGATTCCTTCTGTGACCAAATAATGGCGGTTCGTGGAATGTTGCCCTACATTTGGGGCTGCTCTGTAGTTGGTCCCAGTGGCGTAAGATAACATTTTTAGCTAGTTTGCTATGTGGGTGGAAATCCATAATGCATGGGATGCGAGTTGAAATTTGTTTTTGTGTGTTGGGTGAGAGTACATTTTTCCTTGTTTTTTCAAGGGTTCTGTTGAGACAGTTTTCCAGATCTTTTTCTGGGTAACCGCGTATGACATAATAGTGTATTACATCATGCGCATGTTTGAGGAAGTCTTCATCTTTGCTACAAATTCTCTTGATTCTTAGCAATTGGCCAAAAGGGTTGGCCTTTTTGGTGGAATCTGGATGTGCTGAGGAGAAATGTAGGTAACCATGTGTGTCGGTAGGTTTGGTGTATACGTCAAATCCCAAGTGTCTATTGGGTAATAGAAATACTATGGTGTCTAAAAAGTTGATTGACACTTGTGACTTTTCGGCCGTGAACTTGATTGAATGATGTGAGTTGTTCATCATGTGGATGAACTGATTCAATGATTCCAAGCCGGAGGTCCAAATCATGAAGATGTCATCAATATAGCGGAAGTAGAGGGCCGGTTTGGTTGGGTTTTTGTTCAGGAGTTTTTCTTCAAGCATTGCCATAAAGATGATGGCATAGCTTGGAGCGACTTTTGTCCCGATAGCGGTGCCTCCAATTTGGAGGTAATGTTCGTTGTTGAATTCAAAGTTGTTGCAAGTTAGCACAATTTTTAGAAGAGATAGAAGTCTTCTTGCTGTAACCGTGCCAGGGCAGCCATGTTGTCTTAAAAACTGTGCGACTGCTCTAAGCTCTTCGTTGTGTGGAATGTTGGTATGGAGTGATGTGACATCCATAGTGACTAGGATTGTGTGTGGGCAGGGTCTGAAATAAGGAGTCAATTTGATCTGACAAAAAAGCGGAAGTTGACTAACCTGACGGGGGCTCCCCCGTAAAATTTTGAAATCTAGATGCTCTCAGAGGCCATCTCCTGCATTTCTCGAGAAAAATATAGGTTTTCGGTTGGCTGTGAAATTGTTCTATCTTTACCCATTTTGTCCTGAAAAAGTCAAATAGACTAAGACATTTTCCAGGAGAAAATGCAAAAAGATAGAACAACTGTAGTCAACTGTAGGACCCAGAAAATGAGGAGATTACTATAGTAACTATGTCGTGGAAAATATGTTTTCCAGCACCATGCCATGCCCCTCCCCCTTTCCAGTAATTTTTCAGTAACTGAGACAGTCATTCCCGTGGTAAATTTTCAAAAATAATCTCTTGACCTGCAAATGGCCATTAACTATTTTTAATTAAAATTTTTAGGCAAATTTGACCATTAAATGGTTAATTGTAGAACACGAATATAATGGTAACGCGCGTGTTCTCAAGTGTCTTCTACAGTGCGATTATTTATGAACTTGCTTTCTTCACTTCTATTGTGAGAAAACTCGGCCGCTATTTCAATGGTTTTTTATATACAGCTACCAAGGAAATCGCGAGGAAGAATTAGCTTCTTCAGTATCGAAGGCGTGAAAGAACGCGTTTCAAACTTCTGCGAAAATCTCTCACATAATGTCATTGGATTTTCTAGATATAATTATGTTCAACAACCAATGAAATTGCGAGACCAAATTCTCTTCTCATGACAGAAGGTGTGTAAGAACACATCACTAACTCATGCGCAGTGGCAGATTTTGTAGATCCGCCATTGCTAATTTTGCATCGACTCGATCATTTTCAGACTAGCGAAATGACAAGATTTTGAGTGGCATCATTTATCATTCTATGCAATTTTATCTGTCATTTAGTCGCCGTATGACTTAATTTTCAAGTCACTCACGGTCTATATCCCTCATTAGAAATCAGAAAATTCGCCAGTATAAAAGGTTTACACTATTCCCGGGACAATTGGCTATTGTAAGACCACCCTCTAGGATGAATTTGCCGGTATGACGCGCTTTGACAGATCACGAATACTGGTAACCAAGGTGAATATTGTTTTCACTTAGAAATGTGCAAATGACGCACAAACTCGCGCTCGATCGATCTATCGTATTTGAGTGTGATACCAACATTGTTCACTTGTTCTCGTTTTCCAAAATTTGCAAATTTTCCCCAAAATTCCTGTTCAGTAAAAAATTTTTACCCATCCAGATTTGATCAGACATGACCGATGTCCGACCATTATTTCATACCCTGTGTGGGGGTACCGGTCCGAAATTCTCAAGTTTATGGATAAAGTCGGTGGTGTCACGTACATAAGACTTGATTAGTGGTAGGTGGATTTTGATGTGTTCATCGATGAAGCTACTGAGGTGTTCAGTGGGGCTTCCATTACCACTAATTATAGGTCTGCCAGGTGTTAGTGGGCCAATAGATTGTTTGTGTATTTTTGGTAATAGATAGAATCTAGCTGTCCTTGGATTGTCGATTCTTAATCCGTTAGCTATCTCAGTTGAGATTTCACCACTTAAGACCATATCTGTGATGGCTGTTTCTACCCTTTCAGCGTGGGTAGTGCTGAGATCTGTGGTTTGCTTGACATAATATTTTGGGTCACTGAGTTGTCTGACAGCTTCCTGTTTGTAGCTGTCTGTGTCCTGTATGACTGTAGCTTGTCCTTTATCCGCTTTTTTGATGACAATTGTTTTGTCATTTTTTAACGTTTTTATAATTTTTCGTTGTTGTTTAGATAGGTTACCATGTGGGTAGCGTCGGTGCGCTTTTTTGTTAATGTCATGTTTGACTACTCTAATGAACGCATCTAGTGTGGCGTCATTGCCTGGAGGGGGTGTCCAGGTACTCGGTGCCTTAAATTTTCGTGATAGTTTATCTGTGAAGCCATTGTTCTGGCTGCTTACTGTGGGGTTTTGAGTTGACGTTGACTCATTGCCCCAAAATGACGGAGGGAATTGAAAGTGAAGTTTCAATCTAAGTCTTCTGAAAAAATGGTTTAGATCAGAGAAGAGTTGACCAAGGTTTGGTTCAACAATGCTAGGACTGAAACCTAGACCTAGGTCCAGTGTCTTGTCGGTTGATTCGGGAATATCTTTGGATGAGAGATTGACAACAAAAGGTTTTGTTGGTGTTGTATTTTCATTTTTATAGTTTAAGAACACATTATAGTTGCAACAGTTGAAAGCAGTTCCTATATATGTAATTTTGAAAATACGATTTAAGTCAGTTTTTTCAGGAGAGCTTACACTTTGTCTAGTGTGTTGTCTCTCGTTGGCTTGTTTCTGCCTTGATTTGTACGTCGTTTCTGTGGCTGGTAGTTTTGGCCCTGGACTGGACGTCTCTGGGTTGTGACCCCTTGGTACGGGTTTTGATTGTACTTCTTCCTGTCCCTGCCTTTGGTGGGCATGTTCATCTTCTCCCTGTCCCGGGGTTTCTTCGGTGGACTGGTCGATCGTTCTCTGGTCTTGAGGACCGTCGCTCTCACTGCCTGTGTTGCTTCTAGAAATACTTTTTGGTCTTCTGTAGACGCCCTGAAACCCGCTTTGTGGCGGCGGGTTTGTTCCGAAAGCTTATCTGCCCGTGTTCTAAGGATAGCTGCTAGGTCCGCAGCTAACTGCAAGCTGTGTTTTCTTAAGATATCGTTCCATTGGTTGGTGACAGTGTTGTCATCCGAAGGTGGAACATATCTTACACTGATGGCCAGGTTGGCTGGAAATTCGTCTTTAGAAATGGCTATTTCTAATTTGTCTAGTTGTAGCATGGTGCGTGCGTGTTTGCACGCAGTGTTCTGCCATTGTCTGTAGGACTGGAATTGCTCCTCTGGAATGCAGGGTTTCTTCCTTGGATTCGTGACTACAGCCCTCATATCAACGGAACTGCTCCGCTCATCGTCTGCTATGCGGAATCTCTTGCGGCTCTGGATGTCGGAACCCACTTTGTCAATCACAGCATTGTTCATCATGTCTACAATGGTTTCTGTAGATTCAATTGATATAGCAGAAGTTGCTGCAGTCAGTGTATCCATCTTGAAAGTCTTGTGGATGAAATCACGCTTTTCTCAAGCAAAAATTTGATATTTTTGTAAAAAGCTTGTAAGATGCTATGTTGTCCTGACGCTAACGGTTAGTGTCCGTTGAGTCTGGATGCCGATGCACTGTTTGCGCGCTCCTTTTATAGTAATCTTGTACCCGATTGTACCCGATCCTATGTGTATGTACCCGGATTTGGTAGCTACATCCCATTGTTGTTGTCGTATTTGTACCCGACTTGATGTGTAGTTGTACCCGATTTGGTAACAATCTGTGTTCTTTATGTACCCGGGTTTTGGTGTACCCGAGTGTTTGTTTTAAATGTGTGAAACATCACCAACCCTGTCATTCCATGCAAAAAACACAATTGCGCATTTTGTCAACAAATGGACAAAAAACGCACATTCAAATGCTCACACACTGGGCTTAACTATCATACCAAAACAAAAACATTCTGTAACACAATGAATGTGGTTTATTTAATAACGTGCAATACATGTTCTAAACAATACATAGGTGAAACTAAACGAGAATTCCAAATACGTATTAAAGAACATCTTAGGGACATTAAAAACAAAAAAGACACACCAGTAGCCATTCACTTTAATCTCCCCAATCATAACATCTCTTCAGTCAACTACAGAATCATTGAGGTGTTCCACCGCGATCCTGAATCCACGGAAGCAACGTCTATCCGTAAGGAACGCGAGAAATTCTGGATCCACCAGCTACATAGCATGGACCCAATTGGAATTAATCACGCTGATTGGTGACAATCTCTACCTGAAAGTAGTACAATAAATATTATAATCTTTGGGTTCACGAAAATTCCTTGTCTATTAGAACAAATCGCCGAGCTAAATTGTATTTGAGAAAGCTTATAATGGACTAAAATACTTTACTGCATTCATAAACAGCGGTTAGGCATAAATAAAGCTAATATCATCGAGATCACTCATACAGTCACAAATGACGCGTCAATGTTATTTCACTCAGGTGGTTCAGGCCAGCTCAGGCTTATTACGACCCCTCCATGAACTGACAATATACCAAGGCCATTCTCATTTCGTCTTTCAGCAAGTCGGCGTGGGATCGACTAATTTAAAATAAATCGGAATAATATCTTCTAATAACACATTTTATATCGTTCTTTAGTGCCCTATATATAAAAGCCAGTTTCAATACCATTGTACTAGTACTTTAACATCTTTTGGCGCAAAAATCAGCAGGGATTACAAATTGTGGGCATTGTTATCACCCGCCAAGTTTAACTAGCGTGCGCTTTAATTGCAAGTAACCAGTACAATTGCCTGAACACACACAGGCACAGACTACAAATACAATAGAGATATCTAACCAACCAGCTTTCAGGAACAACTTCAACAAATCAAAATGCACATGCACTTGTTGGTCGTACATGTACATGGGCAGTGATTCTCATAAGGGTCCTTTTGAGGGTATATACCTCCAAAACTCAGCATGGGACCCTGAAAAGTAATGGCAGTGGGTTCCATCTTGTATGATTTTTAAATACTAAGTAGTTTTATAGGCTTTTTGCTTCCATTAAGTCTCCTTGAAATCTTATGTATTTCAATGCTTATGGCATTAGATGTAATATGTTGAGTCTTTCTGTGTGTATCGATAGCTGTTACTAAGCTGTGGTCTTTGAATTGCTGTATTAATTTTGTTCCCCGGTGCTGGATGCTTTCTATTAGCTGTGATTGTCTTTAAAAATCTTGTTGACCATGTTGAGCCTTGCATAGCAGGACCAAACCACGCCGGTAGTGCCGTCTCCGAAACCTCCGGTTGCAGACGCGGAACGCCCCCCAAGGGCCAAAACGGATGCTCCACGATTTGCTTTCAGACCGCCTGAACCCGCGTCAGACCCTGACAAGTCCTTCTGGGCAAGGAACTTGACCATCATGTCGGACGACCACACTGCACAAACGTTACATCTACTGTCAAGATTACATTTGGTACAACGGAAACAGACATGGTCCTTGAATAGAACCCTCACAAATTTATGGCACTCGTCACATGATGGCGGGGCTGGCTTGGCCTATAAATAAGCAAGCGGAACGAAACAGGAGTGGAAGGCAGACAATTAACTTTCAAATAATTTGATCATAATTAAATGTTAGCCCTCCTGCACCTCACCCCGCAACGTTACAGCAAAGATTGCATTGATTATGACGACAAGAATGAAGCGTGAAATAATACACCCATAAACTGATCCTCAAGGATGTATAACGGAACCAGGAATCATATCGCATAGCATTCGGGGTATATTTACCAATCAATATAAATTATACTCCTAATGAAGATTATGAAGGCCAAAACGATATGTGAAGAAACAACAAAATGTAAACAAACTGCTGTAGCACACGGTAAAACCGCAGACCACACATCTAAATCAAAAATTTTGAAACCACCGATCATTGCAAACAGATTGTGATAACACGCAAAACTTGAAAATTCCAAAGTTTTTCTGGTACCAATAAAGTACGCAGCACCTAGAATTAGATGCACAAATTAATGAAACATTTTCTTCACATAAAAATCCGGGACAACACAGGGGTGATGTCACCCGCTCGGATCTTACGGAGAACGACATCAGCCAATTTTCGTGTTAAAACACTGTAAAGCCAACACCGTATTTCATATCTGCCGATCGCCTGTTGGGGTTAAAGGAAGGCGATCAATCTGGCATATTTCGTTGTTAACACCCGTCCCATATTCTGGGCTTAAATTGGAACATGCGACACAGACAAAATTTTGAAGACCTAAGTCTTTTAACTATGGAATAACATGGAATTATACAACCTGGTTATCATCGGCTCCATCCATGGCAATCCAATATAATCCTTAGAGAGCGCACAAAGCTATCACAATACACAGAAAGAGAAGACTCCAACTGCACAAAAAAGCATGTAGCTCTTGTTGCTATGCAAACAAGAATGAGCTTCATGGCAAATGGGTACTCGGCAGTTGGGAGCCGAGTACCCGGTTCCAGGAGTCGGTAAAGCTTACTAAGTCTATAGTCCTAAGGCCAGCTATCCAGGATAGCTTGTATCAGAAGTAATAGAATGGTGAGTATTGATCGAAGGAGAAAGACACAACTTGATGACGACCAGCTTGCATACACCAAAAAAGGAAGAGTCTAAGATTACCGTCATGAGAAAGATGAACGCAAGAAGAAGATATATTGCTTAAAATAGTGCTGGTGATACTTGGTATATTATGCAAGTCCTCCGAAGTGAAGATACCTGAAAAAAAGTTGTCACGGATATTTGCTTTTTCTTTGTCATCTGTGCTTATGGAGCCAGTGACAAATTCTCGCTGTCTTACGCCTATATTTAATGCATACCTCAAAAACATCATCACGGAAGTGAAATTATTAAAATGGAGTGCATAAATATAGCGTATCCTTTAATAAAGATCATTTATTACATCAAAATTAATTCAGAATTTGATATAAGATGGCATCGCCAAAAAATATAAATCACCTGATTCGCCTCCAATCTCAAAAGAAATTTATTTAGAACGAGTACTCGGATATAAATATTCTGGACTCGCTATACAGGGTTAGAAATAAATGAAAAGATGCTGTTGCCAACAGGGCAACCTACGATGTCATTTCATGCATTTTCAGGTTGCCCGCCGCAGATTAAGGTTGCCCGTATATGTTAAGCTAAATGACGAAGAAAATTAGAATCACTTGCTTTGTCAAGTAAAAAATGGCCACAATTATTCAGAAATTGCATTAAGCATACTGAACATTACTCTTTCTAATAATTAAATAAATAAATGACTTAAAACGAAAAGAGTTAGTTAGTAAGTACTATTAGTCTGAGTATTTATCATGGTTGGCCTGTGTGTCATTAACAGCCAAAGCTTAGTTGCCCTTTTGAAAATATGGTAAGAGTTGACGTGATGGATCCCTCACTTTTCATGAGAACGGTCACAATGACCTATCACCTATCTTCTGCATAAAACTAACGGTAGGAAGGTTATTATTGTAGGTTCGTTATCATATCCAGTTCACGTCTGCGATACGACCCATTGAATTCTTATTATTTGATGGCAATGAAGATAAAGCCTTCTCACGAGCTTGCTATAGTCACATGAGTGCATAACAGATTCTACATGTGGTAAACTTTTAATTGGTGGAACATGTCATCTGAGAGATTTGCTGGACTGGTGTCCAGTAGGAAATAGAATACTCTGATGTCCTGATCTGATGTGCTACAGTTTTCTCTCATTACAAGCAGCAATTAAGAATCAGCATCCATAGCAACATGCAGTACGAAACAAATCTCCTTCAGAATTGGTAGTCTAACTTAATCATTTACTAGATATCTCAACATAAAATTCTTGAGCGTCTCAACTTGTTCTAAGCACAGCAGACACATTTGGTTAGGTACCACTGTAATCAGACATCTTCTTGTCAGTATCCATCTTTTACTGTTGCTCTATAAACATCACACGGACTGTTGCTAATGAAGTATGTCACTGGATGTGGCTTCTTGAAGGTTATTCGCTCTCCAGATATCATTATTGATGGATAGAGGCAGATTTTACCTTTACAGTAATTTACCCAGGATTTATCGACCGCATCATTCACTGGGGTTTTTCAGGAAATCTTAGATGGAGGGTTATCTACGATTACATGTGCTGATGGTAGCAAGTACAGGGATGTGCCAAGGATGGGTGGCGCCGGGCGCACCGCCAACCACTCTTCAGTGTCCGCAAATGCAGGGAATGGCTTCTCAGCGCATCTAGTTTTCATCCCAGCAAGTACATTGCCAGCAGGCACAATACCAATCAAAAAGTGCTCAAATGCGACCTACGCAAACTCAGCACCTGGGCTGACACATGGCAAATCAAATTTAATGTTGACAAATACCACATTCTTCAATTCTCAAACATGCATACATATAAGAATAAGATACTGTATAGCTATTCCACGTTCAGCAACAAATTAACATCAGTTGACCACCACCCATACCTCTGAACAAGCCAACCAAGTAAGCGCAGGGTTTGTACACCTTTCAGGATCTGAAATTCCATGACTTTTCCATGACTTTCCATGACCAAAATTAACAGATTCCATGACCTCTAAGAATCAACATCTCAGTCAAATTTTAATCAAAGGACTCTGTCCAGGGGAAAGGGTCAACAATAAATAGCAAACAGATCAAATAAATGAATTAGATTTATTATATAACTCCTTTTTAAATGACAGTCACATGACAGCGTACATATAGGCACTATAATACTATATATGGAATATTATTATTAGCATTGGTCATCACAGTTTGAGGTAAATATAACTGACTATCACAGATTCCCATATATCATATTTAATATCCGAGATTAACCCTTTATTAGCAGAACCATAACACTTTTTTTAAATATTTACCACTGGAATGACTAGATCGCCTATGAATCCAGTAATTCTATGGTAAATTTTCAAAAATAATCTCCTGATTCTGCAAATGCCTTAATGGAGTTTATCTACTAAACAGATTTGAGCATTATTTAGTGGTCATCAGGCAAATGGTATATATGTATGACTAGAAAAAGAGCATATTATGTATATATCGAGCACTATATAATAACACAGGGTAGGGCTATTATCCCTGTAACATACCTATGAGATTATTTTTTAAATATTTTAATACCAATTTGACTGGAAATTATTGCAGCATAATGCAGCAAGAACAGCCAGGCAAATTAATTTAAATTATTTTGAAACTAATTTCATTGAGCGTTGTTAGAGATTCAACATTATTCAATTTATTACAGGCATAGATGTAAAGATTAATAGCACTAGCTATCTAGTATCATCACCATGGCATCATATGTACAACCTTATCTAGACAAAGAGCATATGTATATATTGAGCACTATATAACAAATATTTACCACTGGAATGGTATATGTAGGGCTAATATCCCTATAATATACCTATCATGGCCATGAAATAATTTTTTTAATATTTTAAAACCAATTTGGCTGCAAATTATTCCAGCCTAATGCAGCTAGAACATCCAGACAAATTAATTTAAATTATTTTGAAAATAATTTCACTGTGAGCATTAATATATAACTAAAGAGATGCAACATTATATAGGAAAAATTTCAAGATTAACCCTTTAACTGACAAATCCCTGAAGAATTAAATTTTGTAATACTTATTTAGTAGCAGACTGTTGAATATTTTGAAAAAATTTATATTAATACTGTTTCTCGGTTTGGCTAACAAATCCAGATGTTTTGAGCTTTTTGAGTGGCTTTTCACCGCAGCTTCACCCATATTAGATATGTCGAAAGACTTTAGACAAAGTCGACATCGCGCTTTTGAAGCGATAGCATCACGTTCTATCCAGCCACTGTACTGCGCATTTGATAACCAACTACCGTTAAAACTGCACTTTCCAGGCATTTTTACCAATAGTTAAACTTTCTTAGTCATATTTTATCACGGAAATATCGCGAACTTAACACATTACGGCAACTATTTACTGCTAGCGTTACTTACTTTACACAGCTGAAAATCCCAGCTTGATCGCAATTTATAAAATGACGACATGTTTGTTTACGCTGAGAAAACAATTTGTTCCGGTAAAATTTATCGCAGACTTCACTCTCTTAGGTTCGTTTCGCATTCGCTTTCGTATTTATTACCATACTTCGTAGTAGTAGCCAAAACTTGCCGATCTGCATAATCGATCTGCATAATTAACTTTTCTTTTTGGGTTGAGAATCTCGCGCTTTCTCGCTAGCGCGAGACTACCAAGACTTGTTGGCAGTGATTGCTCAATAACAATGCAGCCATTGTGAGCGAATATTGTGTTATGACACGACCAAGCCAATACCTTGTTTCGATAACCTGTCACACTTACAGCGGAATTTGATGCCATTAGATTTTTTTAAGCGAGATTTTCATTTTCCATGACTTTTCCATGACTTTGACCAAAATTACGATTTTCCATGACTTTTCCAGGCCTGGAATTTAGATTTTCAAATTCCATGACTTTCAAGGTTTTCCATGACCTGTGCGAACCCTGACAAATGGTGTCTGCGTTCGCTTATAGGCAACGCCTATTTTCATATTAGATAAGGACTACTCTTGAAGGTCAATTCCATTTTACCAATTCCAATTTCACTTCAATTCATTTTATCAATTCCAATTCCGTATCAATTCATTTTATCAACTCCAATTCCACTCAGACAAGATCAATTCCAATTCCATTTGATCAATTCCAAGTCCAACTCCACACCAATATTTACGTGAGGTCAACATTGTTATATTGCAACCCTTAAATGCCCAAGATTGGTACAGAAAAACTAGATTTATCATTAGCAAATGTCTATTTGCAGGATAGGAGATTATCTTTTTAATTTTACAATGCAACGACTGGCTCAGTTATGGAATCAGTCATTCCACTGGTAAATTTTCTAAAATAGTCTCTTAGCATACATATGATCCTTCCTCAAGACCAGTGCATTTTTGGCTGGCTTCTCCGTTAATATTTAAAACAATTCGAATAAAAATTGTTGTTGCCACAGGTAGTTATATCTTTCAGTCAAATTATTGTCCAAAAAAAAAATCAACATTCAGCAGATCTTATTTTTAGTTCATTTGTCTTAAATACTAAGTTATTTTTATAGCTTAATGCTGGGGGGTTTTCTGATGAATATGACTAAAGGTTAATGCCATGTCTAATTATTATAGATACATGTAAACCTTGCTATATAAATGTTAGCATTAAAAAGCAGTTAGAGTACTGAGCACATGTATGTAGAGTTTGAATCCCAGTGTCTGTGTTTTAAAAGCTGAGACATTTCACAGAGGGGGTTGTTCAATGATTCCTTTGTTATGTAGGCAGGTATAATTACAGGGCAATTATCTTGTAATGTACTGCTTTCTTCACCCATTTCATTCAGGGCAGAAGATGATAGTTATTACTTTACTGAACACTATTGCTAACATCTTGATGAATCATTTTAACACAATTTTGTTATCTTGGGTCTAGTTTATATATTTGAAATCATTTTAACTAGTTTGTATGATTTTAAAGATGGCATGATTTCATTGAGATGAAAACCTGTTTCCAGGAAATGCAGAATGAAATAAGTTCAAGATCAGCGGCTGTGATTGAATAAAGGAGGTATAAAGCTTACATAGGATAAAAAGGTTAATTGGTCACAGAGAATTGAGTTAATTCAATAATGTATTAAGGTTCATAGCATTTATCAGATCTTTATTTTGTCAATTCAGAGACGAGAGATTATTTTTGAAAATTTACCATTGGGATTACTGGCTCAGTTATCCAGCTAGCCACTCCGGTGGTAAATTTTCAAAAATAGTCTTCCATTGGCCTACCCAATGGACATTTCTCAAACGCAATATAGGTGTTTTGGCCGGCTTAGGTGTTAAAGGATTAAGGGATAACTTGCTCATCACTGAATTATCAGTATCTCAAATTCTAGTCTTTAAACCAAACATATAACTAAGTTGTTAAAATTAATTTTAATAAAACTGTTGCAGCCATAGGAGACAAAAGTATTCAGTCAAATTAATTTTAAAATATTCAAGCATCTAATAACAGCTGGCATAATAAATATCATCAACCAGCATATAGAATGAAACGTGGTAAATGGCATCATATAGATCATTTAGGATGAAATGCATTAAGGGAATATAAAGAGCAGTGTACAATTTATAGATATTACACCTAAATTTTATAGCCAACAGTGTTCAGTAAATATATGACAAATATGACTGGAATTGAATTGGAATTTATCAATTCCGGTCAATTCAAATTATTAATTCAAAATCCAATTTCGGTGTCTTAAAATTTATCAATTCCAATTCCGGAGTCCTCAGATTTATCAATTCCAATTCCGGAATTGAATTGGTATTGACTGATCAATTCCAATTCCAATTGGAATTGACCCCAACGGCCAACCCTGTACACTGTTCTATATAGGGGTCAACCATTATATAGGCTCTGCCTTTGGTGGACTACCTGTTGTGTGCCTGTGAATGTAAATTCTATATCAAAATAAATACCCTTGAACTTGAGAATGAATTGTCTGCGCAAATTTGACATTGTTTAACGAAAACTGGTTACATATTAATAATTGATAAATTACATGAAAAATATTTTACCAAGCTAAAGTTCTAACTTATACTAAGTTATGAAATGACGGCGTGCTTTATAACTACATTAAAGGTTCCTCATAGATCGGCGACTGGTACATGTATGGGACTTTAAAACTTTGCAGAAGTTGTCCATTTCCGGGAATATTATTTTGTTCTTGTTATGTAAATTCCGCTTCTCGGAGTTTCTCTTCAGGCGAGCCTCTAAATATGGAGTATATTCCTATCTAATTTCACTATTTGGGTTTTTGTTTTCGGTTCTTCACAATTAATTGCGATGTCATTTGATTTCATGGACGATTTCTATCAAGGTTAAGTCGGAGTAGACTGGAGTGTTTCTTATTTAACACAGATAAATGCTACATAATGAGCTTCGCTAATTATCAACAAGCGCATTAGCAACTATCAATACAAAATGGACAGAGTAAACATAACCAAGAACAGAGCCAATCCATATCTAGGGGTTCAGTTACAAAACAACCTTAACTGATCCGATCATGTGAACCAGATCTCCATGAAAAGTAGCTGAGCTCTGGGATTTATCTCCCGAAACCTGAAATCCTGCCCGAAGGTCATCAAAGGCAGAGCTTATACCACGATGGTTCGACCTATTCTTGAATACAGCTATCCAGTCTGGAATCCCATCATGAAACAAATTCAAACAAACTAGAGGCAGTCCAGAAAAGAGCAGCGCAATTCGTTCTGAACTGACCACACGAACGAAATGATCCCGGAACCAGGACTGCCACTGCCTCAAACATGGTGAAGGAACTCGGATGGGACTCATTGAAAAAACAACGTGAGCATCACTCCCTGGTGTTATTATACAAAGTTACAAACAGCCTGGTAGATGTGCCACATTAATTCCACCCTACTCCAGTATCCAGGAGAACCAATGGTCGGCAACATCGATACCTGCAGCCAAGAGCAAACGAAATGGTGTATCAACATAGCTTCCTGCCACGAACAATAACAATGTGGAATAGCCTGCCACAGGAAGTTGCTCTTGCTCCTGACCGTGACACCTTTGAGGCATGACTAGAAGCCCACCGCCAGTAAATTGGCAGCACATCACTGTATATATGTACATAACCTGCATCCATGATAACTGTATATATGACTCATTTTGGAAAGACCAAGCTTGCTGATCTGCCCATGCCACCAACACATTGATTTGTATGCTGAAGATGAGGTTTCAATTATCAAATGTAGAAGTAGAAGTGTAGGTTAAAGCACAGTTCTCTTGCATATGTTTTTAATATATCAATGTGTGAATTTGTAAGCTTACTCGTATCCAGTATCATTTGTATACAGCATTCATCTGTAATCGAGATATTCTGTTGCTGCATCAATGTTCTGATCTTTGTCATTGTTGGGTTTCTAACATCCTCTAGCTCTGGACAGTCCAGGAGGAAGTGCTGAAGATCTTCCATTTTATTGCTATGCAGTGGACATTTGGTTATTGCCTTTCTGTTTATAGTTAAACTACCAAATAGATGGTATCTCTGCATGAGTAGTTTGGCTTTGATGGTTGCTTTGTAGACTGAGGTTTTATCTGTTCCACAGCTATTCCACGTCATGTGTACTGTACCGATTTTATAATTTCTGTGTTTAGGTACTCTAGAGTAGTTTTCCCCACAGCCTCCTCCCTAAGTTTTTTCTCCCCAGTAGGTGTTAATATGTGATGAGATGGTTTTCTTCCATGCCAATTTGTCTGGTGGGTTTTCCAACATTGTATATGCAGATGGTAATTTATATTGCTGAAGGATTTCCGTGATGTTTAATGTCCAGCTGTTTGATGATTGCAACTTCTTCTTCTTCTTCTTCTTCTTCTTCTTCTTCTTGATGTGCATATACCGCCTCTCAGATACAATCCATTAGGTGTACCGTGATCTTGTTATTATTCACTTTATATGGACTGAAAACAGCAACGGGCATAGTATGCTCCCTTGATGTACGCCAGAGACAATGTCAACAGCATTTGATTTTGCATCATTTAGTACTACATACTGTCTGCAACCTGATAAGTATGATTTTTTGCACATCTAAACTTACCAAGTGCTACCTGTTCTAACATATAGCACTAACAATGAACCAGCAACCGCAACAAAACATACCATCATACTTGTCTGCAAGCCATCGCTCACAGCCAATCAATCAATCAGTCATATTCCATTTCTGTGAGAAGGCCAAAATCCTGTAATGATTGATTCCTAATTTCCTATTTCACTTCGGTAATAAAGCATGGGAATTATACTGCCAGCTAGATAGTTATGGTATTGGGGTTGGTTATCCCATATTTTATCCAATTTTGTTTCAAATGATATCGTGGTTGTTGCTTCCATAACATGGGTTGGAAAGCTGTTCGATAAGTCCACAATATGTCAAAAGGAGTATTTTTGTATGTTTAAATGTGATCTGGATTTGTATAGTCTTAGCATGTGTCCCCAGCTTCTTGAGTTGGATCAAATTTCAAAGAGGTTTCACACTTCTTGATCATATTCTTTGTTATAATTTGTAAAGTTCAATAATGTCTTCTCGTACTCTATGGTATGCAAGAGATGGTATATTAAGGACCCTGAGCCTAGTCTCATAATTTAGGTTTAATAGTCCTGACACACCTTTAGCCACCCTTTGCTGGACATTTTCTAATAGCTCTATATGTTTCTTGAGATAGGGGCTCAAAACCTAATTAGCAAATTCCAGATGCGACAACACTTATGATGTATACAGAGCCCCAAATATGTTTGTGCCAAGGGATACAAGTGTGTGCCTTATTACACCCATAATGGAGTTGGTTTTATTAACTTTATCTATTATATGCTTTTCGAAACATAGTTTATCAATAATAATAACTCCTATATCATTTTCATCCTCGGTTGGGTTAATATAGGAGACGTTCTTTAACAAGATTATAGCTATGATTTTGTAAATTGGTGTTGCCAATTCGCATAGATCTACACTTATCAGCATTAAATTGGTGCAACCATTTAATGGCCCATTCGTTTAACAAGTATATGTCTTGTTACATTTCGTTAGCATCATCATTGGATTTTATGCCATGAAAATTTTTGGTGTCATCCGCATACAGGTATACTTCACTATTATTAGCTATCACATTAGGTAAGTCATTTATATATAAAATAAAACAACACTGGGCCTAAAGCTGATGCCTGTGGTATCCCGCTAAATATTGATTACCATTCTGAGGAGTCATCACTAATGATTAATCTCTGGCTACGCTATGACAGGAAACTTTCTATCCATTTAATAATCTGTGGGTTGATGTTATACAGACTAAGTTTATGTACAAATCTACGATGGGGAACCTTGTCCAATGCCTTTAAAAATCAAATTAGGCAATGTCCACCGTACCACCATCACTATCCACTATTTGTAGCCATTTATCCACTGGCGTCAATAACTGCAGTGTGGTGGGCCTACCCGGGATGAAACCAAATTCCCGTTTACTTAATAAGCCATTCGTTTTCATATATGCTGGATGATACTGCCTCTAATTAAACCTTCAAGTACTTTGTAGATGACACTTGTAAGACAGACTTATTGGCCTATAATTGCTCTCTGCCTCCATTTCTCATCTATAGGTGTAATATTGGCCTGCTTCCATGGTGTTGGTAATCTACTGGCGTTCAATGAGTTTTGAAATTATATTTTGAGTGGGTTGGTTAAAGTATTACTAAGTTCTTTTAGGATACCGGTACGTAGTTGGATGCCATTGGCACCTGGTGACATTTAATTTTTCTTTATCTAACCTCTTTTTGATATCATCTTTCTTTATTTGTAAGATATTTTGTTGTTGGATAGATAGTCTGTCAAGCTCTGGTAGCATATTGTCAGATTTGCTGATGAATACAGATGAAAAGAAATTTACTAGGGCTTCTGCTTTTTCATGGTTAGAAGTAGTAAGGTTTTTCTTATTGTTATCAGTATATAAGTCTTATATGGACAGTCTAGTTTTAGTCTTAGTGTGAACATATGTCCAGAATTTCTTTGGGTGTATCTTAATTTTTTCTGTAATTTTTTGCTCATGCAACGTAACAATTTTTCTAGATTCATGATGGACTTGATTTCGTACGTTATTGTATTTAATCCTCACAGTTTCATTTTGTGCTAGCTTATACTCTGCCCATAGTCCACACTTGCGGCGAATCTTGGGAAAAAAATTCTGACTGAATGGGAGTTTGTGTTCGTTGAAGTTTGCAAAATCTGTCTTAATACTTGTTTGTGGTACACATTCCTGAATTTAATTCTGATGTAATAATTTGCCACTCATCATCTACTTCCTTATCCTTCAACATCTCATCCCAATCCATATCAAGCCTTTGTTTCATTTTCAAATAATCAGCTTTCTCATACACATATCTTGTTTTGGGTTTTAGCAAGCCTGTCACTTTAACATTAAATTTAAAGGTTATTAGTGCATGATCACTTTTGCCAAGGAGTGTGCCAATGTCAATTTGATCTACCACCCTCTTCATTTGTAAAATGCAATCAGCAATGCATGCTGATCTATCTGTCATCCTCCCTTTTGTTGGTTCTGTAATAAGTTAGTACAAGAAATAATATCTTACAGTCTCAAATTTTGTATGTCCTGGCCCATTTGATGTTGAGTTATTGACCCAATGCATGCTTGGAAAGCTGAAGTCGCCAACCATAATGCAGTGGGAGTATGGCTTGTTGACCAGGTCTCCTAAATGTATTTGTAGATTTTTGTTATTTTCTAATATTGAATCTGGGCTGCGATAGATGCCTGTGAACAACAGGTTATTTCCAACACCCAAATCAATTTCAATGCTGATAAAGGTCAGTGTCTATGAGTTCGTATGGCAGTGATGATTTGATATAAAGGATCATTCCCCTTCTTTCTGTCCCTTTGGATATGTTTAAAGGTAAAGTATCATAGCCGTCAATGTCATATTCAGATAATACTCCTTCATATCGGAAATGCTTGAGTTTGATTTCTGACATAGCTAATATTGCTGGTTTGCTATCCATAAGTTCTAGTCGTAACTTAACCTCATTTGTTTTACCTGCATTCAAAGTATCAACATTTGTAAATATAATTTTGAAATATTTTCTGAAACATTAGTAATATATGCTTTGCGACAGTGCTTATTCAGTGATTTGTTTCTTTTATTTGTTTTTGTTTTGTTGGATATTGACCTTGACTGATTTCTTGTGTTTTTATGTTTATCATTACAGTTATCATCAGCATCCATATCAGTGGCTGGATTTGTAGTGTTGCATAAATCTGGAAGGATCTTAAAACGATTGGATAATTTTAATTGGTTCTTTTGACATTAATTATTGTTTGTTTTTGTTCTAGATTGATTAAAATACACACACACGCACGCACGCATGCACGCACGCACACACGCACGCACGCACGCACGCACGCACGCACTCTCTCTCTCTCTCTCTCTCTCTCTCTCTCTCTCTCTCTCTCTCTCTCTCTCTTGTAGTTTGGAAGTTTGTGGTCATGGAAAAGCTCTTGCATAATGCTTCCATCCGGATGGCAGAAGAGATCATTATGACCTATGAAATTTACAGAATGCCATGTGGCAAGGGAGTGCAACATGTGACGGAACTGCATGATCATCCTATTGACATATATGCTGGTTGATCGTGGCAAGTGTGCTGATAGGCTAATGATAATGTCAGCTGATTGTGCCTTGATGTGGTCAATTAAACCATCATAATCATATATCATATCGGTGGTGGATTGCATACGTATATCATTACTACCGATGTGTATGACTACAGCATCAAAGTGATTTGGGCTAAGGAAGTCAGTTACTCAGTTCATAATGTCATCTATACATGCTCCACCGTAAGATCGAACTGTTGTGTTGATACAGTCATTTGACATGTATTTTCCACTGAGTTTCCTCAGTGTCTAACTTCTAATTACAAGGATATTTTTGGGAGTTGTTTATTCCTGTTGGGTTGTTTGTTTATTAGGCCTACATGTATCCACAGATTTAGGGCTATCAAGACAAGTTTGGTTTGAGAGAACTTCTCTGTAGGACCTGATTCCAGGCTTTATAATAGGTTTGGATGTATTAGATTACCTAATCTTAGTAGGTACATGCACATGGTTGGGCATGTTAGATGCAGGCACATGCAGGTCATGGCATATGGGTAAACTTTCATCACTGGTTTTGTCAGGTATAGCTAATGGGTTGAACTCTTACTCTGCCCTGTTGGCAGAAATCTTGCTAGCGTGAGCAGTCTGATTTTTCAGAATGAGAACATCTACTTGGAGGGATGGCTGATTCTTTTTCATTTGTTCTATTTCATCCAAAATTTTGTTTAGTATTTCAACATTATTAAATGTCGCATTTTATCGCATGTGGTTACGCCAATATCCTGTAATTTAGGAGATAAAACCTGTGATTCAGGTATCAGATCATCAATTGGTGAAACATTGGAAGCAGATAATACATTCAGAGAGCCATTATTATAGGTGTCATGATGCACGATATACTTATAGAGTTGTAAGCATCTGGAGGGATATTATTTCCAGATGATGCCATGTAATGCTGTAATAGATCATGGTAATATATGCATTTATGTTCTGCACCATACCAAGCTAGAAATGCTTTAATGTTGTCAGTAACACGTGAAAATTCAAAAGACATGTATTTCCGATTAGATGATGTTAAAATTGACAATATGTATGGGGGCAGCCCTGAACATGCGTCGTCCATCCAAACTTTGCATCCTTCACACTTGATCACATATTGATTACTAGGATTCCCACATGGAGAGCCATTATCTTATTTTTTTCTGCTGTTTGATTGGCCAGTATTTGGCTGGGTAGCTGTAACAGAATCTGCTGCTGTGCAGATTGTAAGATCTGGTGTTGTTCAGATTGCAGGGTCAGTACAGGTAGAAGCAGAATCAAAAACTGGTTTAGAGTTAGTATCTGGTAAGGTAGGACTGCTGTTTGTGTTAGAATTAGTAGTAGATTGGTGGTGATTTAAATGGCTTAGGTGCAGTGGTCTGTGTGTCTTCTACATGAACTGAAGGGGACATGGCGGTGGCCCCCTTTCTGTAGCGGGTTGTTTGCAATCTATTTCTTTGCCCTGCGTACATCATTACAGGCATTACCTAGAACGTACTCACACTCCCGATTTTCAACTGATGGGCCTCTTGTTTTGACTACACCACTGTCATGGCAAGATATCGTATGGTCTAGATATTTAACCATGATGACTAGTGTGGCAGTGTTGATGTGACTATATACATGTATTTAACCTATGTGCACAGACGAGACACAGCAGGATAGAAACATAAACCTATGGTGGGTTAAATGAATGGAGCTTACCTTCTCTGCCCCATGGCCACACGGGGAAAGACTGAGACTGGAGGGGGGGGGGGAGGAGTGAGGGGGCAGCCAGAAATGGAAGACAGAAAAGAAGGATAACAGATGTGACAAGTGTTTGTAAGATTGGACTGATAGGTTCACAAATGTCCAATCCAAATAATTTTTATAACACTATCTGTGCGTGCGTGCGTGCGTGCGTACGTGCGTGCGTGCGTACGTGCGTGCGTGCGTGCGTGCGTGCGTGCGTGCGTGCGTGCGTGTGTGTGTGTGTAAAGCAGCATTTACATCGCACCGCAACAGCTCCAACATGCACATGCGCTCTAAAACTCTTTGCTAATCAGATTGAGATGAAAATTGGGAGCGTTGGCTCTGAAAGGGTTAAAACATGTCACTAAATTTGGGTTTCGCGTGAACAGGTTAACCCATTTTGTTTTGACAATTAAATAAACAATCCAACAATTTTTATAAATAATGTTTGATCCGGGGTAATTTTAGAATCTGATAGATTGTAAATTGAATTTTACTGAAATAGATTTAAGATTGAATCGGCGCTGTTTCCTATTATAGAGTGTGAATATATAGACTGTATATACATAATCGTGTTTGTACCAGGATAGTTATGGAATTTGACAAGTGTAGTAAACTGAAATGTTATAAATTGATTGCTCGGGTTCAAAGCACTTCAACTATTTAATTTCAACCAAGCGCCTATGCTAAACTGCTTCAAAATCCGCCTGATAGATTCTGGTCACATCATCTGTACAGCACCAACCTCCATGAACTGCTAGAAAGTTCCTTTGCCCATTAAAAACCACTGCTGGTTGTTCTGGTAGGAACAGCCCTATTGAATGGTTGTAGCTCGTGGGGGTATGCCCTGGTCTGTTCTGCTGCTCCACTCTGTTGCACTGCATCTACAGGATGCGCAGGAGGGCTGGTTAGCTACAGTTCTCAGGGTAATGGATCCTGTGTCGCGACTCTCCTAAAAGTACAAAGACTGACTTCTAGAGCCGGTGGAACAATAACATTCCAGTGGGGCCGTGTGACCATTGCCACCAAGATTGAACCTCACTGTTTCATCCTAGCTATTCGTATCACCGGCATGACAGTCCATAGCTCAATTTAGGAGCCTGGACGTGATAATTAACCTAAAAATAACTATACAAACAATGGTACTCACTTACTAGTACACAAGAGAAAATATACAGTACATAGAACTAAGTTGGTGTCTTGTTTGTGTGGGTTCATCAGAGGTACCTCACCGATCCGTATATATCCGTGAGGTATCCCTGCAAGGGAGCGTCCTAACGAGGCTACTTATGTAGTTTAATATAAACCATTATACTCCTAACAAAAATATTTTTGTTGCGAGAGGAAAGTGCCTCGCGCAGGCCTCCATCACAGGAAAATGCCTTCAATGCCGAAGCAGAGGAAGAAAGCTGGCAAAAAGGGCCACTTTCTTGTTCAAACATATGTAATTGTGAGTCAACCTAGTGAAATTATAATTAATGTGAATCACGCTGTATTATGTGAAGATGGGGTGGATGATTTCTGAAGAATTCAAATGCCGTCATCTTATGTAGGCCCAAGATACTGCATTGGTTGTTGCCACTTTATTTATGCGGTCCTTCTGCTAAATTCTAACCTACCATTTAGTTGTTAGATTTACTTCCAAGCTTTGGCCGCAGGTGGCAGGGATTTCTACCTATCTTTTGACACACGAGCCTAACTGGTGAAGATGCTCAGTTTCCCGAAGGTCACCCTACAGAGCATCTCCCTCAGAAAGGCAGCATGCGGAAATGTTATGGTATGACAGCTTCACAATCATATAACGATCCAGTTACATATCACACCGTAACCACATACAACATCACTAGGACAGGTCACTTTTTACATAAGCAATTTGAAAAGCGCATAAAAGTTTTATGGCGGGAGGAAGAGGCAGATATCCATCTCTAGTGACCTTCCCGTGAGGGCGTGGTGGGTTCCAAGACTGCACCCAGTTACTGTATGGAGTTAGATGGAGATCTGCATCCCATCCGTCACCCGTGTGTCGGGGAAGGATCATTTGAGATCCGGCCCCAGGGACTAACGTTTGCCTGTCGCTAGGGCTAAGTTCAGAAGGCCCAGAGATGCACTGCTGGCCGGTTTTACATAATATCTTTTCGCAGTGCTTCCTAGTTTGACAGGGTTATCTATGCTAACTAGTATCCGAAGATACAGAGGGGGTGTATGCGAAATCGACACTTTGGTCTTCACCGCTTGGAAACCCCAATAGTTTCCGAAGTCGGATCATGCCAACGTGTCGATGGGAGTTCCAGACAATTTATAAGCCTTGTGGCTGGAGGAGAGTAGAAAGGGACAATCACTCATTATAATAAGAGGCCCTAAGGTATTTGGCCAATTTTACACAATCTACCCAGTGTGCGGTGTTACATATACACTACATCCGGAAAAGAGGCTTACACAGATGTCTCCTAAGGAGTGGTTGTCCCTAACTACTTTAAACCTATCCTATCGAGCTAGAATAGCCAGGTTTAGTCGATCACATGTCAGGTTCGCGTAATGCAAACATGAACAGTTACCTCAGTGTAAAATTGATGCTGGGGGAAAAGTGATGCAGATTTAATGTTGCTGTATAGTGTAGCGTAGCGTTCTGCGGTCCTAGAGTTTTATATAAAATAAACAAAACAAGTAACTAGGATGGCTGCTTGCCATATACATAACTAACTATCACAGTATTGGCAGTAAATCAGGTCATAGGACCTTGCAGTACTCATTAGTCATAAGCACAAAACAAGGATAATATTTACATTTAAAATACAAATTATAAAATGCAGACAACCGAGCCGGTACCTATTAGTCATCAGTACCTGTAAAGAAACAAGCATTCTGTAAGGATTGCTTTGCAATACATGTCCCCTACCTGGTGATATAAATCTTTAGAGATTGACAGTCAAAAATTTCATTACAAATTGTCAAAAGCAGCTGAAACTCAAACTTGATCTGTAACTTCTCATAACATAGCAATAAACTAAGTCTCAGTTATATATGGTGAATGAGAAGGACTGTGTTATGTTTTCAAAAGTATAATTATAGACTCTATAATAGAATTAGAGGTATGAACATTCTTTATCTTAAAATGTACTAGCTTATCAAACTCTCTTTCTTAGTGGAACGTATGACGTCAAAGTTTGAACTTGAACTCTCTGGTAGAGACTTATAGAGATACTTTTCACAATTTATTAGTCCTTAAATACCAATGTCCCAGCAACTTATTATACCGAAATTTTGATACGTGCTCAACCACAGTATTGTGTGTTTTATTCACAACACCTCTTGCGTTCTCCTTTAAGTAGTATACAATATTATGATATTCTAGGATGCTAGCTCATAATATCTCCACTCTCCATCAACTTCATTACTCGGCGATCTTATTATGTCACCAGGTAAGAACCTGATATATGGTTTCAAGTTGGTAAGAGCAACAGACAAACACATTAAAAGATATCATTTACAAGTTTCTAGGAACATCTATCCTGAATAATATTTCCTAAAAGATTTTTTCTGATGTGAACGAAAGCCGGAATCAGCAGAGGTAGTATTGTACGCACCGAATACTGCCATCCTAGATACCATGTTATTATGCAGGTAATCTTTGCTTGCATACCAAATTCATGCATATTTCCTGCACGAACCAAGATACAGACATGGTTACATCGGATACTTAACAATTTCACATTTAGACCATATACTGGACTCTTTAATAGTCACTTTGACACAATAAACTTGCCTTTATCATGGCTTATTTATTACATTATATACACACTATCCTCGCCTCGTGTTTCAATCGTCTCCTGCTTGCTGCCTGTCCTGCAAAATAAAAGGCAAAGAACATACAGCAGAATCATTTTAATCATTTAGATTACCATATGGTTTCCTTTTTTTTTTAAAGATGGATGAATATTTAAGTATGCCTTTGAACATAAACAGCACTTGATTATTATCAGATCTAATACACATATAACTTAAATATGATACATTATGCGATACATATCACCGTTTATTACTGGATACCATGATTTTCCTTAGCAGTGCCATGTAATTAAATTATTCTACCATATCTTATGCATCTAGCAATTGCATTGGCCATGGATAGACGCATTATCACTGGTCTGCTTCATGAGGAACCTAGTTCATTGATTCTAATATCTTCTTCAGATTATCTGCTACTGTGGGGTTTGTCTGGGGTTGTTCAATTGTTGTGGCGAAGCTGTTATGTTCTTCATTTATTTGCAGTAATCCCTCTATGTCAGTTCGTCTGAGTTGGCCGTCAATTAATTTCTGTTGTGCTATGCTTACCAGATCATCGAAATATTTCACAATTTTGCTATGTGTATCTAGTGCATTTGCATATGTCAGCTGAGAACATGCATTACATTCACATTTGTTTTGACCATTTGGCTGTCTATCATTGGATTTCTTCTGTGATGAATTGTAGCACATATTACAATGACACTCTGCAAATATGGTACAGAGGACGGGGGCGTTTCAGCACACGCACAAGAACACAAACTGACCACACGATTCATGAACAGACATATACCACATGAGCATCAGGATACGGAATATACACAGCACACGCCAGGACAAGGCTGAATATACACACGGCCATAAAGGAGCACACAGAGCACCCCAGGCACGCGCATACAGGACAGTCACATCACATGCATGAATAAATGGACAAGCCACACCCACAGATAAGCACACACGTGAACTAACATACATCGACACCTACAACCTATCCAAGCTCATCAGCGACACTGACACTCAAATGTCATACAAAAAAGGCCTCCAGGAGCAGATAGCTAACATCGATGTCAGCTCCGATCCAAACGAATCCCTAACCAAAATACTGAAATCTATGGAATCATCCGCTACCAGTACCATAGGTGTTCTTAAAAACAACCAAACTAGGTATACTGACGACCCTCTAGTAGTAAAGTTGCGCATCTATCAAAGCGGCTAAAGTGAAGACTGCACCACTTAAAAGATCTTGCTATTCAACATATTGTTGACATATTTCCTTTTTGAAATTTAAACTGTTTATGTGGATCAAGGGTCAAAGGGTTAATAAGGAAGTAGTAAATGTAATGTCTGAATTTATAATTGTTTGTGTAAGTACTGTCTTGTCTAATTTATATATACCTGTATATGTGTGTAAGGTGTCCGCCATAACAATAGGCACTGCCTTAGGCGGACAACCTGATATGATTCATGAATACGTTTATCTTGGAATTATTGAATACATAATCTTGAATCTTGAATCAACAGGCAGACTCCCTAGCAGATGAAATCACTGCCACGGATGACTGTTTCAAAATGTTTCGGCCAACCCGAGCCCTGAGAGTTACTGACTACACACCACCACTCACTGTACACAACTCTGAAGGACACTTTATCGGGACTGACCAGGGACAAGCCAAGTCGATCTGAGAATGGTTCAAGGAACAGTTCACTGACAACGATGACGAGACCTTGCACCCATTCTGATGAGACCATAGGCCATTACTAACACCAATTAAAACAGCAGAAGTTGAGAAGGCACTTAAAGCCCTGAAAAATGGACGTGTATCTGGACCTGATGGCATGAGCAATGAACTATTCAAATATGCAAGTGACAGTATCTCAAAACAGATCACGCACCTAATCATTTCAGCTTTTATGCACCACCTTCCCATCGACGCTGTAGGCCAAGGCACCCTTATTGCACTACCCACGCCCAAGAAGCCACCTGGGGCCCCAGCCAATCTGCGGCCCATTGTGCTCATCAACAGCATTCGGAAAATCCTATCCAATGTTACTCTATGGATCATGTCAAAGTGGCTTCAAACATGGACGTAGCTGCGTAGACATTGTATGGGCTCAACGCATGCTTGTGTTGGTAGTTATCTCCAAACACAGGGACTTCCACAAAATGGGCATTGAAATGTCACGAGCCTTCGACACAATTAAACGCTCAAGGATCCTAGATGTACTACGCCAGGCCAGTTGCAATGAAGATGAGCTACAACTAGTGAGACTACTGCTTGCAGGCACCAAGCTGAAAGTATGAGTCAAGTCAGTGAAGTCTGTAGTTTGAGACATCGATCGGCTCCCCGCAGGGAGATGGTCTACCTCCGGTGCTTTGCACCTGCTACCTTGCTGCCGCTGTGAAATCTGTGCGGGAAAGTTCCACAACCCCCCCCCCCCCCCCCCCCCCAGTGTCAGTACTGGGCATGCCGCTAGAGATGGAATATGCCGACGATGTGGACTTCATAGATGAGGAAAAGAAGCCCCTTGACGAACTTCTCCCAATAGCTGCAAGCAAACTATAAATTGAGAATCTCTTTATGCATGAATCCAGAACAGAGTTCACCCACATATACCTATCGACAAAGCATGAAACTATAGAAAATGACAACCCACTTCGTAGTGGCAAACCATGGAGGAAAAGTCAAATCCTGGGCTCACTGCTTTGCAGTACTGCTGACATTTCTGCACGCTGCGTCATGGGGAACATGGCTTTCCAGTCCTTCTGGAAGCTATGGAATCATAGATCAAAGATGCCCTTGATAAATAGGCTACGTTTATACAATGCAACCTGCGTATCCCTGATGCTGTATAACTGTAACAGCTGGGCAGCTCCAAAGGCAGCTCTAGACAAACTCGATGCCTGCCACCGCAAACACCTACACACCACCACTGGACACTGATGGCCAGACAGCATAATTTCCAACGATGCACTATACAAGATGTGTAATACGTCGCCGCTGTCTGTAAAAGTCGCCCAGCAAAGATAGTCCATGTTTGGCCATGTGCTAAGGATGCCAGAAGAGACACCAAGACAGAGAGCCTTGGAATTCGCCCTATTTGGAGCCAGCAAATACAAAGCCAGGAGACGAAGTCATTCCATAAATCTGCTAAGAGGTGACCTCAAGAAAGCAGGACTCGCTACACTCAAGTCAAGAATGGACCTGAGGAAGCAAAGGATTTCGGCTGAGGACAAGACAAAGTGGGCAAAAGCGAAGGACTGATTGCAGCTGTAGCATGTTTCTACTACTACAGCCGCAGAATACAGTAATCATCATCACCATCTACTGTTCTATATTGGAGATGTTGTATTTGCCTTAGCTGTTGCTTGTGGAGCTTGTCCGCTTGGGCCATGTCTTTGGTTGATAGTCATATGGTGTCGAGACAATATATAAAACGTGGAATGACATTTAATGTTCAGAAGATGATTTGAGACTTCGGATTAAGTCCATTTGCCCCATAAAAACCTGCACTCATAAGTGCATAGACAGTTTTCGTGCAGTGGTTATTCATTCGCTGATGACTTTCTGTCCTATATTTGAAGGTGATGTCCTGGTAATTCCTAAGTGTGTTGCAGTATTTTCAACTGGTATAGGTGAACCATTGAACTTGATATACCGTTCACAATTCGCATAGTCTTTCTGGAAATAGAGAAGTGACTACAGATCTTCAATATTACCAGCTACGAGGCATACATCATTTGTGACAAATGGGGAGCTGCAATGAGAAATATAAATCTTGCTAGCTCTGCCTTGTTCCAGGATAATGTCGAGCAATGGGTTACTAAATAGCGTGTAGGCAGTCGGAAACCATACGCATCCTTTAAAAATTTCTCCAGAGGATCTGAATCGCACACATGCACACAGTGTGGGACACACCCACCTACGTACGCACACACACACACCACAGAAACTACTGCTTGAGTGCTCCCATGTCATTACATGGTGGGAATTAGACTTGCACAATTATTCAATTTAATTGATAATCGCAATCATTAAAAATTAATAATCGTGGACAATGTTAAATTCAAATAATTTAATAATTGAAAAATATTGAAACTAAAATTGCAAATCTATTTGTGTTGAACCTTTTGTATGGAAAGCCCCATACTGAGCGCATCAAGGACCATTGTGTGCTCGATGATCAACATCTTTCCTGTATGTCTACATTAAAATTGAGGATTTTGAAATGTTTTCAAATAATTTTACTAAGATTTGTTATTATCTTTTTTAGTATCTTGAAATTAATTTTACTGACAGCTCTGATAGTAAAACATGCAATGGCTTTCCTTGCCCCACAAGATAGAAACAACATAAAGCAACATTGTTTCTAAAATATACACCCCCCCCCCCCCCCCCCTTCAACTGGGCTCAAATATCTCATTATTACGGGAATGGGAATTGGCAGCAGATAAACACAAATAAGCAGAATGCTTGAAAATAAAATTGCATAATTTTAGAGGCTTAAATTGCATGCCTAAATGTAATGAAATTAAATAAATCTTAGCATATGATGATTCCATTCCATATGAATTAATATAAGTTTTTAAGGCGATAAACTCACTTTACCTATTCCACGTTTCCTGTTATGAACATTTGTATGCAGGCAACAAAGATAATATCATCATATAATACATGATTCTTCATCTGAACACTGACAACCCAATAATTTAGATATTCTAGTTCACAAAAATACTATAACCCAATGCATGTTGTATTTTGTTGATGCATGTATTTAGCGTATTAATACGTAAATGCACTCAACAAATAGCAATCACTCAAATTCTATTCTATTCAGGTAACCATTAATAATTTAAAATTCTTATCTCTGGTAATGTTGTTCCTAATATGTTACACTCCTGACATAAACATAATTTGGACTGTAAGCGCACACAAACACGACACTCATTGTACTGTTGTTGACAAGAAATGATTGGTACTGCATTTTATGTATCAGCATAACGAAATTTAAAGGGGAATAACGCTGTAATGAATAATTCTCTGGCCGCGAAAAAGCACATGTACAGATGAATATGCCTAGATTTACCACGTTTCAGAAGAATTGTAACTAAACTGTAGGAGTTGCGTTGACAAGGATGGACCGACAGACGAACATACATTTTGGACAGACAAATGAATGTACAAGTATACGGATAGCACATGCACATCTTCACGTGGTACTGATAACACTTACGAAAAGAATCACAACTAAATTGTAGGAGTTGCATTGACAAGAAATGATTGGCAATGCAGTTTACGTATCGGCTTTACGATATTTAAAGGGTGATAACTCTAATATTGTTTTGCCCACGAAAAAAGCAAATGCGCATCTGCACATGATACTGACAAAGTGGACGAAATATTAAGTTAATCCATTGATACCTCTAGGAGTTGCGTTGCCAAGAAATGATTGTTAGAGATGGATAGGCCAACAGACGGACATACATACATTTTGGACAGACGGATGGACATATAGGCATACAGATAGCACATCTTCACGTGATAATGATAACACTTAACCGGTTTCAAAAGAATCGGAGCTAAACTGTAGGAGGAGTTGTGTTGACAAGAAATGATTGGCAATGCAGTTTATGTATCAGCTTTAAGATAGTTAAAGGGTGATTACTATGTAATGAACACTTTTTGGGCTGCGAAAAAAACACATGCACATCTTCAGATAGTAATGACCAGATTTACCACATTTCAAAAGAATTGTAACTAAACTGTAAGAGTTGCGTTAACAAGACAGGGATGGACGGACAAACATGCTGATCGCTATATCCAACCAACATTCCCCCCCCCCCCCCCCAGCCACATCCCACCCCCCCAACCCCCCCCCCCCCCCCCCCCCCCCCCACGTCCCTGGTCAATGACCCGGAGGTAGGCCTACTGGGTTAATGTTACAGCGAAATATTACCAAACCACTGAGAGCTACCATTATTAATATGGACACAAAAGGTGCCTTCTAACGTAGCCTATTGGCGCAAAATAACTTTTATAGGTCTACATTTAATCTTCTGGGCTACTTTTCAGTAAACAACGGCTTTTATATTATATAAAGGTACCAGGATGTATGCCTACACAAGGAAGTGCGTGTGCATGGTGATGGTGCCTCCTGCACAAGCTGTATCCGTCATAGTAACCACTAATATAACATTCTAATAACAATCTTTAGACTCGAGAAAGGTGCCTGAAAGCGACAAGCCAATCCACAAGACTTTGTGAACTGGGTACTTCCAAGCATCATAAAAACCTATTTCTAATAAGTGCCGGAAACAAGAGTTAACTATGCCTCTTACTTGGGAGTTTCAGGTACTTTGGTACACTAAGTTATCTACCAAACTCTTACCTTATCATTAATACAGTCACACGACATATGTCGTGTCTGAGAGCTGTGTTTGAGTTTGGAGCGGTATTTATATGTCCAAATTATGAATCTGAAACCATCAGGCCTCTATTGATGCAAATAAAATGTAAATTGAAATTCACCAAGCCCGGGTAAAACTGCTAGATACATTGTCTATGGAAATTGGTGTTGGCTGCAGGTTTAAGAAATTGAAAATCGTTCAGGGCCAAGCCAAGTGCATCACCATTATATTGGTCTCTGTCCAGTGCTGGCTGATGAAGAACTGGATAAAGTAAGCATGTCAGACACATCACTAGCCAATCTTAAAATTGAAAGTTTGCCATATCACATAATATCATCCAGATCCTTCTGTAGCTGGATGTTCTCAGCTACATAGTAAAATAGTTATCATGTTAAAGCTTACATCAGCCAAATGCAGTATGGACACCTACAGGCTGTTAATAGATTTTATGAAGAGTAGTTCACAGTCTCTCTAGCTCTTGTTAAACCACCAATAATGAGTTCTGCTATAACTTTCAATACGCTGAAATGTTGTAAATGCTAACTCGCACACGATAAAATTCAGGTGGCTTGGGTCTAATGTCAGACAGAAGGCTGCTGCTGACAGCCGGAGAACATGGTGCAGAAGGAATTTAAAATCTAAATAAGTAATTAGGACTCTGATTGGACAGCGTGGATGCTTTCCGAACCACTAGTGCAAACGCCAATCAGCATATATTATTATCTATGTACAAGATTTGTTGTTTATTGGCTATTTGTTACTCGGTTATTATAATCACAATAAGTACGCATTTGCAACAATTAAGTAATCCATAAATAATTCATAAATCCTATTGTGATTGCAATAGGTGTTAATCTTTAAAAAGGTTTTACACTGACGATTTATATCAATTAATACTGGGCCACTGACCTGACTATCTCTTCAGACAAACACAGATGACAGTGATAGACTCAGGAAACATACTAATAATACTTAGCTAATAGAGGTTGTGCACACTGTCTTAAGTGTAGGCGGCACAGCGCAGCTAATGTTTGATGCAGTGATCCACAATGGACCTTTCCATCTTTAGCTATGCCCCGCCCATCACTAGCTAAGCTCCACCCACACTTCGCTGTGTTGGGATTGCGCGATCTCCAAATGCCTTAGCTATCAATTTCCTGAAAACTATACAGGGAAGCTGTTGAATATTTTGTAACTAATTAGACTGGGTGCTGTTGCTGCCATAGTATTTATTAAATAGTAAAAGCAAACAATTTGTACAACAGCCCATAGACCGTCATCAAATATGCGTTCGTGACATACTTATCGACATCATTCATGACGTCATCCATTATGATGTCATTCTACACACCGCGTAGATGATTATGATGTCATATGATGGGTGCATACTCTGGAAAGGTGAATTGTAGGCGTCAAATCATAGCTAATGGTTTGGATCTGCACAACCTCGGCAAAACAAGCTAGATTAGTAACTGTAATACAAGTTTTTCAGCATGATTAGCATGATAGTTATCCCGACGAGTCATAAATGCAAACCATCATAATAATTCTCGGAAGCTCCAGCGCTAGATGATCTCTTTAAACACTTAAGGTGCAACACCAGAGATATAAGCTAGAGGTATCCACTTGCCAAAATTGTTGTCGTACTCCTAGCCAGTATTTGCAGCTTTAAATGTAAGCACAGGTAGCGAGGGAATGAAGAGATACTGTACATTCAAAGCAGCATTAGAGCTGACAACATAATAGAGACATTGAGCAGCATTGTACAGTACTCAAAAGAAAGAGGTTTTGTTACCATTCTAGGGACTCTGAGAATATCAGCCGAATACAACATTTCAAAGAAACGACTGACCCAAAGCAGTGTGTCAACACAGGAGTTAACAAACCAGCAAACTGTCTTAGAAGCAGATGTAAACACTGTAAATGAATTTATTCTAACAAAGGCTATGGAAGAAGGCTTCACTAGCACAAATTTTCATAGAGAAATTACTAAGTCTGTAAAGAAGAAATTCGGAAAGCGAAAAAGACCATACAAGAAACCTGCTTCCAAGGTAGACTTCATTCACCTGTACGATGGTCTCCACTCTGACCCTAAACTAAATAATATTATTTTTGGCAGTATATTGCTGTGCATGTAGCAATACATGTGCCCAACATGTCCTAAAATCACTGATAATAATGTAACAAGCACATACAATTGTCTGGCTGCATGTGAAAGCATAACAGCATTCTGATATATTCCAGAACTAAGTTAGGTCCGTTTATATATATATGTATATGTCTTCATAGTTGACCCTGTATAGATGTGTACAAAGTATAACTATATAAGAATGTAACAATAGTATTGTCAAGTTGTAGATTAGTTGAAGTACGGAAATATGAAAGCCAGGAACCGCTGACAGGCCAACGGCCTATTACCCATACAGCCAAAATCGATATGATATGATATGATGATATGATAATATGATAATTTGGTATTAACTAACCCCACTATTTGTGGCAGGCAGTGCCGGCGCAATGCCAGTGAGGATATTCTGCACAGCTCATCGCTAGCAGCCTTTGGCACTGACTACCCCCACTATGTGACAGCCATTACCATCGCAGTTAATCTGGGTGGTCCACAACTGCACAACCATCCTAGAGGATGTAGCAAGAAATCTAAGGTGTGGTAAACAACTCATGGTTAGTCAGATATTTGGATAGCCCGACCAGTCTAACTCGGCCCGCCCATCTCTCCAAATAGCTGCCATTATGCCAGGTGAGGGTCACAGCAGACTCACACTACTACATATTGTATCAAATTTTTGCCCATATATTGTGAAAAACACATCTTCAAGAACTTTTCAATGCCTCATTGCCATTTCGAGTACTTTTTAAGGCAAATTTCAAATTCAAGCACTTTCAAGGACCGCTGTCTAGATTCAAGTACTTTCAAGGACTGCTGTCCAGATTCAAGTACTTTCAAGGACTGCTGTCCAGATTCAAGTACTTTCAAGGACTGCTGTCCAGATTCAAGTACTTTCAAGGACTGCTGTCCAGATTCAAGTACTTTCAAGGACTGCTGTCCAGATGCAAGTACTTTCAAGGACCGCTGTCCAGATGCAAGTACTTTCAAGGACTGCTGTCCGGATGCAAGTACTTTCAAGGACTGCTGTCCAGATGCAAGTACTTTCAAGGACTGCTGTCCAGATGCAAGTACTTTCAAGGACTGCTGTCCGGATTCAAGCACTTTCAAGGACTGCTGTCCAGATTCAAGTACTTTCAAGGACTGCTGTCCAGATTCAAGCACTTTCAAGGACTGCTGTCCAGATGCAAGTACTTTCAAGGACTGCTGTCCAGATGCAAGTACTTTCAAGGACTGCTGTCCGGATTCAAGCACTTTCAAGGACTGCTGTCCCGATTCAAGTACTTTCAAGGACTGCTGTCCAGATTCAAGTACTTGCTGTCCAGATGCAAGTACTTTCAAGGACTGCTGTCCAGATGCAAGTACTTTCAAGGACTGCTGTCCGGATTCAAGCACTTTCAAGGACTGCTGTCCAGATTCAAGCACTTTCAAGGACTGCTGTCCAGATTCAAGTACTTTCAAGGACTGCTGTCCAGATGCAAGTACTTTCAAGGACTGGTGTCCAGATTCAAGTACTTTCAAGGACTGCTGTCCTGATTCAAGTACTTTCAAGGACTGCTGTCCAGATTCAAGCACTTTCAAGGACTGCTGTCCAGATTCAAGCACTTTCAAGGACTGCTGTCCAGATTCAAGTACTTTCAAGGACTGCTGTCCAGATGCAAGTACTTTCAAGGACTGCTGTCCAGATTCAAGCACTATCAAGGACTGCTGTCCAGATTCAAGCACTTTCAAGGACTGCTGTCCAGATGCAAGCACTTCAAATGTGTATGAATCATGCTTGATGTGCAAATGTCCATTGAAAAACTGGACAAAATGTGCAAAAATCTCAAATCTTATAAAAATAAGATGTACTGTCTTTGATCTGTGATGTGATGAACAACAAAAAACACATTGTTATATTACAAACAAGGGATATATTTCATACATCAGCTATGTACAAAGCACTTATTCAGATCACTAAAACAATATCACAGAAATGAAAGCCCTATAATAAAATACAAAGCAGCTAAAATGCAGCATGTAATTATAAATTAACAACAAGCTATTGCATGTATATTATATATGCGAGGTATGTTTGTCAAGGCAGTAAGTATTATAAACAAGAGGGAGTTCTAAACCACCATACACTTGTAGCATTTTAAAGCAAATGTTGACAGAGAATGAAAGGTGACGGATGATGTATTGATGGACGGTCACCATGCCATAAGCTCACTTGGACTTTCAGGCCAGGAAAGCCAAAAAGTAAAAAGAGATTATACAGAATAAAATGTCTCACCGGTCCTCGTTGTCAATAAGGCTCGAGTCAAAGTCAGAGTAATTTCTAGAATAAAGACATTGTTGAGTTTGGGTGCAACATGTTAGTGTATGATTTAATATTTATGATATTACCTTTGACCCCATGACCGTAAAATCCACATTAACCATAGTCAGAGAAGTTTTCTCATACATGATGAGCAGAAACTGATTTTTCTACCATCACCGGTGTATCCGTGAAACTAGACCTTAAGATGGCTACGATTAAACCAAAGGCGCAAGGGGCCTGTATCACTCACCTGGAACATTGACACTTCATATAGGAACGCATGTTCTACATGTTCAGCCCTATACATTTTTGCGAGAAATTCAAATTCTGGACAGAAACACACACATTTAATTTTTAAAAGTACAAATTGTCGCCGAGCATTTTAGCAGTAATATTTTTCAACAATTTCCAGAACATTTTCAGGAATTCAAGATGGCTGCCTGAAAGAAAATTAATAATCAAATTTCTGTATAAGTTTGCTGAAGCCTACCACAATACAGTATTTCCAGTTCCAGCCAGGTTTGTTTGAAAAAGACTTTCATGAAGCCTACCTCAATAGGGTACTTCCAGCCAGGTTTGGTTGAAGAAGACTTCCCTACTTTCAGTCAGGTTTGGTTGAAAAAGACCTTCATGAAGCCTACCACAATAGGGTACTTCCAGCCAGGTTTGGTTAAAAAAGGCTTCCCTGAAGTCTACCGCAATAGGGTACTTCCAGCCATGTTTGGTTGAAAAAGACCTTCCTGAGGCCTATCGCAATAGGGTACTTCCAGCCAGGTTTGGTTGAAAAAGGCCCAACTGTTAATGAGGTGTCGTCTTTTAACTGATCGTCTGAGCATTTTTGGAAACCCAAGATTGTCGATAGAGAAATCGACCAATCAGATTATCTTTAACAGACTTGGTTCAGGTCATGTCATAGATGGTTTCTTGAGTTTCACCAATTTCATTTGAACAATCTGACTTGTATCTCTATATCCTAAGAACTTCCTGACAAATCCGGAGAAGTTGTCTTTGCGAAAACTAGGTCATCCAAGATGACCACAAGACAAGTCGACCAATCAGGTTCTCAGGGTCTTGGACAAAGTTTTCACCAGACATTGGCCAAAATAAAGTATTTTTGTTTCAAATCAATCGGCCAAGTGGTTTCAGAGATCTTTAATTGTCTTTCTAAATATAGAACAAAACCCAAGAGGGATGCCGCCAAATCTAACAATCGTCAACACCTGAACAAGCTTGAATCTCTATACCCTAAGGATACGTCCTGTCAAATCTACTGGTAATGGACCTTTCCAGTTTTAGCTATGCCACGCCCATCTATAATTAGGCTCCGCCCCACACCTCGCTCGTGTTGGGATCGAGCAAGCCCTGAATTGCCTGACCATCAATTTCCAGAAAACTATACAGATTAAGCTGTTAAATATTTTGAAACTAATTTGACTGGGTGCTGACACAGACACATAGGCCTGACACAAACACATCCTGACAAAGACACATAGGTCTTGACAGACGCATAGGCCCTGAACAGACACATAGGTCCCGACACAGACACCCCGGTCCTGACACAGACCCTGACGCATAGGTCCTGACAGACACTGACACATAGGTCCTGACTCAGACACGTAGGTCCTTACACAGAAATATAGATCCTGACGGACACATAGGTCCTTACACAGACATATAGGTTCTGACACAGACACATAGGTCCTGACAGACACATAGGTCCTGACATAGACATATAGGTCCTTACACAGATACATAGGTCCTTACACAGACACATAGGTCCTGACAGACACATGGGTCCTGACACAGACATATAGGTCCTGACACAGACACATAGGTCCTGACAGATAGGGTGGTATACAGAACAAAGTGCAAAAAATTAACATCTGGGCAAAGGTTAGCAATGGCAGTTAGCTTTAAGTTAGTAACCTCAATCTCATTTTGGTGCCACATGTCCTCTAGATAATCATGTATCATATGTTTAGCTCCATCACAATTAGCCAATCCTGAAACCTAGTATGAGAAACAGAGCGGAGTGCAAAAATCAGTATTGATAAAACTCTGTACCATGGTCACAATGCTCTTAACCTTTGGACTAGTGACGTCATCTATGCAATCTGGCAGCCTCATCTTGGTATAGATAATTGTGGTCAAGTTTAGTTGTAACAGGATTAACAAAATGATCGTGTGTGTGTGCGTGCGTGCGTGCGTGCGTGCGTGCGTGCGTGTGTGTGTGATGGCACAAAAATAATTATCCACTGGCAGCAAGCAGATAGTATGGTACCAAAAATGTAAAACATCTGACAAACTATATACATGACATATTCTAAATAAAAAGTTCTACAACCGTTATACAGGTATGTTACGCTCAGAATGCGGGTCCTTTTTTAATATGGCCAGATATATGTTAGCAATAAATTTTCTTAACCATGATGAAGGTTGTTTATTTACTTTGATTTCATATGCGGATTAACATGAAAATAAAGTGTTTTGTTATTTCCTTTAAAGGGTGAATGTGACATGTGAAAATCCACTTACCCATTAGAATGCTGGTCGACAATCTGACTAATACTGTTGACATGTAACAAATCAAACCAAAATGTTGAAAAAGCCGAGTTCTGTGTCAAGGTCACAGTGACTTTGACTTTGACCTTGTAACCCCAACATCATCATGCTGCTTCCTAAGATGATAGGTAACCATGCATCCAAGTTTAGTTGCAATAGGCTTAACCAATCCTGAAATATAAGGTAGGTGAGAAGTTTTGCTAAACTTAATGTTGAAATAAGTTCTGTATCAAGGTCACAGTGACCTTGACCTTTGACCTTGTGACCCCAACATCATCATGCTGCTTCCTATTATTATAGATAACCATGTATCCAAGTTTAGTTACAATAGGCTTAACCAATCCTGAAATATAATCTGAGAAGTTTTGCTAAATGCAGAGCCTTAATGTTGACACTGCTGCCGTTGGCAAAGGGATACCTATGTCTCGCTTTCTGCTTCGCAGGCGAGACAAAAATCATGTTTGTTGTCTCGTTCCATAGACCATTAACAGCCAATTTATGCAAAGGTTTATTTCTGAAACCTTTCTTTTTATTAAGTGGGTGGGTGGGTGGGTGAGTGAGTGAGTGAGTGAGTGAGTGAGTGAGTGAGTGAGTGAGTGAGTGAGTGAGTGAGTGAGTGAGTGAGTGAGTGAGTGAGTGAGTGGCTGGGTGAATGAGTGAGTGGAATTGAGGGGGATTGAAGGAGCGTGCGAGTGAGGCGGACTGAGGAAGTGAGCGAGAGTGAGTGAGTGCACAAGTGAGCGAGTGAGTGAGTGAGTGAGTGAGTCTATTACAGCGACAGAAACATTGAAAATAAATTTACAACATTAAAAATCACTGTGACATAAAGCGGCTGATTAAAGATGTTCATAACATGGAAGCTATCTTGTAGGATGACTAAACTACAGTTAGAACATTTTGAGTGCACATGCGCAGAAAATCAAATTTCTTGATCTAATTAATACAATATGTTTAACCAAACTCGGCCGTATTAAATTCTTAACTAGCATACATATTGCGCAAAGAGAGAATCAGACTTATGTTAATTTAAATGCTATAAAATATTTCTTTTCTGGTGTTAATATTATCTAAATCAGCACATTGCACGTTAAATTACAAGGAAAATGTTCTAGTTTAATAAAACACTAGCAGATACAGTTTTTGAACAGATTTAGTACAATCTGTCAACATACTCGCGAGATACGAATGGAACTGAAAAGATTCCCCATTTCTACATTTCCTTTTGCGGATTTTATATATAATAATTGGTCATTTGAATTCAATTTTATGCAACAGTAACATGTTTTTAACCAGAAATACGGTTGCAATGCAACCATGAAGCTCAACTTTACAAAGATCTATGAAGCTTGACTTCAAACAAAATAAACGAAATCTAAGATTTCTTTTTTCACGAGAGAGTTGATACTTACCTCCCTAATACTTTTGATATTGCTAAATATTGGCTTTCACTCAATAAACACTCAGATTAAAACAGTTAGGCGCCCCTAGTGGGCAGGGAGTCAGAGCGTAGTCTGGCGGATGCCAGCCCCACCACCGCGCATGCGCAGACTAGCACTTCCTCTGACTAGATTATTGGCTGACACACATGCAACTATTAAGAGCCTGAAGACCGAGCCTCTGTGGGGTGGAGAGGCCGGGTCCGTATCTAGGGAGGTAAGTATCAACTCTCTCGTGAAAAAAGAAATCTTAGATTTCGTTTATTTCACTTCAAGAGTATACTTACCTCCCTAATACTTTTGATATTGCCAGAATTCGAAAGTGAATCTGGCGGGAGGGAGGCGAGGTCAAAAGACCAGCTCATCCCTATACGCTTTTTCCGCGTTTAAGGCACTTAAACTTCTGAAACTGTCTGAAAAAACAGTCAGGATTTGACTAATCATCGGATAACACCACCGATGTATGAGAGATGACCGAATGTCATATGCGCTCCCCCCCCCCTCCTTCCTGGGAGGAAGAGTCGACTGACCTCAATGTCCTATACGCTCTCTACGTACAAGTGCCATGTACTACAGGACAGAGACGAAAAAGCTCCATTTTCGTAACTCTCAACAATGAACCACACAAATACACAAACCATCACCATATTAATAACGGGTAACGTGACAATACAATCAACAATGGACAACACATGAACAAGACTGACCTTGTTGAAATGGCTGCTGACATCATCTTCCCCTTGGTAAAGACTGATGCAGGCCCAAAAAAGTGGGTGTTTCCATAAATTAATTGTGAAATATATAAGTAATGAGGAAAACCCTCCTCAAAAAATATAAACCGAGTTATTTTTTCAAAATCGACAAGGCGAGAGGATTAGAGGTGTCACGGAGATAATGGTCTGTAAAACTTGACTCACAGTGCCACTGAGCCACCGACATAATATCATCCACCGGGACCCCATTAAATAGGGCGGTGGATGTCACTACGCCGCGGACACTGTGAGCCTTGGCCACGTCAACCTGCTTCCCGGTGGCGGATTTATGGCAAAACTGAATGCATTCCACAATCCACCTGGAAATGGTGTCCTTAGAAGCCCTGCCATGGGGTTCAATATATGACAACCATAACGCTGACTGGTCGGTGCGCCACTCCGCCGTACGTTGTTTGTACCGGCGCAGCGCCCGGACGGGACACCATGCTTTAGAATTAGGATCATATCTAGTTAAAGCAGGCAAAACAATAGGTTGACCTGGATATTTCAATGACTGATTTTTAGCCAAGAAATTAATCCTAGGTAGCAGCTTAAGGCCTTCCCCTGAAACCACAAAACGGTCATCCTCGGCTGATAAGGCATGAATTTCACTCCTACGCCTAGCCGAGGCCGCAGCAATTAAAAACACAGTCTTCAGTGTTAATAGTTTCATAGAAATGGAACTAAGTGGTTCAAAAGGCTTATCACCTAGTACTTGAAGCACTAGCGATAAACTCCAAGACGGAATCACAGGAGGATTCCTTGGTCTTAGATTGCCCATGCCTTTAATTAATACATTTAATGTATTTACTTCATCACTTCCCCTCTTAGCCAAGCAAGGAATAACAGACATTAATGCTGACTTATAACCAGCAATAGAGTTAGGCTTGAGGCTATAGGCATCATAGAGGTGACAGAGGAAATCAGCTACTACTTGAATAGATGAATCCATTGGATCAATACATCTTTTTGAGCACCATTCTGCAAATCTGTTGATTTTATAATTATATGCTCTGGAGGTTGACCCCCTCCTGGCTTTGGCCATAAACATGGCTGCTTGCTCAGAAAAGCCCTCCTTAATTCTAGATTCCTTGACAACATCCACGCAGTCAATCTGAACATTGACGGATTGTTGTGAAGGGCCTTGCCCTGGAAGATAATATCGTCCATCAGAGGCAGAGGAACCGGATTGCAGACCAGAAGGTCCAGCAGATCCGTATACCATGATCGGCTTGGCCAATCCGGGGCGATCAGAAGCACTTGGCATTCCTCTTGTCTGATTTTCTGAAGAATTTTTGGAATCAGGATTGCTGGAGGGAATGCGTATGCATACATTCTCCCCCAGCCGATAGCTAACGCATCTGTTGCGAAAGCGCTTGGATCCGGAATCGGAGAGACGTACGTCGTCATCTTCGCATTCTTCTTCGTTGCGAACAAATCGATGTTGGGTTTCCCCCAATGGTCGAACAGACGATCCGCCACACATTGATTTAGTTGCCATTCCGTGGGTAAAACACTCATCCTTCGGCTCAATGAGTCTGCTAGCAGGTTTAACCTTCCCGGAATATGAACTGCTTTCAAGGTAATCTGGTGATCCAGACACCAACAAAGCAGTTTCCATGTCATCATACAGAGACTGGGCGACTTCGTTCCGCCCTGGCGGTTTATGTAAGTCACAACTGTTGAGTTGTCTGAACGAATAAGAACAATCTTGCCCTGAACTTTCCGTAAGAAATGTTCCAGGGCCAGGACTACTGCTTTTAGCTCCAGTAGATTTATATGTTCCTTTGACTGTTCCAGATTCCAAAGCCCTGATATCGTGTACTCTTCCAGGCAAGCTCCCCAGCCCTCCATCGATGCATCTGTATACACAGTCACCTGAGGGTGGGGAGGGGTCAGCAAAACCCCCGGCAAGAGATTCTCTGTATTCAACCACCATTGCAGGTGGTGAATAAGAGGCGCCAACACTGACACATTCGAGTCCAGCGAACCTGTACTCTGGGTCCATTGTGTCATGAGAAATAACTGGATCGGCCGCCTGCGTAAGGCGGCCTGAGGAATGACTGGTTCCAATGAAACCATCAACCCCAGCATTCTCAAGTAAACCCGTGCCAGGACATGACGACTGTCGCACACTGACTGAATTAATGAGATGAGTTTCTGAACTCTCTCCTGAGTAGGATAAACATATCCTGTCTCTAGATCGAAGAACATCCCCAGGTAAACAAACTTCTGGGATGGAGTCAGCTCTGATTTTGGGAAATTGATCATCCAGCCTAAGTCTGTGAGAGTTTTCAAAACAATCTCCAGATTGGCCGACAAACTTTCCCGGGTGTGCGCTTTCAACAGCCAGTCGTCTATGTACGTGTGGACTGCTATGCTTCTCCTGCGGAGGTATGCTGTGATTGCAAGAACCACACGGGTGAAAACCCGAGGAGCCGTGGAAATTCCGAAGGGCAACACCCTGAATTCCCACTGTCTGCCCTGGAATGCAAATCTCAGGAAGCGACAGAAACTCCCGTGGATGGGGATGTGGAAATAAGCGTCCTTCAAATCTATCGACGCCGTCCACATCCCCCTCTCCAACCCCGCCAACACCGAGCGCACCGTTTCCATCTTGAAACTGGGCGTCTCGATGAACTTGTTCAGTGGCTTGAGGTTGAGAATCGGTCTCCACCCTCCGGTGCGTTTTGTTACCAAGAACAGGGTTGAATAGAAGCCCGGACACCTTTGTGCCGGCTGAATAGCTCCTTTTTGTACGAGGGAATTTATCTCCTCCTCGATACACAACCTTTGATCTGGATCTCTCGGAATGGGAGTCCAGACTGGCACCAGAGACAGTCGCGACGGCGGGCCTGTCATCCACTCTGGATGATACCCCACGGAAAGCCATCGCAAGACTAAACGGTCCTGAGTTAACCGTTCCCACTCTTGCATGTGGTCGGCCAGCCGGCCTCCCACCGGTCCACCTAGGGACCGCGGTGGACACAAGGCATGCAAGAGCGGCACTGTCTCCGTCGCCATACACACCGGCGTGGTCCTTACCGCGGTAAGCGCCCTGTCAGGAACGATAACCACGCCCAGATCCTCGCGCGCCCCGCCCCGCCCCGCGCGCACCTCGGTGCACGGGCGGCTGCCTGGCTGACGGCGGCTGAGGAGCCTGCGCCCCCCTCACTGCTGGCCGAATCGCACGCGGCCGAGGCCGGCGCTGCGACGGCGGCTGGCCTCTGACTTGGCCAGCACCACCTCGAGCCTGCAGGGGACGATACGCAGGGGCCGCGGCGCGAACGTTAGCACGACGCAGCACCTCAAACTGTTCGCGCAGCGCCCTCTGGTTATTCACCAGGGTGACCGTCTCCTGGAGGTGGCGACATCCCTCACCTCCAAAAAGACCAGGACCCGTCATAGGCGTACGGAGTAGCCTACTATACAGGTCCTGAGACGGGCACAGATTGTCCAGGGCAAACGTGCGTCTTGCCCGGACACTCCTGGTCACCGCCCGCGTCATACAGTCCAGCGCCAGGTTAATACCATCCTGGATGGTTCGCTGGACCGCGAGCGGGCTTGGCTGGCGCGATGCGGATGCCGTTACTACCCCCTGTAACAGCTGGGAGACGTGGGACAGAGCGGCGATCGAAGCCCTCCCACTCTCCTCCGCATCACGCAACGCGGTATTCGCCGAACGCAACGCGTTCGCGCACAAGACCCCCGCGTCAGAACGGGAGCCTGGCCGCGTATCCTCACCCAAAGCCGCGCGGTCATCCACGCTGGGCTTGGGTACCACACCGTACCGCTGGTAGTCCAGGGGCACGATGCGACAACGCCTGGCCACCTCGCGAGGGGCCTTCGCGAGACGTCCACTCGTGTTAATGGACGACTCCGCCGCCTTGAACATGTCAACGACATGCTCCGCCAGCGGCAGAGAAGGCATAGCGTTAGCAGTTGGTTTCCCAGCTAACCACGGCGTGTGAACACGGTGGCTAGCCGACTGCTCCACGGGCAGATCAGGCCTAACGCTCACCAACCACTGGCAAGCGTCATACCAATCCTGCTCCGTGGCTAACTGCGAGCGCTCTACAAGACGGGGTCCTTCGTCTTCCTCCTGAGCGCAAGCAGTAGAGCTTGACGGCGGGTACGCTGATACACCTGGCAAGCCAGGGAAAACATGCGGGCCTGACAGCCCCGGCATATGAATATCACTGGTTTGACCAGGAGCAGGCACCGCGGTAGAGCGCGGGGTATATATAGCCCCACCACGGGCCCGGCCAGCACCAGCTACACGCTCGGCAAGCCGAGGTATGCGGTACCGCTGGCCATCAGCAGCGCCCTGGGCCACCACCTGAACCGCGGACCTTACTCCAGGGTGAGTAATACCGTGGAAAAAAGCGCCTGTATTCCCCGCGAGGGGTGTACAAACGTCTTCATCCATGTCCACGTCGTCTGACGGCGACCCTAGCAGGTAATCCTCATCACCCTGGTCAGAAAGATTAGACCCCGGGTCAGCAAAGAGAGCTAACCCGGGCTGACCAGGAACGGTGCCATAGGAGGTACTGGCCACCGCGGCGTGCGGATACCCCTGGACTGATAAGCAGCCAGCGGGTTCCAGCGACAACCGTCCACGGTCCCCTATTTCTCGTTTCCGCTTCTTCTTCTTCTCCTCCTCTACCACCTCGTCCGTCGCCTGTAAGCAGCACAAGAATTCGGACATTAACTCGCCCCCCCAGTGCTTACATATGTCACAATTAATCAAGGGACCACAAGGGCTACATCGATAACACAGATGCGGCCAGAACTTTACATGCATAAAACGTCCACAGGACGCGCAACCCGGTCCCTGAAACAGGCCAAAGGACAAGGAGCATGAGCAACTAGTTAAGCTTAGAAACTCAATCCAACTCAAAGAGAAGGAAAACGATCATAAAAATCAATATACATCAGAAACCAGCATAGCGCTTGAATTGCTGATAAATACATAGCCAGGCTGATTATGACGTCATTAATCCTGTGACAGGAAAAATTCGATCCCAACAAAACATCCAAGTGCAAGGACGAATTGTATGCTGAATGGATAAGTTGACTAAACAACCATCAGATACATATAGATAACTCTTTTCTGGCAAAAATGTTAATTATCTCCCTTTGTTTGTTTACAATAATTAACATCACCACATTATCAATAACTAGATACCTGACACTTTGTATAGACAAACCATCCAACGTGACGAACCGGAAACTCCACCATCTGCACGCCTCTTAACTCTCTCCACCTCATGGGGAAGGAATTGGATCAAGAGGGCAAAGTGAGAAGACCTTTATACCAGGCCTCCAACTCACTGGACATAATTTTTCATTTGGTTAGATAACCTAACAGTGTTAGTAGGAAATGGAACCATGGTGGAGAGAAAACTAACTCTCTGTTACTGTGACGTCACCACCTAGCGTCATACAGACCTGTGGACATAAACAGAAAGAGAAATTAGTCCTAGGTAGCACCGAGTTGATATAACCCAACCAACCAAGGCGCTTATCACGGTAAACGCGAGTCCCGGAAACACAATACACCGGGAAGAAAACTCGCTAATTTTACTAGAAGTCACCTGATTTAAAGGTCCTCCGTCCTCCTGTGGCGAAGTATTCCTATCCGCCATCCAAAAAAGTGACTAACACTCCAAACAAACACCACTTAAACAGTTTAAGAGAGCGAAAAAGCTATTGAACAAAAAAACATGTGTGATCTCTTTGCCAATAATCTAGCAAAGAGGTAGTGCTAGTCTGCGCATGCGCGGTGGTGGGGCTGGCATCCGCCAGACTACGCTCTGACTCCCTGCCCACTAGGGGCGCCTAACTGTTTTAATCTGAGTGTTTATTGAGTGAAACCCAATATTTAGCAATATCAAAAGTATTAGGGAGGTAAGTATACTCTTGAAGTGAAATATATATACGGTTCTCAATACAGTTATTTATCAACAAGAGGCCCAAGGGCCTGTGAGCCTGTGATGCTAACCTGGACCATTAGCATTTGAACCATTTGTATTTAAATATACATGGATAATTTCCGGAAAATCCAAGATGACCGCCAAGGAAATTGACCAATTAGAATTCTCATTTGATTTCCTGAAGCTTATCGGCATAGGATCATTCCACCCAAGTTTGGTTGAAATCTAGTTGTTGATTAAGCAGTAGTAGCGATAAAGGATACTAACCAGTGACAATCGTGAAGAGTGCAATGAGTAATGAGTGATGCCTAAGACATGTTTTCCCAGGAAATATCTCATTTAAGCCGCTTCTGCTGATCATTCCATTCCCAAAAATTATCCAATCCGTATATGAAAAATAATTATTCTTCCTACGATTGAACATTGTTTATCTAATCACGTCGTGACTGACACTTTATGATCCTTGCCGCAATGAATGGTTATACACACATGACGTTAAATATCTAACACACGCTTGATAGGCTAAGTAGATATAAACTGCTATGTTGAACTAAACGGAAACAGTTAATGTTGAAAAAACTAGATTTTTCCAAGAACACGGTGACCGTGACATTTGACCCCAATGTCATTGTGTCATGCTGTGTTATTACAATAAAGCGTGTGTCCAAGTTTGGGTCCAGTATGATTAACCAAAGATGAGATATAAACTGCTAAGTTGAGCTAAACGGAAAATTATAATGTTGAAAAAACCCCAATGGTTTACCAAGGTCACAGTGACCTTGATCTTTGACCTTAACGTCATTAGGGGATGTTGTGTCCTTATACGGAAGCATGTGTCCTAGTTTGGGTCTAGTATACTCAACCAAACCTGAGATATAAACAGAAAAGTTGAGCTAAATGGAAAATAATGTTGATAAAGCAATGTAACATGTTATTACCAAGGTCACAGTGAGCTTGACCTTTGACCCCACTGTTATTGTGAGATGATGGGTCCTTATAAGGAAGCATGTGCCCAAGGTTGGGTCCAGTATGATTAACCAAACCTGAGATATAAACAGAAAAGTTGAGCTAAATGGAAAATAATGTTGATAAAGCAATGTAACATGTTATTACCAAGGTCACAGTGGGCTTGACCTTTGACCCCACTGTTATTGTGAGATGATGGGTCCTTATAAGGAAGCATGTGCCCAAGGTTGGGTCCAGTATGATTAACCAAACCTGAGATATAAACAGAAAAGTTGAGCTAAAGGCAAATTGGACACTGATGACACCACCGACGCCAGTCGACGTGCAGAGTATTGCAATAACTCATTTTACTTTGTAAAGTCGAGCTCAAAATAGATATTTCCAAAACCATTTTTTTCATAAATATACGGTTTTGTGGTTTTGAGATTATGGCACAGATTTTTTAACAATCACATCTACAGAATACCAATACCGGTAAATACCACACAGCCCTAGAGATGCCAGTTAATGACACAAAAATGATTATCTGTTCACACCATTCATTGTAATATGGGCACAATTATTTAAAACATCTGTAAAAAATATATTTACATGATATATATTCTCGATATAAAAGTTCTAAAGCCTTTACACATCTATATTAATATATTCTGTGCAATAAATTATACCCAAAGCATTATACATGTTGTATATAATAATCAGATTCACAATTATTTACCATTTGCTAAAAGTATTTGCTAAAAGTCCTCATTGATATATAACTAGATATTTTATAAATATTAACAGATGAAAATGTATACCAGAAAATCTAACAGTAAATAAATAATAGTTTTAAATTGTAAAAAATCTATCGACTTTTTTAAACCAACGAAATAACAGAGAAAATTACCCTAGATCAATATGCCTTGATTCTAATATCATGTTTAGATTGCACTCATTAAGTGTGTTTACGTCGCTGTAGGACTTTTATCATTCCAGTCATCTCCCCCTGGTGAGTGCTCTTCTGAGGACGAGGCAGATAAAGGTGATGTGACCATCTGTAGAAAACAAACAATAAACCAGTGATTCAGTGACATGACAAGATATCCCACCCCCACTCCAGCATCGAACACGACGCTTCATTAACACATTCATATAAATGCAATCTAAATGTGGCTATTTCTTTATGATGTAAGAATATTCTGTCAAACATGTGTACCTTGTAAATTTGTACTTTTGAAAATTTACCACTGGTGTGAATGGCTGGATAACCGAACCAGTCCCAGTGCAAAACTTTCAAAAATAGACTTCTTTTTATCTGCTCACTGAAGGTTCATTTGCAGGTCAAACAAATGCTATTTTTAAAAATTCATCACTGAAACGACTGGCTCAGTTATTGCCCCAGTTGTTCCAATGTTAAAATCTACAAATATTCTTCTCTTGGGTTACACCAATATACATATGTGTTAATCAGCTATGCTATCCACCCTCAGATGCTGTCAAACATCTACCAGGCTTCATTTTACTAGTGTGCAGATTTACAGTTACTTCAGTACCCGGTAAATGCGTTCAGGCTTAATTTACATCTCTAAATGCTAACTGACATAAATCTGATATGTCTGCTGCAGACAATTATATAACATTATATGGGATATTATATCAATAAACAGCTCTTAGTTCAGCAATGTCATTTGTCAGGAGAAAGCGAATAGAAACAACTAATTTCACAGCCAGCTGATATGACTGAAGGTCCATATTCACCAGTACCTCCAGAAATGCCATCTATACATATTAAGTTTATATTTCAAAATTTCATGAGAGGAGGCCAGAGACAACTTCATATGGGAGTCATTGAGGGGGATAGGGATATACTCCACCCCAACAGTCGCTGAGGATAAAACACTGTTTAAAATATCCTGATGATGTCTCTGGACATCAAAAAGATACTTACAGAGAATTTCTTTCGGAGAGCTCTCGTCATAAGGGGAGTTAATCCTTGTCCGGAATCCCGTCGACGCTTATTCTCACCAAAGATGGGGGTTCCTCCTGGGCTCCTAGTGTGAAATAAGCAGACAATACTATATGATAACTTTTTACAAGGCTATGGAATCTTCCATTTTTAGTTATGCCCCACCCATCTCTATCTAAGCTCTCCCCCCCCCCCCCCACACCTCACTCGTGTTGGGATTGATCGATCTCTGAACTTCCTGACTATCAATTTCCAGAAAACTATACAGGTAAGCTGTTGAATATTTTGAAACTAATTTGACTAGTCGCTGTTGCTGCCATCACGCAGTCAAATCAGTTTCAAAATATTCAACAGCTTACCTGTATAGTTTTCTGTAAATTGAAAGTCAGGGAGTTCAGGGATCTATCGATACCATTACAGGTGAAGTGTGGGTGGAGCTTAGCTAAAGATGAGCGGGGCATACCTAAAGCTGGATTCCTCCATTATTTACAAGATTCATATCAAATAGAAAGACTGCAAATGGTTTAGCACTTTAATGGTCAAATTTGGTCAAGAAAAATTTTATATTGTCTTATTGAATGTCCATTTACACGCTCAGTTATCGAGCCAGTCATTCCAGTGGTAAATTTTCAAAAATTGTATTCTCTTGGTCTGTAATTGGACATTCCACAAGGCCATAGCAGAGGCTGGTTTTGGCCGGTATGACCATTAAAGGGTTAATATAACTTGATATAGTTTTAAAGAAGGGTTTAAATTGTAAAAAAGATTTAAAATTTAAGATAGCTAAGAAGGCCAATTACATGTAGTATGAAAGAGCTAGTCATTACAAGTCTATTCTCTGTTGTGTACCAACTGGTGCACAAATTAGACAGATGGCTAATGACTGCAGGTATCTGATGACATTTTGTCTACGAGCTGCAACACATGTAAATACCATGCTATGAATTACATACATGAATCTTACCTGTTTATCTTTGTCCTCTTCAAATGTCTTCTAAATGATACAGCAGCCTGAGCCAAGCTGAAATATACAACAAGCTTGTTCTAACACATCTAAAAGACACAATGGCATGGACTAAACTGAAACAAACAAAAATCGCAAGGTGGCTGCATTGTTCACCTGGAACACAGGCTAGTGAGATTTCTGTATATAAATCCTTGATATAATTTCATGAAAATCAAAGATGGCTGCAGAGGCACCGACAAACTTGATTAAACCAGCATCATACCATCTCAGCTTGGGAGGACATTTTTATGAAAATTAGGTCCTTCAAGATGGCTCTTTGGACAATCGAACGTTCAGCTGTTGCCTAGATGTTTCATGAGTTTTGAATCAATGCCCCAAGCAGTTTCAGAAAAGGTTTTTGAAGGCATTTCTAAAAATCGGCTGTAATCTAAGATGGCCATTGGCCAAATTGACCAATCGTCTTTGTTTAAATAAAAGGTTGACGGACAGCAGACTATTTTGAAGACAATGTAAGAAACGGTCTGCTGAATATGTAGGATGTGATTGGAAGCCATTGTCAACGCCTATCTGTCGCCTCACCGAGTTAACTCCTGGTGACACTTCATGTCAAACAGTCGGGACTGAGATTGGCAATTGCTGGCGAGAAGCGGAGGCTGCTATCACCGCCTGTAACAGATTGGAGAGGTGTGACAGGGATGAAACTCTCACACTCCTCTGAGTCTCGCAGAGCGGTATTTGCTGAGTGCCTGGCATTCGCGCAAAGGGGTCCCGTAGCAGACCGGAACCCAGGCCACGCAACTATGCCAAAGCCGTATGATCATCAGCGAACAGTTTTGGAATGATGCCATAACTCTGAATGTGAGTTTTTCATAAGTTAATGGAAAACTGTTCCTGAAGAAACATGTTTAAAATGCCATACGCAAGGAATGTACAGTGATTATCGGCATCTTGTCCTGAAGACACAGGAGTCAACCCATGAAGCAGCTAACGGGTCTACCAGGAGCTTTGGCTTGGGGCCTACGAACCATTGGCAAGTGTCAAACCAGTCCAGACACAGAGATGAGTGGCAACTGAAGAAAAACACTGAAAAACACTTAAACCGCCTTCCCCCCCCCCCCTTTAGAAAAAGGGTAGTTTTAAAGGTATTTAATTAAAAGCAGAAACCTTTCAAATCTCGATTTTATCAAAAAACACTGATATCAGTGTATCCACTGAAGACTCGCATATATGAACTGTCCTCCTTGGTAGCTATCTGGCATGCCTGGGACATCTTGATGAGCCAAACACCGGACTCATTGTCTTCCACGATGTTCCCGCTAGGAGCCAACAACCCAGCTGGTAAAGAGGTTGTCATCATGGAAACCCCCGAGCAGTCAAGCCATATGGACCCGCAGGGGCCTGCATGACTTGAGCCATGCCTCCATCGAGCCGGAGCGGCATGCAGGGTGAACGGTATAAAAACAAGGACTGCGCCTTCCATAATGAATCCTTCATTTTTCTGAAGAATTTGATATAGCTGGCCATCTGTGTCAACCTGTTGAGCTGAGGTTATCACTCCATGGAGATGGTCAACCGTATGCCTCACGGGAGACCTACATGTATCCACATCCATGGCTTCCGACTCACTGGCTTGACCACCTCGCAGAGGTTCCCCATTTTCTTCCTCAGAAAAGGTGCCCAAGTTGTCCAAGGGAGGTAACTCAGCTTGAGGAAAGATACTGCTGGAAGATGTGGTACCAAAGGGGTGGCGGCTCAAAATGCCCAGACCCTGCCCCCAGGTGAATAACCAAGCCTGGACCGATAGATGCCACTTCTGGTTCTGAAAACTTGTTTACATGGGCGGGGAACTTCTCAAGTGCAGGTGAGGAAGCCTTCATTTTTTTACCCTATTTCTTCTAAAACTTTCTTTAGCTTCATCTTGCTCGTGGATTTTAATAAACTCCAGGTGTAGCTTGTCTGACCAAAGATCACAGGTGCCACACCTGTAACCAGTCACACGTGTTACATCTGGAGCACTCATGACCAGCAAAACGCGCCTTAAGATAGTGATGACATGAAGAGCAGTCTGGAATTATATTCTGAAACGACACATAAACACCAAAATGAGTTTTTAGTCGTTTAAAGAAAATAAATGGAATAAATAAATAAATTGCAACTATGATAAAACTTTGAAAACTTTTCAAGAAGGAAGTTGCACAGACAATACAAAAAATGAGAAATACTTAAATTAAATAATTAGATCAAATTATAATGTAATTTCCCCTGTGGTGAAAAAACCGAGCAATATTTCATTAATGAATAATAATCAATCAATGTCGACCTATTCCTCGATAAAATAAAGAATGATTATTAGGCCATCCTTAAATAATAGGTTGTCCTCTCCCGACCGACCCTAAATAAAACCTGCAGACTCAAAATCTTTTTTTGTAGTTAATTGTGAAGTATTTTTTAAATTTTCTAATGTAAGTTCATTTGGAGATTTAATTGACTCCATTCGGCAAAATGCGCTCATATAACCTTTAGAAACTGTTTGCTTTATAGTTTCTGTTTCAAGTTCAAATAAAAAGCTTCAAGTTTAAATTCAATTTTGTAATGATATATTTCAGCAGGTAAAAAAGAGTTTCCTACCTAGCTACCTTACCATCAGGGTCGGGAGAGGACAACCAATCATGTCAGCTTTCATTTATACTAGGAAAGACCTAACAGAGAGTGAAAAGGTTCATCCAGAAAAGCCAATATGATACCATGAATAAGAAACAGGAGAAAGGCTTGACAAGCAAAACACTTTCAAAACTAAATTTAGACAAGCCCTCCTGCAGTCTCCCTATCTAACTCTGAGTCTGAAAGGTATACAGGCTAGTGTACCAGATGCGTGCGTGAGAAACTGCTGATGTATATACAGGAGGTCATCCAAGTTTCGAATCAATACTTTATGTCGTTTCAGAGAGGATTTTTAAAGACAAGCCTAAAAATCAGTCAAAATCCAAGATGGCCACCAGCCAAATAAGTTTATGTGAAAATTAGGTCATCCAAGATGGCTGGTGAAGCATTTGGCCAATTAAATTCCCTTGAACAAACTTGGTTCAGCTGTTTCCCTAGACATGCTACAGGTGCATGCTGTTTCATCAGCTTTGCATCAACCCCCCATGCAATTTTGGAGATTTTAAAGACATTTCTAAAAATCGGATAAACAAACATGGATCTCTATGCTCTAATATTCCTGCCAAATATAATTGGCCCACTGGGTCTTGAGAAGACGCTGTTTAACGAAAAAGTTGACGGCCAGATGAACGACGGATGGCCGTCATGGCACAAGAACTAATAATGAAAACCGTTCAATGTACTCACCCATCTTCACCCCTGCATGGCCAAATCTCCCGAGATAAGTCAATGTATTCAACAACGTGCTTTTCATCATACAAATGTGTCATATCGAAACTGTAGACATTATGAGAGTCAATGAAGGACTATTCCCAATGTAACACCCTGAATGACCAACAACTCATAGATTACGTGCTATTATATATATACATGCATACTTGAAAGACATGACAGATGAAACTTTCTACATTGTGACAGATAAACCGCTCAATCTATATGCACCAAAGTGCCATTGCTAAACATCATTGGTGCATACAGACCCAATCTGTGAGCACACGTTTGCTATTTGTTTTCTTTGGCGGTGCTCCAAGGAATTCAGAATGAAGATGTAAATAACTTACTCCTCTTGAGGTGTATAATTCTCTTTATCAATTCCCATGGATGCTTCTGACTTCCACTTTCGCAAATTCACTCGCTTCAAGTCCTCTAAGCGGATATCCATCCCAAAACCCTAAAATATAGCAGCAAGATATTGCACAAACCATATAAGGATCTTAAGATAACTTTGAACATGAAGGTTTTATTTATTAATGTAGGAAACTACAAGTTGTGAATGACTATGTTAGGAACGAATGGTTCATCATTGGATTCTGGTTGCATAGCAATGCATTTGACCTCATGTTTCAACTCTTATTATCCCAGCCCACCCTCTCCCTTCTAACCTAAATACATGTAGCTGGATATCATTTTGACTGCTAGTAAGTGCTAAAGGTGTATTCATTAAACATGGCTTACTGTTTACCCTTGGGGGTTCGCATAGCATGGTCGAGTTCATTTTGGGTCTAATAAGTTAGTCATGAGAATTTTGAGGACCCAATTTTGAACATTGAACTTACAGCTAATAACCTATTTTATTAAATAAATTCAGCACTCACTTTCTTTTGAGAGTTTGTCATCTCTGAAGTCTTGCGAAGTTTCACATTCTTTAAATCATCAGCAGTCACCATCAGCTTCCCTTCTTCAATTGTTGCCTATTAAAAGTAGTTTAAATGAAATCAATGTATCAGGAGTCTAAACTAAATCACTGTCAGTTGTTTAAATGAAATCAATGTGTCAGCAGTATAAACTAAATCACTGTCAGTTGTTTAAATGAAATCAATGTGTCAGCAGTATAAACTAAATCACTGTCAGTTGTTTAAATGAAATCAATGTGTCAGCAGTATAAACTAAATCAGTCAGTTGTTTAAATGAAATCAATGTGTCAGGCGTCTAAACTAAATTACTGTCCGTATGCTCCAAAAGGGAGTTCAGACTGTACAGGAATGACCAGGGGGCAAAGTTGTAGTCGGGTGGGCATGCAAATGGAAGCAGACCATAAAACCATGACCTACACCATGACCCATAGATGCATGCACTTGCATGTTAAGCCTTTGCCCCGTCATTTTTTAAATACGTTTAACATTTTGTTAGCTCTTGCTCCACGTCATACATCATTTGAATTGCTATGGCGAGCCATCCACTGTTGCGCATAGGGCTAGACAAATCTATCTGCAATTATACAACAGGAGGCAGTGTAGCCAATAATAAAACAGGAGACCCAAGGACCTTTACAGATCAGCTAATTAAAACTTTAGCTCTTGACACTGCCTAGTAATACTCAATGTCAAAGCATTTTAACCTAATTTTGCCCTATAATTAATGACTGAACAACGTAGCCTTTATTCTAGGGCAGCTTCTTCCAAATAATGCTGTCTTCTGCCTATGGAAACAGTAGCTTCCATAAATCACTGTGCCTTCGAGGCAATCACATAGCCAAACTAGCAAATCTGTAGTGTAAAAACAAACTCTGGAGTGTAAACACACAAAAAAGGGGGAGGGGAATATTAGAGTTTGAACTTCAGAGTAGCTGGCATTGGGGGAGCAAGAATATGAAATGTGTGGAAATCAAGCTTTAGCTCGATAATAGTTTCCAAACATGATTTGCCTTTTCTTTAGAGAAGAAATTTCTTCCAGATATCAGTGTGTCTTTCCTTTCAGGCCGCAATAACTTTCTGACAACACTGTGTCATCTGTCTACGGCAGTAAGCATTGTAAGTTTCCAGCCAACACTGTGTCATCTGTCTACGGCAGTAAGCATTGTAAGTTTCCAGCCAACACTATGTCATCTGTCTATGGCAGTAAGCATTCTAAGTTTCCAGACAACACTGTGTCATCTCTCTACGGCAGTAAGCATTATAATTTCCAGCCAACACTGTGTCTTTCAACTAGGGCAGTACTAACAGGTTCCAGAAAAGTTGGCTTTAGAACAATCAGAAGAGTGTATACCTGATGAATCATAAACAATTTGTTAGACACACATATTGGGAACTGATATAGTAGCGTTCTTATATGCATGCATTGAAACAAACCTGCAGTTCCATTTTCTCATTGCTTCGGCGTTTTGCTTTAAGCTTTCTCCTCAAGTCTATCAAAGATGTTTGACGCATAAGTGGTGGTGGAGGCAGTGGAGGGGGTGGTGGTGGAGGAAGAAGAGGTGCAACTTGTGGACCGGCATGAGACTCCGGTAGTGTAACATAGGCGTGCTCTAAAGTACAGGTGAGAGCTTCCGGCATGGTCGCTGACAGGCCTGGTGTGGTCAAGCGGCACATCGGCGTCGATGTTGTGTTATTGTTCATGAGTGAGTGGCAGTGTGTGCACAGATAACTTGTATCGAGAGACAAGATATTCAAACTTTGTTGGCCATGAACCGTCGATAAGCAGGAAGCATCTAACTGGCTCTGCAAGAAAGAATAGCAGTGTGTCAATCAAACAGACCAAATACATGGCAAGGCTGTTATTTCATGTCATGAGGTAAGAAATATTCACATTATAAAGACTTTGAAATTAATTTAACTAGTAGTAACAGATTCCAGTGATATAATGTTCAAAATAGTCAACAACTTCCCTTTATGAGTCTGCTTGAAACTGGAGAACACGAATGTAAGTATTGAACAAGAGGCCCAAGGGGCCTGTGTCGCTCACCTGAAACACTTACATTTTAAGTAGCAAGGTAATAGATTCTTCATGTACATGTAGACCTATAAATTTGCCTTGAAGAACTTTAATGGCCCTTAGTCCCAAATCATATTGCTTAAATTTTGGCTCAATCCATGCGTACAAGTTATTTTCACCAAAAATAGGTCATCCAAGATGGCCGCTAAAGTATCTTGCCATTCTATTTTCCTTGAACAAACTTGGTTCAGCTCTTTCCATAGATCCTATTTCATGGGTTTTGAATTGATGCCCCCCACACACTTTCGGAGACTTTTAAATATATATATTTTTAAATTGGCCAAAGTACAAGACGGCTGCCGGACAAATTGGCCGATTGGCTTTGATTGAACAAACGTGAATCTCTATGCCCTAAGGATTTTTTCAGCCATAACTTAAATCAGCCCAGTCGTTCGCAATAAGATATTTTTAATTTCCCATTGCTTTAGTATGGAAGCTTTTGGAGGGAAAATGATACAAGATAGCCTCCAAACCGTTTATCAGACAGTTTCAACCAGAATTGTGGTTTTGCACCCACGGAACTCGCCTGTTGATATAATTCTACATATAAGGGTCATTTGCAAAAGGTTAACTATTATGATTATATAAAATAAACTAGTGATATATATATTCATTACTAATGCTATTTATGAAGGCGTGATAGTTTAGCTGTAGCAGAACTAAACAAAAAAGTTAAACAGTATGTCAAGCTAAACAAACTAGTGGATATGCACGATGGTTAAAGATGAAGCTTGCCTGTTTGACTTATTTCTACAGTTCACTATTCCAAAGTCAAGGAATGGGCAGAGTACAAGAGAATGCAAAGACAAAACCCAGAATTCGCCAAAAAAGAAGTTGAACTGAAGCAAAATAAGCGAAAACATCCCGACTTTCGACAAAAAGAGAATGAGCATAAGCAAACTAAAAGAACAAATCCAGATTACCAACAGAAAGAATTGGAACATACCGTTAAAATTTGACTAAAGGACGCATTTTTTTGTCATATCACATGTTCTAGGAAGGGGGGGGGGGTGCATCCTATAATCGAGTACAGTGTTTGAGCACATTTTTTTTGTAAAGTTTCGTAAAAAACAAAAATGATACCACAGAAATTGCACTCATTTCCGCACGGTACAAATACTCGCACTATGTTTAATGTATACCTCAAAACATCATCGCGGAAGTGAAATTATTAAATTGGAGCATCTAAATATTGCGTATCCATTAATAAAGATCATTTATTACATCAAAATTAATCCGGAATGTGACATAAAATGGCGTCATGAAAAGCTATCAATCACGTGATTCGCCTCCAAACGTAAAAGATTGTTTTTAATTAGAGCGAGTACTCGGATAAAATATTCTGGACTCAGAACTCTGAATACTATATATTATCATTGCGCGATAGGAACTAAGTATTGTACTTTAGGTCTGATCCATACCCGTTTGATAAACAACTCCCGTTAGCGTATAAGATCTTGTGAGAACATGGCACCTCCAATCGCAAAAGAGCCAGCGGCTTGCCAACATAAGAAGCACGTTATCTCATTTTAATTCTGATTCCGTATTGGATCATTTAATGTTGGTCGGCATTACAAAATTAATGTGCAATATGAGAGTAAACACTATTCCATTATTAATTTTTTCTGAAATATTATTTCTCTGTTCTGATTGGATAAATTCTCCTGTACAGGCCAATGAAAACAGAGAATGACAGATATTAAAAGAATTCTAGTAAACACAACTGCTGATCTTACCGCATTCCCAATATCACACGATTTCCATATTTTCTAGGCGACATTTTATTTCAAAAGTAGCATTAATTTTGATGTAATAAACTATCTTTATTGAAGACACGCAATATTTAGGCTGTCCCATTAATAATTTTACTTCCACAATATTTTTGAGGCGTATATTAAACATAGTGGTACGGCCGTAAGCATGTGCATGGAAATTGTGTATGAGTTTTAACCATTTTGGAGAATGGATTTCAATTTCTCTATGCGTCCTTTCTATGAGTATACAGATTTTTGGGGAGGATTTGGGCCAAAATTTAGCCTGCGTCCTATACAAGCTAGCGTCCTTCCTCGAATAAAAATGGTAAACAAAATAAGCGAAAACATCCCGACTTTTGACAAAATGAGGAGTATATGCAAAGTAAAAGAACAAATTCAAATTACCAACAGAAAGCATGGATTGGTGCGTTATAATGAAATCCAATCCATTATGATGCACTGACAGACAATTTTGACCTTTTGACTCCACCACCTCCCATTTTTACACAAGAGCAAAATAATTCCTTGTAATGTACTCTACTACTCATGTGCTTAACAAGAGCTCTGCAAACGGCGCATAATACCCCACCATGATGACAAACCAATGAATGAGAGCTATCAGAAAATATTTATTTCTTCCTCAGCCCCATCAGACCAGTCATCCTTATGAAGTGTCAAAGCGATCTGTTAAACGTACGGAAACCAATTTTCAAGATGGCTGCCGCTGACTGGTGGCCATATCAGATTTCGGATTATCGTAAATTTTGATAAGTTTCTTCACCAGACATATTCCAACGATCGTAGGAAGTGGTCCAATAAATGAAATCCAGACCCCAACTTTCAAGATGGCAGCCCATGGCTGGCAGCCATCTTGGAGTTAGGATCATCGTCAATTTCGATAGGTTTCTTCTCCATACCTACTCCAACCACCCTATCAAGTTTCAAAGGGATCCGATAAACGGTAACGGAGTTATCATTTGGAAACCAATTTTCAAGATGGCCACCGGTGGCTGGCAGCCATCTTGGAGTTTGTATCATTGTCAATCTCGATAGGTTTCTTCCCCAGAGGCAGTCGAACCTCCCTATGAAATTTCATAACGATCCGATAAATGATACCGGAGTTATCATCTGCAAACCAATTTTCAAGACGGCCACCAGTGACTGGCGACCATCTTGGATTTCGGATCATTGTCGATTTCGATAGCTTTCTTCCTCAGACCTAGTCCAACCATTCTATGAAGTTTCAAAGCGATCCGATAAACGGTAATGGGGTTATCATCCAGAAACCAATTTTCAAGATGGCTACCGGTGTCTGGCGGCCAGCTTGGATTTCAGATCATCGTCAATTTCGATAGGTTTCTTTGCTACTCCTAGTCCAACCACTCCATGAAGTTTCAACGCGATCCTATAAACGGTAACAGAGTTATCATCCGGAAACCAATTTTCAAGATGGCCACCGGTGGCTGCCAGCCACCTTGGATTTCAGATCATCGTCGATTTCGATAGGTTTCTTCCCCAGGCCGAGTCCCACCACCCTATGACGTTTCAATGTGATCCGACAAATGGTAACGGGGTTATCATCCAGAAACCAATTTTCAAGATGGCTACCAGTGGCTGGCACCCATCTTGGATTTCAGATCATCGTCAATTTCGATGGGTTTCTTCGCTACTCCTAGTCCTGCGACATGACCACCTTTGGAAACATTTAATTTTTGACAGCCCCACCCGCTCCCCCTGGGTGGGTGAAGGCAGGGGGGGGGGGGGGAGAAGGGAATACCAAATTGTGTGTCATGCACATCCCTGGCCATATGTGCAATCATCCACAAAGTTTCAAGTTTCTATCTGAAATGGTCTAGGAGGAGTGGCATTACAATTGATTGGTGCCCACTTTTGACCCCGTCCCCTACCCTCAGTTTGACCCAAGATCAAAATAATTCCTTGTAATGTAGTCTACCACTCATGTGCTTAAAAATGATATGCGACATGAACATCTTTGGAAACATATTTTTTACTACCCCACCCCCTGGGTGGGTGAAGGGGGTGGGTGCATACCAAAATTGTGTTTCATGCACATCCCTGGCAATATGTGCAATCATCTCCAGTTTCAAATTTCTATCCGAAATGGTCTAGGAGTTACATTACAATCGATTGGTGCCCAGTTTTGAGATTTTGACCCCCCCCCCCACCCTCAGTTTGACCCAAGATCAAAATAATTCCTTGTATTGTAATGTAGTCTACTAATCATGTGCTTTAAAATGATATGCGACATGACCACCTTTGGAAAAATGTAATTTTGACCCCCCCTCCCCCCACTTGGGGGGGGGGGGAACCATCAGTGTCACGCACATCCCTGGCCATATGTGCAATCATCTCCAAAGTTTCGAATTTCTATCAGATATGGTCTAGGAGGAGTAACATTACAATCGATTGGTGCCTACTTTTGACCCCGCCCCTACCCTCAGTTTGACCCAAGATCAAAATACTTCCTTGTACTGTAGACTACTAATCATTGGCTTGAAAATGATATGCAACATGACCAGCGATTTTAATATTTTACCCCATATTCCCCATCTCCAGGGCCCTGCCCCTGGAGGGGGGGGGGGTCATACCAAAATTCCAAGTGTCATGCACATCCCTTTCCATATATGTTATTATGTGTGTGTGTGTGTGTGTGTGTGCGCGCCTGCATGTGTGTGGTGGTGGTGTCAGAATAAAATTCGAAAAATGTCATGCACATCCTTGCCCAAAGGTATAATTATTCCCAAGGCTCTATGTCTGATAGGATTGCCATAGCAGAGCTAAACACAAAACTTAACCATTCTGCTCTAAAATGTCAAAGTCCAGCTAAATGCAAAAACTAACGTGAAATAACAGAGTCTGTGAGAGGAAAATGTAGGGGATAATGTTATTGTAGTATTAATATATATGTAGTAATAAGGCTGTATATCAAGCTTGGTGGCTGTATGTCTGATAGGATTGCCATAGCACAGCTAAACACAAAACGTAACCAAAATTAGACGCCGACGCCAACGGATGACGCACCCGGTTTTGGACTTTTTTAATGTGTTTTGCAAGTGCAGTTTTGGCCAGTAATTATCGATTGTAATGCAACTCCTACTAGACCTTTTCAGATAGAAACTTGAAACTTTAGGGATGATTACAGATATGGAAAGGGGTGTGCATGACACTTGGAATTTTGGCATGACCACAGGAGCAGGGGCCTGGGGGTGGGGAATGTGGGGTCAAAAATTTAAATTTTCCAAAGGTTATCATGTCACATATCATTTTCAAGCCAATGACGAGTAGACTACAGTACAAGGAATTATATTGATCCCGTAGCAGGAGATAATATTCAACACTGACTACTCCCCACATACCACCAAATCCACAAAACACTACAGTACAGCTCATAAAGTTACGTTAACACATTTCCAAAACAAAACAAGAAACATGTTAGTAACTTGTACAATTTTGAACACAATGTAAGAAAACATTTGTATTGTTGAATATGTTGAACATAATTGGATTGGAAGTCATTGCTGCCTTCCAGTGCTGTAACTTAGTGAGTGCCCTGATGCAAACACACTTGAAACTCACTGAGGGCATTTTAATATCAAAAGTCAGATGCCCTCATGAGCAAGCCAATTTTTGCTGCTTGGGAAAAATATCAGTGCCTTAAATATTTATAAATCCCCCAACAGACCCCCCTTTAGTGGGTTGGTCTGTAGTTTTATTAACCACTATAAAAACATACTTACCGTTCAATCACTACTTGCTAAATCAATAATCTGCATTTAGCTACCAGAATAAGACTTTTATGCTCGCTTACATACCCCCTTATGCCTATTCCATCATCATGCATACCCGTAACCAGGCTACTGGTAGGGAGCACCCACAGCATAAGCCCTGATAGACACTGGCACCAGTCTGTACTCACTCCTAGGTGACGCCTGTCACTAAGCATGCCTGCGCATGCGCAATAGATCCAAACTAGGAAACACATTCACTTTTCTAAATTTAAGTGGCGTATTTCCTGAATAGATTCTCAAATCATTCCCCTGCGGGGTGGCTGAGACCGGGTCGTAGTGATTGAACGGTAAGTATGTTTTTATAGTGGTTAATAAAACTACAGAACAACCCACTAAAGGGGGATCTGTTGGGGGTTGTTATTACACCACAAAAACATCTTGACCGTTCAATCACTACTTACTAAACCCGTAGATTTGGTCAGTGCCCACTGTAAACACATGGTGGGAGGAGATTTGAGAATCCATAAGCAAGGAAGCAAGGATAAAAATCAAACAAAACATAACCAAATGTTAATAACATAACATAATGGTGCATCTTAATCAATCACACAGTGATTATCAGACAAGGAAAATTGTCAACTCAATGAAATAAACAAAACAAGAGAATATTCTCACCATATCTGACAGATATAGACTAACGAAATTGGTGAGATGTGCTTGGTAAATGGTCCTTGTCTTGTTTTGTTAAAAACGTTGTATTTCTGAAAAAGGAGACCACTGGCCTTTGATCCTTTAAATAGAAATAGAAAAAAGTCGATTTAGATTTCCAACCTGCGACATGTATGACATCGACCAATGATGAGCCAGTAAAGAACGAAAGAGGAAGGCATATCACAAAGGTCGAGAGCGTTGACATGGGTTAAATTAATCTCACCTGGGGAGGCAATCTCATAGCATAATTTTATGGTCTCACAAAACCATCTGACAACTGCTTTAGAAACTGGTCTAGCGTACAAAACCCATGAGCGAAGAATCAGATCTTATTAAAATTAGTATGACGTTTATAGACTTTTAAGGCCCTGACAGGACCCCAAAATCTGTCCGACAGCAAAAAAGATAATAAAAATTTAAGAATAATAGGTTTGGCTGAGAAACGGTTAGACTGGGTCTTTGATAAAAAATCCCTTCTGGGATATAAGATTAGACCATCCCAGGCCATGAAATTTGGAAATCTGCGTAACCTATTAATAGGTTACGGGTATTTCCTTCACGTAAACAATAGTTCAGATGTGAGCCAGCCATATTGCATAAACTCATAGATTGGCCCCTTAATATTTGCTTTTAGAGGCTAATATATACAGCAGGGTCATTCCGTATAAGATGGACCAATGCCCGTCAACTCATAGTCACGGATTTCCTTCAAACTTTCTTAGTGTGAGCATATGGATGTTTTAGTTGAGCATGACAATTTTTTAACTGATATGTGAAATACTTTTTGAAAAATGCCTTCTCAAAGACCCATATGCTAAAATTGACAAAAGTTTCAAGTACAAATCCAATGTTTGAGACATCATATCTCATCCAATATACTGTTTACAATACTAGATCTTTTCATTCTAATGCTCTGGTCAGCATACTCGAGGAAAATAACAAGCAATATGTGTTGACTTGTTTTGGGTGTGTTTTAGGGGTCACCAAAAACGTTAAAAACAGCTAATTTTCCTGTTTCAACAAAATTTGGTGATACAGTAAAATGTATATTATAGTTGCTGTAACTAAATGATTTCTACCCAGTTCACTAGAGCTAATATTAGGTTAGTAATATTTACTGACTAACAGCAAGGTTTGCTCATCACAAAATTTTGGGGGCCCAATGCACCACCCCTGTTCACAAAAGAGGGCCAACTTCATCGCCTATTAAGTCAAAATAACCCCTTTCAATTTTTATTTTATTTTGGTGAATGGTAGATATATGGTCAATAGTTACATGGTTAAAACTTGCACTCTTACATTTGTTCCCTTTTGGAGCTATGGCATATTAGAAATGTGATATTTTTGTAAAACTTGTACGATATTCCATTTTTGGGGGTTAATAATTTTAAAATTATAGGGCCTAGAGGCATGAAACAAGCGATACAACCAGTTCTCCTGCTATATTAGAAGAACCAATCAGCATTCCCTGGTTATATAATACATAAACATCGATTTTCTAGACCCAAAGACCTGACTCTGTTAAAATTTGACATTTTTCGCGACAATCTAATTTGTTTTAAAAAGTTTAAAATATCTCCACTTTAGCATTTTAGATACTTTTTCATCATAGGTGGACATTGAATGGTATATTATGGTCATATTAGTACAGCTACATGGACTTCTATGGCCATTTATAGACAATTTTGACACACTGCGACCAGGCCAATATGTGTAATCTCTCATACTAAAGTATGCCTAAATGTCACCCATTTCATGGAATTATTTAATAAACTGAGACAGGCATTGGTTAATACACATGATATAATATAAAAGTGTTAAGAGATAGTACATAATACTACATACCTCAGCAATAATTGATGATACGGTACATGATCCAGCATATACCGCTCCTCCAAATTATTTAAATAGTCCATTTATAAAGTCGATATCAGTTTGTGGAAAAGTGTACTGCCGGCCAGTTGCTGTCAATGGTGTTGACACCTTACTTAGAATGTCACAAAAAGGAACCCAGCACTGGTCTGTGCGCCTTGGCCAACTAAAGGATCGGGCTGGTCCATGCGGCTTCATAAACGAAATGAGACAGTCCTCATTTTCTAGACTAATTCTAACACTATGCCAAACCACCAACTTTTGTCATACAATGCACCAACATAGTCACTCAAAGACAGTTCCATAGGGATATTTAAATTCTGAATCTCTGATGACATACCAGGTTGTGTGTTAGAAAATGACCGAGTGTATGAAACATCATCAGTTGAAATTCGCTTTACTGTGATAGAGTTAGTGTCATTTGGAACAAACGAATGGAATGACCTGGTTCCTTGCACTGTTTTGGCAAGGAGATACCGCTCTTCCAACATTGTATGATGGCTATGGATCTCATCTTTACTAACTAAGAAGAACTTGATCTTGCTTATGTTCTGTTGGCTGAATTCATACAATTCACTAGCATTTCGTATAAGCACTGTTTGCAGACTAGCCCTTGCGGCTAAGCGCTTCACTTTGCCACCGATACCGTCGCAAACACCTTTACCATGGCTGGTAGCAAAGAAATGCCATTCTGCCTTAATATCAAAATCTGAATAATGATGGCAGACATTAATAAAGTTTTTGAAGTTCTTGTATTGTCCTGCACACCCATCACTAAAGTATTTAATTATATGAATATTAGGATACTTTTCCTTCAAATATCTTGTAAAAATCTCCTGAAAACAGTACACAGTATTTGTTTCGTGTTTCAGACACTCAGAGATGAAGCATACATTTTCTTCATTCAACTTTCCATAAGCCTTAACATAAAATGCCAAAGGATGTATCGTGACTTGAGGATTGTTCCAATAAAATCCCTGTACGCAATCTTGCACAATAATGCTGTAATTTTCAGCAAAGTCGAGAACAACAATGGCAGTAGTGTCATCTAAATCATGTTTGCACGCTTTCAAGAATTCACTTTGAGATTTCGCTATGAAGGAATGTGGTGTTAATTCTTGGATCCGTTGACATAATATAGAAATAAAATCTTCAACTGATACTTCTCGGCGCATGATTTCAATTCGGTCTGTGGATACCCATTCATTGAATTTAATGATGTCATCCTCATCCATGTGCTCGTAAAGGTCTTGCTCTAAGTAAGTTTTGAGAAATGCAGTTCCTGGACACTTTTCACATCGTTGCAGCATGCAATTTCTAGAACTACTGTCACATACAGATTTGTCAATTAGGTTATGATAGTCTTCAGAGATAACATCCACCATAAACTTTACATTTTGGTGTTTTTCGCATACACAAACATTGTGGCTGCCGCTAGAAGAAACAGTTACACACCATTTGGGTCTTAACTCAACAAATTTAGAGAAACCAATTTTAAGTCCAGTTTCTGTTTTGAAATTAGCATGTACTTCCTTCAAATTTGTCAGGATTAGCCGTTTTTGCTTATGTTCTTTGGTACCACAAATTCTTATAGTAACAAAATCATTTTTCCCGGGTAATAGTCTAGATACAGTATCATCTTGGTAGTAGTTAATAACACTATCTAGTGTATGCTGATCAAGCTTATTTCTTTTAAAGGTTTCACGATCAGCGAGTATTCCATCATTCTGCGCAAGTTGTCTGGCTTGTTTCACCATATAACGCGTAACACCACATGCCTGAAAAACCTGAACAGTTTTATCTATCGACCATGATTTAGGTGTAATAGTCAATACTTGTATCTTTTGATTTCGTGATGACACAGACAGTTTTTCATTCATGTTCGATACCAAGTAGTCCACATCTAACTTAGAATCACATGTACATTCAGTTTGTGAAGTGTCAGCAACTAATTTATTAGGTGGAAAACCTAGGTGGGATGCCACGTGACTTGTTGTTGCTTCTGCCATTTGTTTGATTTTTCGTTTACCATATGATACTTTCTTTTCTGAATGGACACTCTTTAGGGGAGAAACTCCAACTGCTGAGAAACTAGAGTTGAGGCATTCAGCATTACTGTACAAAGTATCTGCTATGGCCATTGATTCCGGTTCACTGTCACTACAATCTGTCAGGTTATTAATTTTCTGCAAACAATGATGGCAAATCTTTTGGCCAGGTTGTTTTCTCTCTCTAGTTTTTGACTGTATTAATGCCACAATTTCCTGATCTATATTAACTAGTCCCTTTTTAATAAGCTTTTTGTGAACTTTTAGGGGATCACAACATGAAGTGTTCTGCTTCATCATCGGGAATATATGCAGATAGTGTTTCTTGTAGCAACAGCACACTGTTTCTAAACTATCCTCACTCTGGCCGCTTCTCATTGCAACAAGTGTTTTATCTGTAGCCGTCAATTGTACAACATCATTTACAGAGCATTTATCCGTAAACTTATGACATTTATCATTAGTGAGACGTCCAACTGAACAAAATGTCTCTGGTAATTCAGCCATTGTGCAACGTGTCCTAGTCAAAGTTTACACTTTTCAAATTAAAAGGCCTAATTTATAATTAAAATGTATAGTGAATTATTAAATTTCTAAAGTAAATATCTAAACATTTGTGTATCAGCAACAATGTCAATGTTTCAAAGCAGTAATTATTAAACACTTTCACTGGTCATGCTGCCTAATCTTGATCACTTAAAATGCTTGACTGAACTCTTGTTGATAGCAATACTTGCATGCAGATCTCTGAGAAAAACTGAGACCATGTGACTAATCAATATCACCTCACTACCTATGTCTATTACAGCAATTGACCTAATTATATACAAAGCTCTGAAGGTTGAGTTATTTTCTCTAGATATGAAATCTCTCAGTCTTTATTAACACTGGATAACTCAAGACTGAGTGATGAGCTGTTGCAGCTCGACCAGCTTACAGGACAAACTCTGTACCTGGTGTATATTTTTAAAATGATTTGACTGAAAATTATTGATGGCTAAGTCAGCAACAACTTATAGTCAAATTGTTTTTTAAATATTCTCCAGGCAATATGTTATTCCCATTGAAAATGTTGTTGAATAATGACTTGTAGTTTACCCACAAAAATGTCAAATTTTAACAAAGTAAGGTTTTGACATCTCTAAAATACATGTTTATCTATTTTGTAAAAGGGAAATGCTGGTTGTTTCTTTTAATAAGGCAGGGAAACGCGCTACATCTCTTGTTTCATACTTCTAGAGTGTATACTTTTAAAATTATTAACCCCCAAAATCGAATATCATACAAGTTTTTGAAAAAATATCAGATTTTGTATTTGCCATAGCTCTAAAAGGAAACAAATATAAGAGTGAACCTTTTGGCCCTGTAACCATTGACCATATATATAACATTCACCAAAATATTAAAAAAATTGAAAGGGGTTATTTTGAAAAAAGGTGTTATGAAGTAACCCCATTTTGGCGAACAGGGGTGGGGGTATGGCTCCCACAAAATTTTTGCGGAGCATATCTTGCCATTAGGTAATAAATATCACTAAAGTAGCAGTAGCTCTAGTTAACAGGATAGAAATCATTTGTGTAAACCAAATACAAATACATTTTACGGCATCACCAAATTTGGATTAAAATATGAAAAATCACATTTTTTGGCATTTTTGACGACCCCTAATACATGCCTAAAACAGGTCAGCACAAAATGCTTGTGATTTTCTCGAACTATGGTGACCAGACTGTTAAAATAAAAAGACCTAGTATTGTGAGCACTGTAGTCGGTGAGATATGAAGCCTCAAACATAGAAATTTTGTTACAAATTTTTGTCAATTTTAGGCAGGGGGTATTGGATAGGCCAGTTTTCAAAAAGTATTTGACCTTTCACTATAATACTTGGAATTTCCTGTTAATACATACATATGCTTACTCTGACAAAGTTTGAAGGAAATCTGAAACTATGACTTGACGGATTTCAAAAATTTTGGTCCTTCTTATATGGAATGACCCAGCAAAAAGATTTCCCAGGTTATTAAATGCCTTGTTAGTCTATGATACAAACTGAACATGCGTTTGACTATTTCTCCACTTGAAATAAATCAAGAGCTCACATTTACGTAACCTAATTTTCGGTCTGCACTTAACAATATTGCATAACCAACGCGGGAACTAATGGTTTGGTTACGCCAAATATCAAGGTCTGCATTCCCAGAATCAATAAATCTGTCCTTTTCTGTGGAAAAAGAATGAATTTCGGATCTTCTCCTAGCTGAAGAGGCAGCAACAAGGAAAACAGCTGTACGGGTCAATTATTTGAGACTGATAGATCCAATTGGCTCAAAATGGTGACCTGCCGAAACTTTAAGAATCAAGGCCAAATTCCAGGAAGGCAAAGGCTTAGAAATATAAACGAAATCAAGCAAGTAACCGTGCTTTAAAAAAACCCAAAAAAACATACTCCAAAGATTTAATAGTCGACCTTTGTACAAACTTGACAGGTCCACTCCCTCCTGGAAGAAAAAATTATATCCTGTGATCTTAAAGAAAAAATGATCTCTCAGAGACCGGACACTCGAAAATTCTCCAAACAAACAAGATGAAGAATTATTGATTGGATGAAGATGAAAGCCCCTTATTTGAGCGAGATCTGATGATACTGGGAGAAGGCTAGCAAAATCTCACCAGAAGATCGAGAAAGGCTACCATTCAGATCCTCTTTGACCAAAAGAGAGTAGCTAGAAGAAATTCTTCAAAATGGTCCATGACTATCTTCAGAACCATTGCAATCAGGAATATTGGAAGGAACATCAAATCAAACAATCCTGTCCAGAACTGAGACAGTGCGATCATCACCCAAACCTGACTGTCTGAAAAGGGAGACACGAAAGATAAAATCTGGGAAATCAGACATGTCGCAAAAAGATTTGGATTTAGAGACATCCCAAAAAAACCTCGTTCCTCCTTCTAAAATTGAAAGGAAACCCCATGGCAATGACTGAACGAATCGAGATTTAGATGCCTATCAGACAATCCGATCAATGAACAGAAGTCTGGATCTACTTTCCAAAGAAGAGCCTCTTCTATAGACTCCTTGACAATCATAGAAAACAACAACCCCTCTAAAGCCAATAGCTTCTGATTAGAAGGAACAGAAGACCATTTGGGAGAAGAGAATGCAGAGAAGGGTTCTAGATCCAAGAATATCTGGCTCTTTTGATAAGGGCTGCCCTTAAAGATGTGGCAAACTTACTATATGCTAAAAAGGACTGCTCATAGAAAACACATATATTACATATGCCATGATGCTCCAAACCAAAAATCCTGCGCTATATCCTTATGCTTAGCCCTCATGAAAGAGGTAACACGTTTATTATGAATATTTTAATAATATCACTTACTTTGAATGGACAAAAAAGTCTCATATTAGTATAGCCTAACTTATTAAAATGCTAGACTCTGCAAAAATTATAGATCATTTTATTTATAGAGATTTAACCAGATATCGTGGCAAACCAAAAACCCATAGTAAGCCCATGGGAGTGCTTAGAATCAAGATATAGCCAAATCCTGTACCTGAGAATCTTCAATAATCCTGTCTGGAATTCGAAAACCTCAAATCGTGACAGAATTTAGCAAGATAGAATGAAGAAAAGAAATTACTGTTTCCCAAACCACCACTCGAGATGATGTACTAAGGGAAAACTTATTTGTGATGACATCATCACAATTCTACGAATAGAATGCATGACAAGGGCCTGTTAAGAGAACTATGGCAAACCTTTGACTATCTAATTTAAAAAATCGTATAATAATGGAGATTTAATAAACAATTGTTATTGAATACATCAAGGGTTGCCTAGCCACTCGGGCTTGTCAGATCATCTTGTCAGCTTGTCAAATAATACTTGATCTACGCAAGTGTTTCTTCACAAATAGAGTTGTTAATGTATGGAATTCTTTACCAACAGAAGCAATTAACGCTCCAACATTAAACACATTCAATTTTGTAAGTTTCGATTAAATCCCCTCTAAATCGTCTGTATTTGAGTGACATTATGTTGAGTGATTTCAATCTATCCATGTAAGGTAGATGCTTACGGTTTGGAACTAATTTTGTTTATCTGCATTGTATTCTTTCGATGGTTCTTGACTGTCTTAACAGACCATGTTGACCACACTGAATTTCCATATTCCAATATTGGCCTTACTAACATTTTGTAAAGTAAAATGAATGTATTCGGATCCAGATGTTAAAAGGTTCGCTTAATGACAGCAAGTATACTATTTTCTTAGGCAAGAAGATGACTAGATTCTAGGAAAGCGAACATGTAAACCGGACCTGAAGAACAAACCTGGAACCCCAGGAAGTTCTCTATCACCGGAAATCCAAAACAGGAAGACAGACCCGGAACATAATCCTAGAACACCAGAAAGATCCATGAAAACCAGAAATGACCCTATCCTCGGCTATACGAAATCCGGATGTTGAAAAATTACTGGCAATAGGTATAACAAACGTAAGACGAAAATGCCAGATGATCATGAGACCCCGGATGTCCAGCCAAGCCAGAAACAATCACAGAGCTCATATCCGGATGCCCGGTCAAACCAGAAGACATACCGGATTTAGAACCTGCTTGCCCGGACAAGCCAGGAGCAATACCGGGAGCGGACATAGAGATCAGAGATCTCTTAACATTACTAGCAATAGGTATAACAGCAAAATTAACCTTTGCATGGGATGCTTTTTCACAGATTCTATAGACTTAGATTACGGTGAACGCAATTCCTGCCTAGTCGAGATGGACGTTAGTTACCCCATTTGCGAATACACCGGCAAGACTTATGACTGTCATCTGATTCAGACGAATTCTCTAGGAAGCACGAATGGCAGAGGATATTCGCTCATCAAGTGAATTTGAAAGCACATTAACAAATGACTCGAACCGAGCAAATAATGCCATAATGGCTTCAGAATTTTTCGCATGTTGACGATCACACTCGGTGGAAGTACACTTCACTCTCTCAGACGATAATACTGACTCCAAGAAAACTAATAAGATTTCTCTAGATAGGAGATCAGATAAAGAATACAAAGCCTCTATACAAAAGGCGGGAAAAAACAGATTTAAAATCTCACTGAAAGACCAAAGGATTTCACAAGGTTTCGTTTGAATAATTTTATGAAGGCATTAAGCTTGGGATTAGATAAGTGAGTAATAAGGGTTTTTAAAGCATTTGTATTGATGATGATAGTTACGTTAGGCATGGTTTATAGAATACCTCGAAAACAGGGGTACTGATACGAAAACCGGTAACTCATAAACCAGAGTTAAAAACCTCAAAAACACCACTAAGTATACATTAAATATAACTTAGGGAGAATAGATTTAATTATAGGCATGGTTCCTGTATCAGTAACTCTTAAATATGTAGCTGAACATCAGTGCAAAGCTATAAAAACTTAAGCTGGATAGCAGGACAACTGTTCTGCTTGCAGAATATTTGAAACGTAAATCTGTTTCCTAGTTGGGCTCTATTGCGCATGCGCGGGCATGCTTAGTGACAGGCATCACCTATGAGTGAGTACAGACTGGTGCCAGTCTCTATCAGGGCTTATGCTGTGGGTGCTCCCTACCAGTAGCCTGGTTAAGGGTATGCATGATGATGGAATAGGCAGAAGGGGTTATGTAAGCGAGCATAAAAATCTTATTCTGGTAGCTAAATGCAGTTTATTGATATAGCAAGTAGTGATTGAACGGTCAAGATATTTTTGTGGTGTAATAACAACCATAGTTTGTTCATTTTTATCTGATATCATGGCATAATACAAATGCAATTCCAGAATCATTGTCACTTTGAATGTTGATAAATAGCAGCTTCATTAAATTACTATTATTTTATATTAATGGAAGTACGTGTACTGACTTATTATATGACATATTAGAATGCGGAGAGTCTAACCTCAACGAGGGCACTCTGTCTAACCTCAATGAGGGCACTCTGTCTAACCTCAATGAGGGCACTCTGTCTAACCTCAATGACGGCACTCTGTTTTAATTTTTACCATGCCCTAATTGCATTCACCTCAAAATGATGTTACAGCACCGCCTTCATTACCACAAACAATAATATAAGGATGGCCAAAAATTATGTGCAAAGCATCAGCAGCTTATCTGTATGTTTGTTTTGAAACCTAATCCCGGCATCAAAGCAGAAAACAATGTAATGATTTTGCTTACTTTTTCAGTTTTTAAGTCTTCTATTTCCTTCTCGAGGTCTCGTAATCGACTGCGAGCACTTTGTAATTCCAACAAGTATCGATGCCCTGGGAACAGCACATCTCTAGTCTGCTCCAAACCCTGAGGTAAATATTCATTATATGTGCACATCAAATACCATACTATATACATGTACATATAATATACAGTGACTTGGCATGATTGGCAAATAATAGGCAATACCAACCTTACAACCAAAACACCCACACACATGTCCATCTTCATGTCATAGATCACAGCGAGTCAATTGCACATGCAATATCAAAGTTGATCCATGCAGGTAAAAAGTAGAATATCTTAAAATTAAACTGACTCAAAACTGTTGTTACGTGTACATCCTAAGTTTAAATCTGTTTTGAAACAAGAGGCCCAAGGGGTCTGCGTCACTCGGCTGGAGCACTATGCATTTTTGTCAAAATTGTTGGTGGTGGTTTAAGAGTAGTCTTTTACATGAGTGCGTGGACATTTTTGCAAGTCGAATATGGCCGCCAAACACGTTACATTTTGATCGGTCCACTGCGGCCATGTTTCTGACGTAGCTTCTTCCCTTGAACAAAATTTAATGGCACTCAGTGCATAATCATATCTCCCAAATTGCGGCTCAATCCATTCAGTGGTTCTGGAGTTGTTTTGGCAAAAAATAGGTTATCCAAGATAACCGCCAAACCATTTGGCCAATCAAGCTCCCTTGAACAAACTTGGTGCAGCGCTTGCCCTAGATGATATTTCATGTGTTTTGAATTGATCCCCCAAGCGGTTTCGAAGATTATTAGACATTTCTAAAAATTAACCTAAATTCAAGATGGCCACCAAGGCGCCAACCAGATTGGCCGATCGGCTTTGTTTGAACAAACATGGACCTCTATGCCCTAACAATGCTTCCTGCCAAATGTATTTGAAATCGATCCAGTGGTTCTCGAGAATACATTTTAAATTTCCGATTGCTTTAGTATGGGAGTTTTTGGCAGGAAAAAGATCCAAGATGGCTGCCAAACCGTTTATCCGACAGTTTAAAAAATGGCAAATATGAAATCAGAATACCCACAAACATATATAAAACCAATTTCGGCCTCAAAATCAATCAAATAAAAAATCCAATATGGCCGCCAAACATGCTACATTTTGATTGGATCACGGTGGCCATGTTTTTTGACGGATTACCTTCCCTCGACCAGACTTTAATGGTCTTCCAGGCCAGGTGAGCTAATAATCAACATATTTTCTAAATTGTCAAGAGTTTAATTGAACTGTTGTGGTGTGGAAAGGGTTTGATGTTTGCTCATCATTCTAGAAATTAGAGTTTGTGAGGGATGTTCTAATTGTGTGTGCATGCCTGTGTGCATGTGTACCTACCTCCCTGCGTGTGTGCATGCATATGTGTATAGTGCGCATTCACCTATCTTTGTTGCAAGCTATAACTAAAATTACTTTGTACAAACAGTGTTGACACCATGACAAGGCTCGATGTATGGCTGGATTTGCCTTAATCCACATCTGATGTGCTGACTGAATCGCCAGTTGTCGAGCACGGGCCTTCACATCCATGCCATTAGATCTGTTGACAGGATGTAACAATGATGCATCAGGTCCACTCTCCTCTAGTATAGTCTCTGTACATGGCGATAGCTTGCTGTCCTCTACAGTCTCTGTCATGTCTGTATGTGATGATAGCTTCCTGTCCTCTATGGGCTCTGCACATGCTGATAGCTTCTCGTTGGTTGGCACACTCATATTGAATCTCATATACCTGAAATTGAAAGGAAATTTCAATTTCCCTTTCTCCGAGATCTAACAATACTTACCATTCTATTACTTCTGATAATAAGCTAGGAAGCTAGTAAGCTTTACCGGCTCCTGGAATCGGGTACCCGGTTCCCAACAAATGGGTACCAGTCTGCTAATGAGGCTCATATTGTTTGCATAGCTACCAAACAAGAGAATACCTATGGCTTGCCTCCGTGGGGCTGGGAGGCAGAGTATGTAATAGAACGGTAAGTATTGTCTCGGAGAAAGGGAAATTGAAATTTCCTTCATTCTCCTTTGATCAATACTTACCATTCTATTACTTCTGATAACACCAGATTTAAACAGTAACCTGGTGGGAAGGGGCAAGCCATCAATTGCTACTTTTGCCCTTTGGAGAAAGAGCTAGACTTAAACTTGATTAATGGAGACCTAAAAGGACCATCAAGTTAACGGAGCCGAATCACATTCGCATCACTGCCCCCACCTTTTTTTCCTCCTAAGAAAAGGGAGAGAACTCACGAGGGTTAACTGCTCTTTGCATATATTAGCCTGGGAATGAGCATGAATATATTAAGATGAATGAACATGATATATAGACATAATACAAAAAACTCTCAATCTTGAATTATCTCATGATATTTGGATTCCAGACGTGGCGCCTCCAACCATTCACTTGTCCGGCCATCAGTGACACAATCTGGTTGACATCCTCTTGCTCGACCATGTCTGCTTCTTAATTCTTTCTTACAAATGCCAAAAAAGGGAGAAGAGCAGTGTGGTCGTATAACTATCGTTTCAAAACAGCTAAAGCGCGTGGATTAGCGGAGTCTGACACATCCCTCATATATTACTCCGTGAAAGAGGACTCACAGTGCCATTGTGCAACAGCCATGATGTCCTCTAACGGAACACCATTGTAAAGGGCAGTCGAGGCGGCTATTCCTCTAACATCGTGTGCCCTTGCACATTGCACCTGGTGCCCGGTCGCAATCTTGTGGGTAGTTTTGATGCATTCTACCACCCAGCGAGAGATAGAATCCTTAGATGTGGCACTATATGGTTTCTTATGGCAGATCCACAGATGTCTATCATTTGACCGTAATGAGTCCATTTGTTTTTTGTACTTAGTCAAAGCACGGACTAGGCACCAGACACTGGCATCACGATCAAACCTAGTTTCGGTATAATGATCGGTTTGCCGGGATATTTCAAAGATTGAGTCTTTGACATAAACTCTGCTTTGGCAGTAGTCGCAGACCCTCTCCGGAGACAATAAATCAGTCCCTCTCTGCTGAAAGCGCATGGATCTCACTGCGCCTTCTTGCTGATGAAGCTGCCAATAGAAAAACTGCCTTTAGAGTCAAATGCTTTACACTAGTCGAACCCAAGGGTTCAAAAGGGTGCTTGGCCAGTACATTAAGCACTAAAGATAGACTCCAGGCTGGAATGACTACCAGTTGTCTTGGTCGCAGATTGCTCATTCCCTTCACCATCACATTTAACTGGGCCACCTCTGGACTATCCCTGTTGGCGAGACATGGGATAACTGATGCCAAAGTTGACTTGTATCCAGCAATTGTGACAGGAGCTAGTCCTGAAAAGAACACCTCACAGAGAAAGTCTGCTATTTGCTGAATAGTGGATTGAAAGGTATCAATACCCTTTCTTTCACACCACTCTGCAAATTTGTTAACCTTGTGGTTATATGACTTGAAGGTTGACCTCCTTCTCGCAGCTGCGATGAATTTCGCAGCCTGTCGAGAAAAACCTTCCGACGTGGAACGTTGTTTGATAACATCCACGCAGTCAATTTGAACATTTCGGGACGCTCATGTAGGAAGTGTTCCTTGGCCTGGGAGATTATGTTCGGAATCTTGGGTAACTTCACTGGATTGTCCACCAGCAGATCCAGAAGATCCGTGAACCACGCCCTGCTGAGCCCATATGGCGCTATTAGCAGGACCAGGCACGGTTCCTCTCTGATCTTCACCAAAACCTTCGGCAGAAGAATGGTGGGCGGATACGCGTAAGCGTGCATCCCTCTCCAGCTTATCGCCAGAGCGTCTGTATCGACGGCATTTGGATCTGGAATCGCCGAGACATAAGTCATGATTTGAGCATTTTCCTTTGTGGCGAACAAGTCCACGTTTGGTTTGCCCCAATGCTCGAAGATCCTGTGAAGAACTGGAGGGTTGAAAGACCATTCTGTTGGCAGAATCCTCTGTCTGCGAGACAAAGCATCTACCAGAATGTTCAATCGCCCAGGAATGTGAGATGCTTTCAAAACAACTGAGTAATTCCAGCACTATTGAATCAAGTGCTACACCTTCATACACAGTGTGGGTGACCTGGTCCCGACTTGGCGATCTATGTATGATACTACTGTCGAGTTGCCCGACCGTATCAATATCACCTTGCTTGTGACTTTTGGAAGAAACTTTTCCATTGCCAGTTCCACTGCCATCATTTCCAACAGATTGATATGCAGCTGGCTCTCTTGAAGAGTCCATGTGCCCAGGACCTGGTGTTCTCCCAGGCATAACCCCCACCCCTCCAGTGATGCATCCGTGTACATCGAATAGCTGGGGGCGGGGTAGGTGCAGTGAACTCCTACTAGGCGATTCTGACGCTTTTTCCACCACACAAGATGCGACATTATTTGTTCCAAAACTGGTACCAGCTTTGACAGGGGTTCTGTTCTCTGTTTTCACAGAGACATCAGATACAACTGGATAGCTCTTCGCATCAGAGCAGCATACAGGATTACCTGCTCCATGGAGACCATCATGTCCAGCATCTGAAGAAACTGCCTCGCCTGAATGTGGTTTCCCAATCGAAAACTCTTGAGGATAGCTAACAGAGACACCACTCTGGGTTCTGACGGGTACACCATGCCTTCCTCGAGATCGAATCGCATCCCCAAATAAACGAAATGTTGAGTGGGTGTCAATTCGGTTTTGTTGACTATTCAGCCTAGATCTGAAAGTAACTTCAGAGTCAGAGCAGTATCCACTCCTAACCCGGCTGGCGTGTCCGCCTTGATAAACCAATCATCTATGTAGGTGTGAAGCGCCACGTTCTCTTTTCTGAGAAACGCTGTCACCACAAGGACCACTCTGGTGAAAAACCTCGGAGCTGTCAACAGGCCGAATGGGAGGACTACAAACTCCCATACCCGATTCTGAAACACGAATCTCAGAAACCTGTAACAACCCCTGTTCATTGGAATGTGGAAATATGCATCATTCAGATCGATTGACACACACCACATTCCTTTCCTCAATCCTGCCATTACCGACCTCGGAGTTTTCATCTGAAACCGAGGCGTATGGATAAACCAATTCAATGGCCTGAGATTGAGTATGGGTCTCCACCCCCCCCCCAACCCCTGTGCTCTTGAAGACAAGGAACATGTTTGAATAGAAGCCTGGAGTGTTCTGGTTTGCTGGTTTTATTGCTCCCTTCAGAAGCAAAGCTGACACTTCGTTTTGAATGGCTTCTAACTTGTCTGGCTCCCTTGGTACGGGTGCCCAGACAGGTGCCAAAGACAGACTTTGCGGTGGAAAATCCCACCACTCTGGCATGTACCCCTGGGATATCCATCCCAGGACGAGACTGTCTGACGTCAAACCTCGCCAAGCCTCGATGAAACGCATGAGCCTTCCACCCACTATTGACACATTGACGCGTAACGCGGGTGTCTGGCTCGCGATCTGCTCCCCCCCTCTCTTGACGAGAGAGAGAACCATTTTGGTCTTGGCTTGACTGGCACCGCTGTTCCTGTCACACAGGCGCGGTCCAGGCAGATACGAAGGGAGCTTCCATACCCTAAGGTACGATCAGCTCCCTTCTTTCCGCCCTTTGAGGAGTTACCCTTGCCCTTCCAGCCTCTCGGGTGATCAAGAGCAACAGTGGGGTGGGCAGGAACCTCTACAACCTTCTTCGCCTGAGGCGGCTGCAAAGACCCAGCAACAGCAGAAGAAGCTGGCTTGGCTTTCGCCTTGCTCTTATTCTTTTGTTTCTTGGAAGATGGTTGTACGGTCAGCAGCTTGGCTACAGCCCCTAGTGCGTGCACCTGTCGCACTAGTTCTAGCTGTAAATTTACAGCCCACCGATTCTGCGCAATATTCACTGTGTCCTCTAGGATGTCCCGTGCTTGACCACCAAAGATGCTAGGGCCGTTCAGGGGCGTTCCAAGCAAACGCTCCATGACGGCGGTAACCGGCCGCATATGGTCTAGGACCATCTGCCTCCTGGACTTGGTTACTCTCGCTTGCACCCTTGCCAATGCGTCCATTGACAGCACCAGGTCGTCATTAACACATGATAGCGCCACAGGTGGCACCGGGCAGCCTGCCCCAGCTTCAGCCCACACCGCCTGAAGCAGGCGATAAGAGTGATTGACAGCAGTCATTGCTGTCCTCACCCCCTCATCGCACAGGGCCAGGAATTCCTCATGGTGTGCCTGGGACATGTCTACAAGTGCAGGAGCGTGGGCCAGCCAATGACCGCTGGCACCACACCATATCTGTCATATTCCCCATGGGGAATACGGCACCTTGCCCGCACCTCCCTGGAGGCCGCAGGGAGCTGACTCTTGGTCAAGGGTTGCTTGCTATATATAGTATCCAACAACTCTTTAAACCGTGGATCCAGTCATGGCTAGCCAAGCCAGAGCCTCGGACCAGTCTGTCTCCGAAGACACTCACGGTTCTACTAGCAGCGGCCTCCCAGCTAGGAGCCGCCAGAAACACAGGTACCGTACGGTTCCGCCGCCACCCCATTGAGTTCGCCGGTCCATGGAGTAGGCCTGCATGGAAAACCGTGCAGACCCGTACTGTAGCGGTTATGGAACCATGGCCATACACGGGTGCTAACGGCACCCCATGTGTGACTGCCGGACCAGGCGAGATAGGCGTGTATCCAGCCTGGCCAGCAACACCCGTCACCGTGTCGGTTGGTGACAAACCAACCAGCACTGGACGGGTGCCCGGTACTAGCATTGCCTCAACCACAGGCGGAGCGACTGTCCTGGCTTGCGCCAAGCCAGACAGATGGTTCCGTCCAGGATGGAACCGACCACCATGCTCTTCACCCGCGGCATATCAGGACGTAACAGTCTCTCCTCCTCGGCCTCCTCATCTTCAGACCCCGAAGAGTCGTCACCAGATGAGGAGACACTGGAGCCATCCTGGCAAAGGGCTCCCATGCCCAGAGCTGCTAACCCCCAGTTAAAGCAATCAGTAGTTTCAGGTGAAAAACATGATTTTCAGTAGTTTCACACAGTCTTTCAGTAGTGGAGTTTCAGTAGTTTGAGGAACCTTTCAGTAGTTTAGTAGTAACTAAAACGCAGCAAAACACATGATTTTAAACAATGCGAGAGAACAATATCTACCACTGAAATGATTGACTGTTATCGAGTGCTTCCACGAAGTTTGGTGATTATTTTCCATATTTAGACACCAAAATCGGAAAACAAAGACTGAAATTCACTGTGCAAAAAATCTAATACCGCAATCACAGAAATATATATTATCACAAAATTCATGTTACAATATTTCGGTAAAGACTTATTATATTAGAATATAAAAAGATTATTTTGAATTTCTCACGCTTTGAAGGGATGATTTCCGATTTACGTCGGTATCCATTATATATTGAACCAAAAAAGTTTAGCAACACAGCACAGAATATTACTGTATAAATGTTATTTAACAAAAACAATAAATTGATTCAAATATATTATTTAATTGATAGGTCATTTTCCAATTTGAACAACAGTCTCTTGTTACTGTAATGCTAGCATCGCGCCTTTAACACAGCATCATTCAATGGAAGGGTCCAATTTAAATAATGACACTGAGCTGTCAATACCGGTTGTGACCTCCGCGCGCATTAACCACTGCCATACATCGCTTTCTCATGCTTCGAATTAAGCACCTGATGTCACGAAGAGGAATCGCATCCCATTCCTGGAGCAGTGCAGCTTTCATCTCCCGCACGTTGTGAAGATGTGGATGGTTCTCATGCACCATACGGCTAAGAATGTCCCACACACGTGTTCGATAGGAGACAGGTCCGGTGATCGCGCTGGCAGGTCCAAAACCGGAATGTTGTTAGCCTCAAGGAAATCACTGGTGACCCTAGCTGATTGAGGACTGGCGTTGTCTTGCTGGAACATAAAGTCTGCATGATGCTGCATAAAATGGATGACAACAGGGGCGACAACTTCTTCACAGTAACGCTGAGCCGTTAAATTTCCGCGAATCACAATAAGATCTGTTTTGCCATTTTCATGGATTCCAGCCCACACCATGACACTCCCGCCACCGAATCTGTCGTGCTGAATGATGTTGGCTCCATCATACCTTTCTCCTAAACGTCGCCAAACCCGTTGCCTACCATCCGCCACATTCACACAAAAGCTAGACTTATCACTGAACAAAATGTGGCTCCATTGTTGAGCACACCATCGCTGATGAGTTCTTGCCCATGCAAACCGATTCTCGATGCAGTAAGCGTGCGGCCGAGTAATGCAAGAAATGATTTGCATTTCTTCATGATCAGGGAGACATTACATTGACGAAACATGCCATGCAAATTTGGTTATAAATGGATGCATAGTTTTAATATAACAAACCAAACTTCACTGTTACTAAACTTTTTTGGCTCAGTATAGTTTAATTGCATATCTGTAGCCATCATAAACAAACAAACTTCTGGGTCTCGCACAGTGTTAACTTTCGCATCCTATTAATCCAACGCTATAATAAGGCAAAAAATGTCGATTAACAGGATTAGAGAATCTTGGCAGACTGTTTCCTAGATATACAATTCCATTGAGCTTGTGTGCTAATTCTATTACGTAGTTAAATAAAGTATCAGGTTAATATAGCCAATACAATTTCATTTCTCATAAAAATATATAAATTTGCCTCTATTCAAATTCTCTATCCAATTATGAAGAGAATTGAGTCCCTTTTGGAGGCTACAAGTATATAATATGCCAAAATAAAGGTATGAGCATAAGCACTCTACTGCCATTTTTACTCTATGGGATGTTCTCAAATGTCGGCTAGATTGAGCAATTATCACATCTTGACATAATGGATGCCGACATGTTTTGATAAGCGGTCGCCTTTTTATAGACCCACAAACGGAAATTCGTAATTTATCACCTTTTCCGTATTACCGTACTAGCACAATTTTTTATTTCCGTATTTTCACTCGCATGCGTAGTTTAGATGGTATTTCCGTACAAACTACGGACAATCCGTAGGGGTTGGCAGGTCTGCATGTCCAACGGACCGGCCACCGCTACTGGACCACCCAGAGGTGGCCACAGAGACAGAAACTCAGACCTGGAAATAACTTTTTCAACAGTGTTCAATACTTTGTCAGGCACCAGCCACTTGGTAGCGGACATCCAGAATTTGCTGCTTGTCAACACAATTCTACTTCACAGTGTTCTTTACTTGAACTTATTAGAAACATGTCAAAAACAACTAAACATGTGTCACAATGATCGTGATACACCTTAGATAGATGAATATTTTATGTCTTGATCAACACCTATATGCAGACTCTTTTGTTGCACACTGCAACTACTGGGACTGTTTAAATCTGTACCTCACAAAATGTCAGGAACCGGCAGGACTGTGCCTGACATTTGATAGTTTGGTGCCTGACAATGTCCTTGACAGACACCTTATTTCCAGGCTTGAACACATCAGGCCGGAGCCCGACGGGACTGCCAGGGAGCCAGTCCAGAACCCTGTCCAAGGAAAGGTCCGTACTGGACACGGGAAGAGTGTCCCACAACTTTCGGGATAAGGGACGACACCACGTGGGCAGGACACTATGCAAGAAGCCATGCATAGTGTGCCCGAACCACGCTGGTTACAGACGTGGAGCGCCCCCGGGGGCCAAAACGGATGCTCCACGATTTGACTTCGAGCCGCCTGACCACGCGTCAGACCCAGCCAAGTCCTTCTGGGAAAGGAACTTGACTAACATTTCGACCGGCCACACTGAACATATGTTACATCTATTATCGACATTACACGGCGAACAACGGTAACAGACATGATCTTTGTAAATGACTTTCACAAATTTGTGGCACTCCAGGCATGATGGCGGGGTAGGCTTGGCCTATAAAATAAGCACAAAACCTAAAATAAACAAGCGGAACGAAACAGGAATGCAGACAAATAATTTTCAAATATATTGACCATAAATTAATTGTTAACCCTCCAGCAGCTCACCCCGCACCGTTACAACAAAGATCGCATTTTCTGGCGACACGAACGATAGCAGACATTAATACACCCATATAATGATCCTAACGGATGTATAAAGCGGAACCAGGAACCATATCGCTTAGCATTCGCGGTATATTTAATAATAAATTACAAATTATACTCTCAAACGAAGGCCAAAACAACAAAATGATTTTAAGCAAACTGCTGTAAATCACGGTAAAACAGCAGAACACACATCTTAATTCAAGAATTTTGAAACCACCGATCAATGCAAACAGATCATGATTCCCACGCAAAACTTGACATAATTCCAAAGTTTTTCTGGTACAAAAAGAATGCAGCACTCAGAACAAGATGCGCGAATAAATGAAACATTTTCTTCACCATAAAAATCTGAGAAACAACACAGGTGTGACATCAACCGCTCGGATAATATGGAGAACGACATCAGCCGATTTTCGTGTTAAAAACACTGTACAGCCAATACCTCATTTCATATTACTGCCGATCGCAGGGAATATTTTGTTGGAAAAAGATTGCGTAGCAGTAACTGCTAAACAAATCAAATAATGCATAGCAGTTCATATCACTTGCATAGCAAACAAACTGTGTTGAAACTGGTTGGTGTTCCAATGGGGAAACGTTTCAAAACATGTTTGCATGATCACAAACGGCTTTTTTCGTCTACACACGCTATGAGCAAGTGAATTAAAAAACAACCGAAAAGCATAATTTTCTGATTTCGCAAAACGTTTTCCCTATTGAATGCAGGACTGGTCCCAATGTAGCAGTCATTGATACATACACCATACCGGGAGCTAGTCAATATTTTTAAGCCGAGAGGATTCATGATTTTTATCATGTATTGGTGGTCTGATCATGTTGTTCAAGCCACGAACAGAATAAATATGGAATGTAGTCTTTTCTAATATGGTTTCGAAATAATCTAGATGGAGATCAGTGTTAAAATGTGTCATATAACCAGGGTTCGACCAGACTTGGCAAATCAGTAGTCTGTCTAGAATTAGTAGTCCGTAAGGCGTGTAATATGTGACACGTAGTTTACACAAATGTGACATGAACAGATGGTTGAATAATTAATATTGGACCTCTGAGAATGTTATTGAGGATAGTGTATCAGTCTTCAGGTCTACAGTAGCCAGTATTGTCATTTGTCAGTATAACATGTCAGATTCAGAATATGCATGTACTGGCTCTGGCCAAGGTCAGGGAGTATAGGAAACCTATAATAATATGTATTGGCAGATTTGACAATTACATTGATTGGAAGCTGTTGCTGCTTAAGGCAGCAATACATCTCAGTCAAATTATTTTCAAAAAAATCAATAATGTACCTCCCATGAATACTGTGATTTCATTGACTAGGGTTAACATATATTTTGTAACTTACCAACCTACATCACATATCCCTTTCAACTGGTAGGCTAAACAAAGTACACATCATTCAATACAATGTAAGAAGGCTGAATAGTGTTAGTGCTTAACTGGAAGCTGTTGCAGGGTATGGCAGCTGTGAGCAACAGGCCCCCCTTAAAAACTTGCAACATACTCAACAGCTTATTAAGATGAAATTGAGTTTTTGCAATACTGACTTCAGTTGAAAGAGTTAACAATTTTTATTTAAAAATTACTAATGGTTGTTTTCTCTGGCTTAAATAGTGAATGATAAAAAGTTTTACTGTGATCAGCTTGTATCAATCGGCCCACGTGTTACTAGTTTTACTACGAATACTATATATATACACTACGTCATTCTTAAAATTACAGAGCAAAACATTGTTTATTTTCTTTACCGTCGGTAGTTTCCTTGCGATTCATTGGTTGTTCTTTATATAGTTATATTTATTAACCAATAATCTTGCGATAAAGGATGTTTCGACTTTGGAGAAGAGTACTCGAGAACATGCTCGCACATGCGTCGATCTTGGCGACATGCCATTCTAAATCTGTCGCTTACGCGAATCAAATGCGATACGCCGCCGTAACATGGCTAACTATACTGTCGGCCTTGATTTGGGGATGCGCTAACAGGAGTTTAGCATTCGCAATGATATAACTCAGTTTCCGACACAAACATTGTCTAAATCGACCAGAATCAGCCTAGATAAACTTGTATTTTTAATGTTTATCATAACGCTAACTAATGACGAGGCAATGATCAATAGCCATACCCCCATATAGGAGAATTTAGATTTACAAGAGTCTGTTACGAGCAATATGTCGACGACCGTGAATACCCCGTGTCCAAACTCTAAACTGAAGTCTGTAACAGTTTATTATTATGCCAGAAGAAGGAAGCCGCTAATCCATGCGCGCATCACTAGCTTTTAGAATTTTGATCTATAGAGCGCTTACTGAACTTGCTTCACCGGCAGTCATTTGTCCCATAGTGAAGGAAGGTATGAAGATATGCACTCTATAGCTATATATGTCTATGGGCTATATCGGAAATCAGTCTCCAACGCATGCGCATCTCGCTTCCTTACTAAATTTGACAATCGTTTAAAGAACTGTGTCTCTATACTATAGAATAACATGAAATAATACAACCTGCGTTTCAACGGCTCCTTCCATGTTAATCCAATAATCCTTGAAGTGAAACAGCTAACACAAGCACAGAAAAGACTTAGAAAAAACTTGCATTAAGAATCTCCAAATGCAAAAGCATGTATTGCTCTTGTTGCTATGCAAACAAGAATGAGCCTCACTGGCAGACGGGTACCCGTTTGTTGGGAACCGGGTACCCGGTTCCAGGAGCCGGTAAAGCTTACTAAATCTAGATTCCTAGAGCCAGCTAGCTTATTATCAGAAGTAATAGAATGGTAAGTATTGATCGAAGGAGAATGAGTTTTTAAGACATACATGTAAATCAAATTACTCTGTTCACAATGAACCACCAGACCCCTGAAGTCACACATACAAACTGAAGAAGACGCTTTTCAGTGGAAGTCAGGAAACACTACTTCACCAATAGAGGGGTCCAGTTCTACATGTACATGTAGTTATGCCACGCCCATTTCTAGCTAAGCTCCAATGACGATTTGCGCATGATGGGAATCTTGGGATCAATTTACATGTGTTGCGCTAGTTATATATATACAAGTAGTCGTGGTATTACAGTATATTAGCATTGACAGTGAATCGAACCTATAACTGGTGGACTGAGTGGCTCGATAATCAACTAAACCAGTCATTTCCAATGATAAATTTAAAAAAATAACCTTTTCTATCATCTTCTAATGGGCATTTCATTTACTACTTGAGTATACTTAAATCTAAATGGCCTCTTGCACTCCGAAATCATATGGGTAACTCAAATATCAAATTTAGTTGAGTTCTGTCTAACGATTTCAGAGGAGTTGCACTACAACTGATTTGACCTTTTGACCCCCGCTCCCACCCCCTGGGGATGGAGCCAATCTAAGTATCGTCTTGCAAAGCGGAATCCTATGGGTAACCCACATACCAAATTTGATTTAATTCTACCCAATGGGTTGGGAGGAGATAGAGCTGTCTGTTTGACTATTTTTCATGACAATAGGTCATATAATAAAGAGATTATGATAATTTGACAACATAAATGCAATGATTCGTGCAAATCTAACTTAAATGTACTTAAATCAACACTTCGTAGTTGGGAAGACATACGCGAAGACGAAAAAGACTGGACCGTAAAACAAAACGATGTGATTCTAACTCTATCGACCAAAAAAGTCACGTGATAAAAAATACAACGATTTACAGGAATTTCATTCATAAAATCAATAGTAGTGAACATCTTGGTAGAAGAATTCGTTAACAACCAATCACATTACGCCTGCTCGTATTTGAGAGGCTAAGAGGTTTATTTTACTATAACTGGTCCGCCAACGTAAGTAACTTAGTCGTTCAAGCAATTTGTCTCGTATGTATTGTATTGTATTTCAGAATTCCCTCCTGTATACAGGAGCGCCGCCCAGACTTACAGCGTCGCTGCTCAGTGAGGTTCCTGGTCACATATCTGCACGCCTTGGTGTTTCTACAATTATTTGTAACATATATAGTTTTACAGACAGTCTAGACAGTGAACCAGGGAGCCACTGACAGCGTCGATGATAGCTGTGACGTAGGGTGGTTAGAGCAGGCTGTCAACTATGCCACACAGTGAAGTCCAGTCTGCTCACATATGTACCACGCGCCTTTTTAGATAGGCGTCTTACAGGCTTCAGCTTTGGCATCCTGGATATACCAATGACAGGGCTGACATCTGACATCTACTATTTACAATATCAGAACGTATTCACAACTGAGCTCCCGATACAGGGCCTGACACTCAGGGTGAGTTTTTACGTCCAGGGCACAGACACAACATGAGATGGGGCTGACAGCTTTACACCCCATTCGAATGATCTGTCATGTGAAGGACATGTCATGTGAATGCAGTATGGAATGGCGTACGTTTTTACACCTTGATCACATGCCTGAACGCAGGATTGAACCTGACTCTTTGGACTGGAATTCCAAGCATGTGCGCAACAACGGTTTTGACAACCGAGCCAATGTCTTATTCCGTGCTGGATCATTTTATGTTTGTCGAAATCTAAGGGAAATAATGACATGTTTGGGTCGGGAGTTCATTGTGTAGCGTCGTTGTTTTCATAGCGTGTTCTTGAATTTTTTTGTATCGTGTCACATTTGGAATCCTAAATTAAACATAGTACAAACTCGAACTGACAAAAGGATTAATGATTTTCAAATTATTCAGTCTTACCTTGAACGCGCAGAGCTTATGCCATGTAAAATTCACTGCTGGCAAATCAAATCATATTTTCGAAGTGTCATCCTCGGCCGATTTGTTTGGATTTCAACAACACCCTTGCTTTCCCACGACTAATAGTTATAGATGACTGTATTTTATGGCCACTATTTAGGGTTGGGCGATATTGCTCAAGGCATGACGATATCGGTATCTCATTAAAATACCGCGGTATCACGATATATCGTCATTTGGGTGGGGTGTGGAGTTAGGGTGTAAACATAGAATAACATGTATTTCAAATTGGTGGTGTCTACAAGTTATTTTCATTAAATTTGTTGCATTGAAACCGTAAATTGAGATCGCCATGATTGCCATTTCCGCATATTTAATACACAAAATTCCACACTTTGACACCCTTCAATATACAGTTTAAAGCAACGAATGTAATGCAACTAACCGTATTCATCACAAATAAGAAAAATAAAGGATTTTCTTCTGTTCTTGTGTTGTATTTTGTGTTATCTTTACCTCACAACAACTGTCAAAAGATTGAGCAAGGGATACGCATTAACTTCATTGCGCAGAAAGGAATTCCGCAGAGCGAAATCTGATTGGCCGCCGTATCATACTTTAGCCAATCAGAATTCACACTGCAGAATTCCGACAGCTGTTATCACGCCCACTGCTAGCGTAGAAAATGCAAATTAATAAAATAACGCTGCATGATTTTGAACGAGAACCAGCGTGAAGACTGGAAACAATTATATCAGATTTTATTTGGTCTGTAATATTAAATACTAATTTGCCCCATTGTACACCTATTCAAATTCGCTCACTACTTAGCGGTCCTATCCATTGATCTCAAGGTGTAGCCGGGATGTGTGAAATTAACCCAGTTAACACTGCAACCAAAACTGCCACAACAGATCGAAGACTGGAAATAATTAGGCCTAAATTATTTATTTTAAGGCTGTTTCTCACTTAGAATAAATCTGTAATGTTATATGTGAAATGAATTTTGATCTGATTCGTTTAAAAATGCTAAATATATTGTATAAAGTTACATAAAAACGTATAACGGTAAAGCAAGAGATTAACTTCCCCCTCACCCACCGTTCCAAGCTGTGGTATTGATAAGGGATTAAGTGTGCGTGGTTTCCTATCGACATAAAAAGTTTTAAAGTTTAAATCTTTCACGGTCAGAAGAATGTTTAACCATGCAGATCAATGACTAATGGATAAATAGCTTGACCTGTAGTAATGAATGTCCTCAGATTGGAATGTGGGTAGTGCAAATGGTATTCCCCACTGACTAACACTCAGAATGAGGCAAGAAAAAACATGGCGTCGTCTATTTATGTAATTATGAAAAGTGAACAACAAAGGATTATTTTGTACTTTAAATCATTTTATTAACGCAAACAAACTATGAATTAAATGAACACAGATTATTTTGGAGTTTATTAAGTTTTTATTACCTTAGACAAAGACTGGATTATTACTTAAAGACTATTACTGGACCGAATAGAGGTAAGAGTATGACATTTCTAACTTAGTTATTTATATTATGCTCACAGTTAAAAGTGCAATATCTTCCTGTCGGTATTGACTATATTTACGATTTTTCGAAATTATGACGATTTCGGTATCGGTATATCGCGATATTGACGATACTATCAAAAAATCGCCCAACCCTACCACTATTAGCAAATGGTTACCCACTACTGCCACTAGATGATAATATTAAACTCAAGTGAAGTCAAGAGCAAACTAGTTTAGGACAGTCACCAAATTTCGTGCAACGGCGATCTTACGAATGGTTTTTCCGGTTTTTTATTTTCGTAATGGTTTTTAAACCGTCGCCATAAAAAAAACGTGAGACAGTGTGAAACCAATATACCGCCCAGCCCTAGGTGAATTGATGTCATTTTTATGATTTGAGCAAAAGCGTCTGTCACCGATAATAATGCCATAAACGAGTGTGATACAAGCACAGAACGCAATTTATAGTTGTAAATCCCCTTTTCGTGATAACAGGGTAGCAGCAAATTTCAGCCAAAACATTAAAAAAGTTAAAATCTTTCAGTTTTTCTTTTGGAAATTGGTAAAATGGAAAAAGATTATTGAAATTGATATTGAATATGCTAAGTAGGGTCTGTTTAAATCGCCATTGCGGGTAGAAAAATCAATCCGGATCTGAAAACTATATAAGTACCCCCATGCTAATTCCACGCTTCTGCAGAAGTAAATTATTGCTATGGCAACGGATCTGCTATACTACTCTGGACAGCAACTGGCAGATGTCGTTGGGCGCAAAAAATGGGTTGATTTGTAACATTTCCTTACAAGTTATCTGTATTTTCACTACAATGACATCAAAATGCATAGAATAATCACTTGTTCTACGTGCAACTTTTTAAAATTTACACTTGTGGTGTAAAAATACTATCTATTTAAAGATACATGATTTGTTGATACCGCCTAAGCGACGCACACGTGAGAACGTCAAAAGTACATACCCTCGAAATCACATGACCCTCGAAAACACCTTACTGAACGATATATAGTAGCAATGGTAGTATTTAGGCCATTAGTAACACCAATTAAAGCAGCAGAAGTTGAGAAGGCACTTAAAGCCCTGAAAATAAATGAAATCAAGGATTTCTTTTTTCACGAGAGAGTTGATACTTACCTCCCTAATACTTTTGATATTGCTAAATATCGGCTTTCACTCAATAAACACTCAGATTAAAACAGTTAGGTGCCCCTACTGGGCAGGGAGTCAGAGTGTAGAACTGGCGGATGCCAGCCCCACCACCGCGCATGCGCAGAGTAGCACTTCCTCTGACTAATTTATTGGCTGATACACATGCAACTATTAAGAGCCTGAAGACCGAGCCTCTGTGGGGTGGAGAGGCCGGGTCCGTATCTAGGGAGGTAAGTATCAACTCTCTCGTGAAATAAACGAAATCAAGGATTTCTTTTTTCACGAGAGAGTTGATACTTACCTCCCTAATACTTTTGATATTGCTAAATATTGGCTTTCACTCAATAAACACTCAGATTAAAACAGTTAGGTGCCCCTACTGGGCAGGGAGTCAGAGCGTAGTGTGGCTGATGCCAGCCCCACCACCGCGCATGCGCAGACTAGCACTTCCTCTGACTAATTTATTGGCTGATACACATGCAACTATAAAGAGCCTGAAGACCGAGCCTCTGTGGGGTGGAGAGGCCGGGTCCGTATCTAGGGAGGTAAGTATCAACTCTCTCGTGAAAAAAGAAATCCTTGATTTCGTTTATTTCACATCAAGAGTATACTTACCTCCCTAATACTTTTGATATTGCCAGAATTCGACAGTGAATTCGGCGGGAGGGAGGCGAGGTCAAAAGACCAGCTCATCCCTATACGCTTTTCTGCGTTTAAGGCACTTAAACTTCTGAAACTGTATGAAAAAACAGTCAGGATTTGACTAACCATCGGATAACACCCCCGATGTATGAGAGATGACCGAATGTCATATGCGCTCCCCCCCCCCTCCTTCCTGGGAGGAAGAGTCGAATGACCTCAATGTCCTATACGCTCTCTACGTACAAGTGCCATGTACTACAGGACAGAGACGAAAAAACTCCATTTTCGTATACTCTCAACAATGAACCACATAAATACACAAAACCATCATCATATTAATAACGGGTAACGTGACAAGACAATCAACAATGGACAACACATACACAAGACTGACCTTGTTGAAATGGCTGCTGACATCCTCTTCCCATTGGTGAAGAACGATGCAGTCCCAAATTAGTGGTTGTTTCCATAAATTAATTGTGAAATATATAAGCAATGAGGAAACCCCATCAAAAATATATGCCTAGTTATTTTTTCAAAATCGACAAGGCGAGAGGATTAGAGGTGTCACGGGGATAATGGTCTGTAAAACTTGACTCACAGTGCCACTGAGCCACTGACATAATATCATCCACAGGGACCCCATTAAATAGGGCAGTGGATGTCACTACGGCGCGGACACTGTGAGCCTTGGCCACGTCAACCTGCTTCCCGGTGGCGGATTTATGGCAAAACTGAATGCATTCTACAATCCACCTGGAAATGGTGTCCTTAGAAGCCCTGCCATGGGGTTCAATATAAGACAACCATAACGCCGACTGGTCGGTGCGCCACTCCGCCGTACGTTGTTTGTACCGGCGAAGCGCCCGGACGGGACACCATGCTTTAGAATTAGGATCATATCTAGTTAAAGCAGGCAAAACAATAGGTTGACCTGGATATTTCAACGACTGATTTTTAGCCAAGAAATTAATCCTAGGTAGCAGCTTAAGGCCTTCCCCTGAAACCACAAAACGGTCATCCTCGGCTGATAAGGCATGAATTTCACTCCTACGCCTAGCCGAGGCCGCAGCAATTAAAAACACAGTCTTCAGTGTTAATAGTTTCATAGAAATGGAACTAAGTGGTTCAAACGGCTTATCACCTAGTACTTGAAGCACTAGCGATAAACTCCAAGACGGAATCACAGGTGGATTCCTTGGTCTTAGATTGCCCATGCCTTTAATTAATACATTTAATGTATTTACTTCATCACTTCCCCTCTTAGCCAAGCAAGGAATAACAGACATTAAAGCTGACTTATAACCAGCAATAGAGTTAGGCTTGAGGCTATAGGCATCATAGAGGTGACAGAGGAAATCAGCTACTACCTGAATAGATGAATCCATTGGATCAATACATCTTTTTGAGCACCATTCTGCAAATCTGTTGATTTTATAATTATATGCTCTGGAGGTTGACCCCCTCCTGGCTTTGGCCATAAACATGGCTGCTTGCTCAGAAAAGCCCTCCTTAATTCTAGATTCCTTGACAACATCCACGCAGTCAATCTGAACATTGACGGATTGTTGTGAAGGGCCTTGCCCTGGAAGATAATATCGTCCATCAGAGGCAGAGGAACCGGATTGCAGACCAGAAGGTCCAGCAGATCCGTATACCATGATCGGCTTGGCCAATCCGGGGCGATCAGAAGCACTTGGCATTCCTCTTGTCTGATTTTCTGAAGAATTTTTGGAATCAGGATTGCTGGAGGGAATGCGTATGCATACATTCTCCCCCAGCTGATAGCTAACGCATCTGTTGCGAAAGCGCTTGGATCCGGAATCGGAGAGACGTACGTCGTCATCTTCGCATTCTTCTTCGTTGCGAACAAATCGATGTTGGGTTTCCCCCAATGGTCGAACAGACGATCCGCCACACATTGATTTAGTTGCCATTCCGTGGGTAAAACACTCATCCTTCGGCTCAATGAGTCTGCTAGCAGATTTAACCTTCCCGGAATATGAACTGCTTTCAAGGTAATCTGGTGATCCAGGCACCAACAAAGCAGTCTCCATGTCATCATACAGAGACTGGGTGACTTCGTTCCGCCCTGGCGGTTTATGTAAGTCACAACTGTTGAGTTGTCTGAACGAATAAGAACAATCTTGCCCTGAACTTTCTGTAAGAAATGTTCCAGGCCCAGGACTACTGCTCTTAGCTCCAGTAGATTTATATGTTCCTTTGACTGTTCCAGATTCCAAAGCCCTGATATCGTGGACTCTTCCAGGCAAGCTCCCCAGCCCTCCATCGATGCATCTGTATACACAGTCACCTGAGGGTGGGGAGGGGTTAGCATAACCCCCACCAAGAGATTCTCTGTGTCCAACCACCATTGCAGGTGATGAATCAGAGGCGCCAACACTGACACATTCGAGTCCAGCGAACCTGTACTCTGGGTCCATTGTGTCATGAGAAATAACTGGATCGGCCGCCTGCGTAAGGCGGCCTGAGGAATGACTGGTTCCAATGAAACCATCAACCCCAGCATTCTCAAGTAAACCCGTGCCAGGACATGACGACTGTCGCACACTGACTGAATTAATGAGATGAGTTTCTGAACTCTCTCCTGAGTAGGATAAACATATCCTGTCTCTAGATCGAAGAACATCCCCAGGTAAACAAACTTCTGGGATGGAGTCAGCTCTGATTTTGGGAAATTGATCATCCAGCCTAAGTCTGTGAGAGTTTTCAAAACAATCTCCAGACTGGCCGATAAACTTTCCCGGGTGTGTGCTTTCAACAGCCAGTCGTCTATGTACGTGTGGACTGCTATGCTTCTCCTGCGGAGGTATGTGGTGATCGCAAGAACCACATGGGTGAAAACCCGAGGAGCCGTGGAAATTCCGAAGGGTAGCACCCTGAATTCCCAATGTCTGCCCTGGAATGCAAATCTCAGGAAGCGACGGAAACTCCTGTGTATGGGGATGTGGAAATAAGCGTCCTTCAAATCTATCGACGCTGTCCACATTCCCCTCTCTAACCCCGCCAACACTGAGCGCACAGTCTCCATCTTGAAACTGGGCGTCTCTATGAACTTGTTCAATGGCTTGAGGTTGAGAATTGGTCTCCATCCTCCGGTGTTCTTTGTTACTAAGAACAGGGTTGAATAGAAGCCTGGACACCTCTGTGCCGGCTGAATAGCTCCTTTTTGTATGAGGGAATTTATTTCCTCCTCGATACACAACCTTTGATCTGGATCTCTCAGATTTGGAGTCCAGATCGGCACTAGAGACAGTCGCGATGGCGGGCCTGTCATCCAATCGGGATGATACCCGACTGAAAGCCATCACAAGACTAAACGGTCCTGAGTTAACCGTTCCCACTCTTGCATGTGGTCGGCTAGCCGGCCTCCCACCGGTCCACCTAGGGATAGAGGTGGACATAAGGAGTGCAAGAGCAGCACTGTCTCCTTTGCCAGAAACACCGGCGTGGTTCTCACCGCGGTAACCGTCCCATCAGGAACGATTACCCCGCCCAGATCCTCGCGCGCCACGACCAGCACCGCGCGCACCTCGGTGCGCGGGCGGCTGCCTGGCTGACTGCGCCTGAGGAGCCTGCCCCCCCCCCTCGCTGCTGGCCGAATCGCACGCGGCCGAGGCCGACGCTGCGATGGTGGTTGGCCTCTGACCTGGCCACTACCACCTCGAGCCTGCAGGGGATGATACGCAGGGGGTGCGGCGCGAACGTTGGCACGACGAAGCACCTCAAACTGCTCGCGCAGCGCCCTCTGATTATTGACCAGAGTAACCGTCTCCTGGAGGTGCCTACATCCCTCACCTCCAAAGAGACCAGGACCTGTCATAGGCGTACGTAGTAGCCTATTGTATAGGTCCTGGGTCGGGCACAGATTATCCAAGGCAAAAGTGCGCCTTGCCCGGACACTCCTGGTCACCGCCCGCGTCATACAGTCCAGCGCCAGGTTGATACCATCCTGGATGGCTCGCTGAACTGTGACCGGACTTGGCTGGCGCGATGCGGATGCTGTTACTACCCCTTGTAACAGCTGGGAGACGTGGGACAGAGCGGCAATCGAAGCCCTCCCACTCTCCTCCACATCACGCAACGCGGTATTTGCTGAACGCAACGCGTTCGAACACAAGACTCCTGTGTCAGAACGGGAGCCTGGCCGCGCATCCTCACCCAAAGCCGCGCGGTCATCCACGCTCGGCTTAGGTACCACACCGTACCGCTGGTAATCCAGGGGCACGATGCGGCAACGCCTGGCCACCTCGCGCGGGGCCTTCGTGAGACGTCCACTCGACTTAATGGATGTCTCCGCCGCCTTTAACATGTCAACGACATGCTCTGCCAGCGGCAGAGAAGGCATAGCGTTAGCAGTAGCCTTACCAGCTAACCACGGCCTGTGGTCACGCTGGCTAGCCGACTGCTCCACGGGCAGATCTGGCCTAACACTTACTTACCAACCACTGGCAAGCGTAAGACCAATCCTCTTCCGTGGCTAGCTGCGAGCGCTCTACAAGACGGGGGCCTTCGTCTTCCTCCTGAGCGCAAGCAGCAGAGCTTGACGGCGGATACGCTGATACCCCTGGCAAGCCAGGGAAAACATGCGGGCCTGAAAGCACCGGCATGCTAATCTCACTGGCTTGACCAGGAGCAGGCGCCGTGGTAGAGCGCGGGGCACATACCGCCCCACCACGGCCCCGACCAGCACCAGCGACACTCTCGGCAAGCCGAGGTATGCGGTAACGCTGGCTATCAGCAGCGCCCAGGGCCACAGTCTGAACCGTGGATTCTACTCCTGCGTGAGTAGAACCGTGGAATAAGTCGCCTGTATTCCCCGCGAGGGGTGCACAGACGTCATAATCGATGGCCACGTCCTCAGACGGCGACCCCAACAGGTAATCCTCTTCCTCCTGGCCAGACAGATTAGACTCCGGGTCAGCAAAGTGAGCTAACCCGGACTGGCCAGGGAAGGTGGCATAGGAGGTACTGGCACCCGTGGCGTGCGGATACCCCTGGACTGATAAGCAGCCCGCGGGTTCCAGCGACAGCCGTCCACGGCCCCTCGGCGCGGCACTAAGCCTGCTGCCAGGGTCGTGGAACGCCCCCTCTAATGGGGCCACCTCTGAATCTTCGAACAACGGAAGCGACCTACGGAAAAGTGACTCAGAGGTGGGGATTACCTGCTCCGAAGCAGATGATGAGGACAGCAAAGGATTTGGTCCAGGAAGCATGCCACGAAGCAACTCTGGAACCAAATCCTTTATTGTCCTCTTCATCTCTCCCAACATCTCGGTCCGGAAGGCCTCCATGTCCACCGCGGACGAGGCCTTCCTCTTACCCTTCTTACGCACACCCTCTCTTTTCTGCTTCTTCTTCTCCTCCTCCACCACCTTGTCCTTCGCCTGTAAGCACAAGAATTCGGACATTAGCTCGCCCCCCCAGTGCTTACATATCTCGCAATTAATCAAGGGACCACAGGGCTACACTGATAGAGATGAGGCACAAACTTGTCCTTCAAAAAACGTCCACAGGACGCACAACCAGGTCTCTGAAACAGGGCAAATGACGAGGAGTATGAGCAATCTAGTTAAGCTCAGAAACTCAAAACAACTCAAGAGAAGGAAATGATCATAAAGATCAATATTCATCAGAAAACCAGCTTTGGACAAACTTTAATTGTTAATAAAGAGCAAGGCTGATTATGACGTCATTAATCCTATGACAGGAAAAAATCGATCCCCAACAAACATCCAAGTGCAAGGACGAATTGTATCTCTAACCAGAACATGTGCAGAATGGACATTTCGACTACACAACCATCAGATATATACTGATAACAATGGCAAATACTGTTAATTATCTCCCTTTCCTCTCTAAATAATTAACATCACCTCATATCAATAATTAGATACCTGACACTTTGTATAGACAAACCATCCAACGTGATGAACTGGAGCACTCCACCAACTGAACGCCTCTTAACTCTCTCCACCTATAGGGGAAGGAATTGGATCAAGAGGGCAAAGTGAGAAGACCTTTATACTAGGCCTCCGACTCACTGGACATAAAAATTTTGGTTAGATAACCTAACAGTATTAGTAGGAAATGGAACCATGGTGGAGAGAAACAAACCCTCTGCTGATGTGATGTCCATTACATATCGTCACATAGACCAGTGGACATAAACACAAAGAGAGATTAGTATTATATAGCACCTAGTTGAAATAAACCAACTAAACAAGGCGCTTATCACGGTAAACGCGAGTCCCGGAAACACATTACACCGGGCAAAAAACTCGCTAATTTTACTAGAAGTCACCTGATTTAAAGGTCCTGGGCCCTCCTCTGGCGAAGTCATCCTTTCTGCCATCTTTATCAGGGATAATCACTTCCAAATTCACACAAAAAGACTATGAAATGAGTAAAGAAAAGCTCTAGCACAAAAACATGTGTAGACTCTCTGCCAATAAATTAGCAAAGAGGAAGTGCTAGTCTGCGCATGCGCGGTGGTGGGGCTGGCATCCGCCAGACTACACTCTGACTCCCTGCCCAGTAGGGGCACCTAACTGTTTTAATCTGAGTGTTTATTGAGTGAAAGCCGATATTTAGCAATATCAAAAGTATTAGGGAGGTAAGTATACTCTTGATGTGAAAATGGATGTGCATCTGGACCTGATGGCATGAGCAATGAACTATTCAAATATGCAAGTGACATTATCTCAAAACTGATCATGCGCTTAATTAATACAGCTTTTATGCGCCACCTTCCCATCAATGCTGCAGGCCAAGGCACCCGTATCACAGTACCCAAGCCCAAGAGGCCACCTCCCCCGCACACACACACACACCCCCCCCCCCCCCCCTCTCCTCAACAGCATACGGAAAATCCTATCCAATGTTACTCTATGCCGCATCCGAGACAAGATCGATGACTTCACTGGATCATGTCAAAGTGGCTTCAAACGTGGACGCAGCTGCGCAGACATTGTATAGGCTCAATGCATGCTTGGGGCGGTAGTCCTGTCCAAACACTGGGATTTCCACAAAATGGGCATTGACATGTCACAAGCCTTCGACACAATTAAATGCTCAAAGATCCTAGATGTACTACGCCAGGCCACTGCTTACAGACACCAAGCTGAGAGTACAAGTCAAGTCAGTGAAGTCTGCGAGTTTGAGACATCAATCGCCTCCCCACAGGGAGATGATCTATCTCCGGTGCTTTCACCTGTTACCTTGCTGCTGCATTGAAATCCATATGGGAAAGTTCAACAAGACCCCCCCCCCCCCCCCCCCAGTGTCAATACTGGAGTGAGTTCAGGAAGGAAAATGTTCGGCGAAGATTCACTGTTCGTAGCGAACTATATTCAAGTTGTCAAACGAGCATTCTTTTACGAAGTCATGTTATATTTATGAGAGTTCGCTTTTTGTCAGATCTGATGTCATATTTATTACGTCATAATGAATATCAGGGTCTCAGAAACAATCCACAAGCACACACATATTTGTTGAAGACTAACATAACACTACGATCGCTAAGAATGCATTATTTATGGCTATATAGACAATAAATGGGCCGATGAGCAAAATTGTTGGCCCAACATAGTAGTAAACATTGGCCCAACGTTTGCTTGCTAACAGGGACGTCTATTTTCGTATTAATTTTGATTGACTGATGTGACGAATGAACGAAAACCGGTAACTATAAGATTATTATTATATTCATTGGAATCCAATCGACCATAAATTAGCCGATTCTTCAAATTGTGTCTGCACATAAAGTCTCATTTACTAAGCTTCAACAAATGTACCACGGTTTGCATTCACATAATTTGTAATTTCTAACTCACCTCCGTCCTTTGACAAACATAAGTTGAATTATGCGCCGATCTGGACCGTTATCCAATCAGAAACTATTTTACAAATTGAGGACCAATCGAATCACTTGTTACATGTTTCTCTCGGAGCTTCCGTAAAATAAATATGGAATCTACAGTAAATCACTTAGAAGCAATGGTACATGGATGCTGGAGAGCCATATTTTGTTTTAGTTATGCTTGTTTTTGTACTAAAGTGCTTCGGATTTGAACAAAATCATTGCGAATCTATCTACAAATAACTGAAAAAAGTTACCAGTTTTCGTATATCAACTCGCCCCTTAACCAAGTCGCCCCTGTTTATCTGGGAGCCCTTTCACATAATCTTATGTTAGATAGGATCTTAAGCATGTGACAGATTCTCACGTATATTCTTGCAGCTGTTTAACTGATATTTGGTTTAGGATGATTTTGATCGGGAACTCTGTAGTATTCATAGAATCGTAATGACATCATCACAATCCTACTAATCGAGTCCTGCAGTGACCAGCGTGCACTAAGTCTATTCAGGACTATCATTGCATTAGGAGACACCTTAGAATATAACATAGCTTTCCGACAATTAGCTATGAAGGACATCTCTCATCAAGCTAGTTCACATATGTCCAGGGAATCATACAGGAGCCTACAATAATACAAGCTCCCAACTGCCCATGATTTAACGCCCAACTCACTAAGAGCCGAAGTAACAAACTAATTAAGCAGAACTTTTTGGCAAACCGAATTACGAATAGTTGGAATAGCTTACCAAATGAAGTAGTTAGTGCCGTAAGCCTAAATATCCTAAAAAATAAACTAGATTCATTTTGGTCAGATTTTTTGTGTACGCAAGATCCACTACACAAGCATTATCTTTCCTTTACCTCGAAACAAATTAACTAAGCAATATGCATAATGTAGTCGCCATCAATCTACAGGAATTTTGCCTATACGGGTAGTATATGATAAGTATAAGTAAGTATGATTTGCTCGAAAACACACCTTAAAAAAACAGATGGAAAGACAGTGAAACTGGCAATATGCAGCCACTGGGAGGATACGGTCGCCTTTAAGCTGACCACCAAATCTGAAATATCTCGTCAACCTCCATCAGCACTACAAACGTTGCAAGGATCTGGAGAGCCAGAGTTTCCAGCAATTATCAACGGTGTGAAGCCATCATCAAAGCCAAGGTACTCACAGGGACTTACTTGCTCCAGGCAAATCAGGCAAAGACAGAACCAATTCTCTCCCAATTTTGCCCCATGTTTAATGGCCTTCCGATCTCAAGATGCCCGAATGTGCAAAACTATGAATCCACATATACACCTGTGCAAAAGTTAAGCACCACCCTATTTTTACGCACATGCGAGGGTATATTCATGTGCTATGAAGAAAGCAATAGCATAAACATTTATGTACCCATCCATCTTAGTGCAAGAGGTAATAATGCAACTAGAGGAATGCTGATTATGATGGTGGGGAAACACTGTATGTTCTTGTTTGAACTTGAAAACGAGGCCTGAATATGGTTACGTTGACACAACTGACAACTATTGCCCTACAGTTGACACACGTGGCTAGATTGTCATTAATGGTGTCTAAAAACGAAGTTTAACATCTGTGCACGAGTTTGAGACTGTCATTATTAATACCGGGTATATCCACCTTGTGCCTGGATGACGGCCTGGACACGACGTCTCATGCTGGTCACCAACCGACTGATACGCCATTGTGGTATTCGTTGCCATTCAAGATGGAGTGCGTCTGTTAATTCCTGTAGGTTCTGCACAGGAGGATCCCTCCTTCTCACCATGTTTCCCAGAATGTCCCAGATATGCTCAATAGGGTTCATGTCAGGGCTCCTTGCTGGCCATGGTAGGGTTTCGATGGCATTCTGGCGGAGGTATTCATGCACAGCTCTAGCACGATGTGGTCGGGCGTTGTCATCCATGAATATAGGGTGGGTTCCAGGTGCATGATTTACAAAATGAGGGACCACAACTCTATCCAGTATGGAATCTTGATATCTTTGTCCATTTAGTGTTCCAGGTACAGTCAACAGATCCAGCTTACAATCAAATGAGATGCACCCCCATATCATAACGGAACCTCCACCAAATGGAACTTCTTCCATGATGTTACGTTGGTCGTACGCCGTGCGTCTGGACCTCCATACACGAGTTCGACCATCTGTGGCATGAAGCAGGAACCGACTTTCATCGGACCAGTGTACCCGTCTCCAGGATCTCATGTTCCAGTGTCTTCTTTCGTTGCACCACCTCAGACGCTCCTCTTTGTGGTGTGCAGTGAGGAGAGGACGTCTGACAGGTCTCCTAGCTTTCATGCCAGCAGCATACAGTCTCCTTTTGACGGTAGATATTGACACTCTATTGCGCGTTTCCCATTGCTGGCTGAGCACTCTGCTGTTGGTGAATGGAGATCTCCTAACAAGGCGTACTAGGGCTCGATAATCACGGCAGTAGTCTTCTTCGGTCTTCCAGATCTAGACCTGTCCTTCACCTCGTTAGTTTGCCCATGTTTTGCAATCAAACGACTGATTACAGTATGGTTAATGTTCAGCTGTCTGCCAATCTCTCTGCATGACATACCAGTGGTATGCATGCCTATGATTTGCCATTTCACACGATCACTTAACCTTCGTCTTGCCATAGCGGTTCACAATCAAGAGCTAATTCTCTCTGTACAAATAAACCACGGTCATGAACACAAAATTCCTAATCTTGTCGCCTAAATCTGTATGTAATGTTCTACACCTCAAACTGGACTTTTACATAACTGAACACGTGTGCTGTTTCCCGCCACGCACGGACATCAAGCGGCGTGAAGTCATGCATGCATGTGCATTTCGTACTTGTAATTATGTCAGCTAACGCGGGGACAAAAAGTATGGCAGCCTAGTTGTACCATCATGTTTCTACGTTCTATTGTTTTTGCTGGTGCTTAACTTTTGCACAGGTGTATATATAAGCGTAGTTGAATTGGGCAAAAATTACCTAGCAGTAGGGTCAGTGATCCAAACTCCTTGGTATTCCAAACTCTGTGGCAAGGCTTTGTTTTCAAGCTATAGTGACATACCCTATATATAAAAATAATGATTTGTTTATATTTTGAAGCTTCTTATATAACAAAATCTAATTATACCAAAACCAGCTCAAATGCAAATTTTGTGTTGTTTTAATTACACAAGATTGCATACCCAGGTGCGAATCTGCAGTAACAGTTTGAAAAACGTTCGGAAATGTTGACTGAGTATTCAAATGAAATTTCCACTTATGAGCGGCATCCATTCCTACTATTATCCTAGCATCTAGGTCACATTAGGGCTGTACAATTTTTCGATTATTCGATTAATCGCGATTATATAATTCAAAATGATCATGAACGATTATAAAATGAAATAATTGTGTAATCGCCATGTTGAAATTTTTGTCAAGACACTTGTACGCTTGTGAAACTCTGCTCGCGTTACCAATCATCTTCTTCTTTTCGATCGCTGGTATCACACTTGGAGAGACGTTCTCAAGATGAAATCTGTGGTTTTCTGCAGTTCTTCCACAGGCCCGTACAGCTTTTCAAGAAAAGAGGTTGACAAAGGCCAGATCTCCTCTCAGCAGCTGATACGTACTGCAACATTGAAGTATGTGCTCTGTGGTCTGTTCTGCTTCTCCACAAGGACAAGCGGGCGATGTCGTAAGGAGGAACCGCCTGTACATGTGTTGGTTTAGTCTGTTATGTCCAGTTCTGAGACGAAAAATGGTCACTTGCTCTGGCCTCGAGAGATGATGGTAGGCATCTTCTGATTGAGGTGTTCTATAGAGTGACTTGATGATAGTCTTCACCTCTGTATGGGTAACCATATTTTCTGTCTGATTCTCTTCTGCACCCACCTTTGCCATCTTGTCTGCTTCCTCATTTCCTTGGACTCCACAGTGTGAGGGGATCCACTGCAATGCTATCCGAAAGCATTTGATGGTTTGTAGTGCTTCTTCAAGTTGTGGCAGCTTACCTTTGGTGATAGCCTCAAGGATGGAGCGGGCATCAGATAAAAAGACAATCTGTGCAATAGGGTCTGCTGTTCTGCTGATGGTATTAGCTGCATGGACCAGTGCTTCGACTTCAGCTCTGTAGTTTCTGCAGTGTTTGCCTGTCGGTATTGCAGCTGACTCATGTTGTCCGTTTGGATACTGTATGTGCAGTCCGGCACCTCCGCTCCTAATTGCATCTTTGGCTGATCCATCTGTGTAGATCCTTATCCATGTCACCTGAGGGTACATTTCTTCCAGCATGGCTAGGGTCAGGGCCTTCTTGCTCACATCACTGTGTTCAGCTTTGGTTGTGAGATGAGGTACTGTGGTGCGAATAGCTATGCTCTCTAGTTTGTTTTCCCAGGGTGGAGGATCAAGGGTGTGGTTTGGGTCTTCTATTTGTGCTGGCAACACTTCTTGGTGTTTCCTTTGAAGTGCTTTTGTCTCTTTCACAAAACTTGATCTTTTAAGTCTTCCTGATGACAGCTGTGCTTGCCTGATCTTCATCGGGTGGTTGTTGAATGATTTGAACTTTGCAGCTTGGATCAGTGCTTTGCATTCCCTTCCTTTACTAAGTGGGGGGATGCCTGCTGTCTGCTCCATTTTTTCTATTGGTGTTGATCTCATTCCACCAGTGATGATGCGCAGTGACTGGTTTTGTACTCTGTCGAGGTTCTGTTGATGAGATTTAGCTGCTGTCATCCATGAGCTGGATACATACTCAAGGTGTGGTTGTATGGCACCTAGGTAGATGGTCTTGAGGATCCTTTCATTGGCACCCCACTTTGTTCCTGCCAGCTTCCTCATGATGTTTAGCTTTCTTCTGGCCTTTGCCTCTGCGTTCTGGATGTGCTCCTTCCATGTTAATCTTCTGTCATAGGTGACTCCCAGGTATGTCTGCTGGTCCTCGTACTCAAGTGGAGTACCGCCCAGTGTCCGATTGCCAACCTTGGTTTTGGTGGACAGTGAGAATAGCATGGCTCAGGGTCTGAAATAAGGAGAGTCAATTTGATCTGACAAAAAAGCGGAAGTTGACTAACCTGACGGGGGGTCCGGGGGTCCTCCCCCGGAAAATTGTTAAATCTAGATGCTCAGGCCATCTCCTGCATTTCTGGAGAAAAATATAGGTTTTCGGTTGGCTGTGAAATTGTTCTATTTTTACCCATTTTGTCCTGAAAAAGTCAAATAGACTAAGACATTTTCAGGAGAAAATGCATAAAGATAGAACAATTTCATAGTCAACTGTAGGACCCAGAAAATGAGGACTTAAACCACTTATACTCAGTCCTCCATTTAGAAAGGGTTGCCCCTTTGGGCACTTTTCGCTCAGATGCCATTTTAGCAACACATCAACTGCTGTCACAGTCATGTACAATTAAATGTAAAAAAATTTTCACTTTAGAACACATTAGTCAAAGAAGGCTTGTGATAGTTTTCCTGATAAATGTTCACTTGCAGGTCAAGAGATTATTTTTTAGATTTTCCATTGAAATGGCTTATTCAGTAACTGAGACAGTCATTCCCGTGGTAAATTTTCAAAAATAATCTCTTGACCTGCAAATGGCCATTAACTATTTTTAATTAAAATTTTTAGGCAAATTTGACCATTAAATGGTTAATTGTAGAACGCGAATATAATGGTAACGCGCGTGTTGTCAAGTGTCTTCTACAGTGCGATTATTTATGAACTTGCTTTCTTCACTTCTATTGTGAGAAAACTCGCCCGCTATTTCATTGGTTTTCTATATACAGCTACCAAGGAAATCGCGAGGAAGAATTAGCTTCTTCAGTATCGAAGGCGTGAAAGAACGCGTCTCAAACTTCTGTGAAAATCTCTCACGTAATGTCATTGGATTTTCTAGATATAATTATGTCCAACAACCAATGAAATTGTGAGACCAAATTCTCTTCTCATGACAGAAGGTGTGTAAGAACACATCACTAACTCTAGCGCAGTGGCCGATTTTGTGGATCCGCCATTGCTAATTTTGCATCGACTCGATCATTTCAGACTAGCGAAATGACAAGATTTTGAGTGGTATCATTTATCAGATGTTCTATGCAATTTTATCTGTCATTTATTCGCCGTATGACTTAATTTTCAAGTCACTCACGGTCTATATCCCTCATTAGAAATCAGAAAATTCGCCAGTATAAAAGGTTTACACTATTCCCGGGACAATTAGCTATTGTAAGACCACCCTCTAGGATGAATTTGGCGGTATGACACGTTTTGACAGATCACGAATACTGGTAACTAAGGTGAATATCGTTTTCACTTAGAAATGTGCAAATGACGCACAAACGCGCGCTCGATCGATCTATCGTATTTGAGTGCGATACCAACATTGTTCACTTGTTCTCTTTTTCCAAAATTTACAAATTTTCCCCAAAATTCATGTTCAGTAAAAAATTTTTACCCATCCAGATTTGACCGATGTCCGACCGTTATTTCATACCCTGATGGCTGATGATTTTTCTTTGTTGATGGCAATACACCAGTGATTGGCCCAAGCTGTAATTCTGTCCAAGGCGAGCTGCATTCTGTACGTGGCAGTCATTGTGTACTCCTCGGTGCACCAGAGTACGAGGTCATCTGCATAGAGGGCTGCTTGGATCCCATTGGGCAGCTCTGCTACAATGTCATTAATGAAGAGTATGAACAGAGTTGGTGATAATACTCCGCCTTGTGGTACCCCTTGTCTCAGCAATACATTCTGTCCAGATTGCCTATCCACCAGCACCCTAGCTCTGCGATTGTGTAGGTATGACTTGGTCCATCGGAACATGTTGCCACCGATGCCTGTGCGCCGGAGCTTCACGAGGAGGCCATCCTTCCACACCTTGTCAAATGCCTTCTGCAGATCGATAAAGGCAGCTAGCATCACCTCCTTGGCTTGAAAAGTGTCCTCTATGACCTGTGCAAGATGTGTTGTTTGATCTTCTGTGCTCCTGTATCTTCTGAAGCCAGCCTGCTCTGAAACTATAATGTTCTCCGACTCCAGGTACCACTGCAACCACTGGTTGACGATGCGCTCCATGGTCTTGCATGTGCAGCTTGTAAGACTGATAGGACGGTAGCTCAGAACTTTCGTCTTGTTCTTCCCTTTTTTCAGAATAGGAGTCATTCTGGCTTCCTTCCAGCACTGAGGAACCTCTCCATTGGTCCAACTGAGATTAAAGATGTCTAGCAACTTGCGGAGAGATGCATTACCAAGGTGTTGGATCATTTCATTCGTAATTCCTTCTGGCCCGGGAGATTTCTTCTTCTTCAATTGGCGGATAGACTTCTTCAGTTCTGCTAAACTAATGTCAACTTTCATTGAATCGTGAGTGTTGGTGTCTGTTCTTTCCTTTTGCTCTTTTCTAACCTCTTTTTGACGCATTCGTGGTATAGAAATGTTGCTTTCTCCTTCGATCAATACTCACCATTCTGTTACTTCTGATATACAGCTGGCCTTGACAGCGGCTCTAGGATTATAGACTTAGAAAGCTTTACCGACTCCTGGGAACCGGGTACCCGGCTCCCCACTGCCGAGTACCCGTTTACCATAGAGCTCATTCTTGTTTGCATAGCAACAAGTGCAATACATGCTTTTCGCATTAAGGATTTTAGTGTTTTTAAAAGAATCTAAGTCTTTAATCAGTGATAGTTTGTGTGTTCTGAAAGGATAACTAAGGACTATGGAGAATACCGCCCAAGACAACCAGGTTGTATTGTTCTTTATTATCCATAGTTAAAAGACTTAGGTCTCTAAATTTCGTTGTGTCGCATTTTCCGATTTCTGACCCCATAGAATCTGGGACGTGTGCTAACAACGATATATGCCAGACGATCGCCTTCGTTAAACCCCAACAGGCGATCGGCAGATATGAAAATAGGTGTTTGCTACGGTATTTCTAACACGAATATCGGCTGACGTCGTTCTCCGTAGAATCCGAGCGGGTGACGTCACACCCGGTCGCTCGGATGTTTATGTGAAGAAAATTTTTTTTCATTAATTCGCGCATCTTGTTCTGGGTGCTGCGTACTAAAAAATGGTACCGGAAACTTTAGAATGATCAAGTTTACGTGCGATCACGATCGGTTTGCAATGATCGGTGGTTTCAAAATTCTTGAGTAGATGTGTGGTCTGCGGTTTTACCGTGTGAGACAGCAGTTGTTATACATTTTGTTGTTTTCTTCACATATCGTGCTGCGTTCGTTAGGAGTATAATTTATATTGATTAGTAAATATACCCTGAATGCTATGCGATATGATTCCTGGAGCCGTTACACATCCTGTAGGATCTATTATGGGTGTGTTGTGCCCGCCGCGTACTTGTCGTCATAATCAATGCGATCGTTGTTGTAACGTGGCGGGGTGGGGTGCGGGAGGTTACGGTTAATTTATGAGTCAAAATATTTGAAAATTAATTGTCTGCCTTCCATCCGTGTCTCGTTCCGCTTGTTTATTGTAGGTTTGTGCTTATTTTATAGGCCAAGCCAGCCCCGCCATCATGTGACGACTGCCATAAGTTTGTCCATGTAATGTTCAAGGACCATGTCTGTTTTAGGTGTGCCCTGTGTAATATAGATCATAGGTGTAATGTTTGTGCAGTGTGGTCCGTCGAAACGATGGTTAAGTTCCTTGCCCAGAAGGACTTGGCTGGGTCTGACGCGGGGTCAGGCGGTCCGAGAGGAAATCGTGGAGCGCCCGGTTCGGCCGGTAGGGGTGCTCCACGTCCCCAGCTGGAGGTGGCGGAGATGGCACCGCCGGCGTGGTTTGGTCCGGCTATGCAGGGTTTTCTGCATAGCGTTCTGCCCACGCTGGTGTCGTCCCTGCTACCAAAGGTTGGGTGGCAGTTTCTCCCCATGCCTGGTACGGATCCTGTCCTCGGACAGGATTCTGGACTGGTTACCGAGGGGGCTGTCTCGTACGGCCCCCCTGGCGGTCCCGTCTGGCTTCGGCCAGACGGGTTCTGTCTCTCTGCGGCCACCTCCGGGTGGTCCAGTAGCGGTGGCCGGTCCGTCAGGTGTGGGAGCCATCCGCCAGGACGGCTCCACGGTTTATTCGTCTAGTGACGGCTCTTCGGAGTCTGAAGACGATGAGGCCGAGGAGGAGAGGTTGCTGCGGCCCGTGAAGCCGCAGGTGGAGAATATGGAGGTTGATTCCGTCCTGGACGGAACCGGCCTCCATTTGTCTGGTTTGGCGCAAGCCAGGTCAGCGGCTCCACCTGCGGCTGAGGCCAATCCGTTACCATGCACCGGTTCCGCGCGGCTTGGTTTGTCACCAGCCGGCAGGGGAACGGGTGTGCCGGGCCAGGCGTGGCCGGCTATGGTTCCGCGACGGTTACGGGTCCGTACTGTTTTCCGTGCGGACCTACCCCATGGACCGGAGTGTTTCATGGGGTGGCGGCGGAACCATGTGGTAGCGGAGTGCCTGGCGTGTCAGCCGTGGCTCCTTGCCGGGAGGCCATGGCTGGCAGACCCGTAAGCACGTCAACGGGTGACGTGTTTGCGGGGGTATCTTCTTCGGAGATAGATTGGTCTGATGCTCTGGCGTGGCTAGCCAGAGTAGACCCGTCTGTGGTTTCGGCCACGGCCACGGCCGATGAAGATGCGCCCCGTCCGTCGGTTGCGTCGATTAGGACGGGGATTTTGCCCGCGGCCCGGATCCAGTCAGTGGGACTGGATCCACGGTTCATTGATTTGTTGGATGCTATTTATAGTAAACAACTAATGACCAAGGGTCAGCTCCCGGCGGCCTCCAGGGAGGTGCGGGCAAGATGTCGTATTCCGCGGGGTGAATACGACAGGTATGGTGTAGTCCCGTCGGTCACGGAGGATGACCGATGGGTACTGGGCGTCCAGAGTGCCGGGTCGGGTGGTCCCGGTCCGGCACTAGTGGATAAGGCCCAGGTACACCAGGAAGAAGTCCTGGCCCTATGCGATGAGGGTGTGAGGGCAGCGATGAGCACTGTCAATCACTCCTATCGTCTACTTCAGTCGGTGTGGGCTGAAGCGGGGGCAGGCCACCCTGTGCCACCTGTGGTGCTATCGTGCGTTAATGACGGCTTGGTGCTGTCAATGGACGCATTGGCAAGGGTGCAAGCGCGTGTGACGAAGTCCAGGAGGCAAATGGTCATTGACCATATGCGTCCGGCTACGGCAGTCAAGGAACGTCTTCTTGGGACGCCCCTGACAGGGCCTAGCATCTTTGGTGGCCAAGCGCGGGCCATCTTAGAGGACACCGCCAGTATTGCGCAGAATCGGTTAGCGGTAAATCTACAGCTAGAGCTAGTGCGGCAAGCGCACGCACTAGGGGCTGTGGGCAAGCTGCTAACAGGACAGCCTTCAAAGAAACAGAAAAAGCATAAGGGCAAGGCGAAAGCCAGGCCTATTGCGACGTCTGTTTCGGCTGGGTTTTCGGAGCCGCCGCCGGCGAAGAAACCCAGGAAGGCTGTAGAGGCGCCTACCCTCCCCAATGTTGCTCCGGACCGCCCTAGAGGTGGTAAGGGCAAGGGGAAGGGTAAGGGTAAGGCCTCAAAGGGCGGACAGAAGCGGCCGAAGCGTACCTGAGGGTACGCAAGCTCCCTTCATATCCGCCTGGACCGCACCTGTGCGACAGGAACAGCGGTGCCAGTTATACCCGTCGTGCCTAGAACGAAATGGTTCTCACTCTCTCTCGTTAAGAAAGGGGGGGGGGGGCCGGACTGCGAGCCGGACAACCCCGTTAGACGTCGAGGCGTCTATGGTGGGTGGAAGGCTCATGCGTTTCGTCGAGGCTTGGCGAGGTGTGACGTCAGACAGTCTGGTCCTGGGATGGTTATCCCAGGGTTACATGCCGGAGTGGTGGGACTTTCCGCCACAAAATCTGTCTCTGGCACCTGTCTGGACACCCGTACCAAGGGAGCCGGACAAGTTAGAAGCCGTTCAAAAGGAAGTGTCGGGTTTGCTTCTGAAGGGAGCAATAAAACCAGCAAACCGGAACACTCCAGGCTTCTATTCAAACATGTTCCTTGTCCCCAAGAGCACGGGGGGATGGAGACCCATACTCAATCTCAGGCCATTAAATTGGTTTATCCATACGCCTCGGTTCCAGATGGAAATGCCGAGGTCGGTAATGGCGGGATTGAGGAAAGGAATGTGGTGTGTATCGATCGATCTGAAAGATGCATATTTCCACATTCCGATGAATCGGAGTTGGCACAGGTTTCTGAGATTTGCGTTTCAGAATCAAGTATGGGAGTTTACAGTTCTCCCGTTTGGCCTGTCGACAGCTCCGAGGGTTTTCACAAGAGTGGTCCTTGCGGTGACAGCGTTTCTCAGAAAAGAGAACGTGGCGCTACACACCTACATAGACGACTGGCTGCTCAAGGCAGACTCGGCAGCCAGGTTGAACGTGGATACTGCTCTGACTCTGAGGTTACTTTCAGATCTAGGCTGGATAGTCAACGAGGAGAAATCCGAGTTGACGCCCACTCAACATTTCGTTTATTTGGGGATGCGATTCGACCTCGAGGAGGGCAGGGTTTACCCGTCAGAGCCCAGAGTGGTGTCTTTGTTAGCCATCCTCGGGAGTTTTCGAGTGGGAAACCACATTCAGGCGGTTCCTTCAGATGCTGGGCATGATGGTCTCCATGGAGCAGGTTATCCCGTACGCTGCTCTAATGCGAAGACCTATCCAGTTGTATCTGATGTCTCTGTGGAAACAGAGAACAGAACCCCTGTCAAAACTGGTGCCAGTTTTGGAGCCGATAATATCGCATCTTCTATGGTGGAAACAGCGTCAGAATCTCCTAATAGGGGTTTCGCTGCACCTACCCCACCCCCAGCTGTCCGTTTACACGGATGCATCGCTGGAAGGGTGGGGTGCCTGCCTGGGAGAACACCAGGTCTCGGGCACATGGACTCTCCCGGAGAGTCAGCTGCATATCAATCTGTTGGAAATGATGGCAGTGGAACTGGCGTTGGAAGAGTTCCTTCCGATGATCAGGGGCAAGGTGATATTGATACGGTCGGACAATTCGACAGTAGTATCATATATAAATCGCCAAGGAGGGACCAGGTCGCCCACCCTGTGCATCAGGGTGTTGCACTTGATTCAATGGTGCAGGAATTACTCGGTTGTTTTGAAAGCAGCTCATATTCCTGGCCGATTGAAAATTCTGGCGGATGCTTTGTCTCGCAGACAGAGAATCCTGCCAACAGAATGGTCCCTCAACCCTCCAGTTCTGCGACGGATCTTCGAGCATTGGGGCAAACCCAACGTGGACTTGTTCGCCACAAAGGAAAATGCTCAAATCATGACATATGTCTCGCCGATTCCAGATCCAAATGCCGTCGATACAGACGCTCTGGCGATAAGCTGGAGAGGGATGCACGCTTACGCGTATCCACCCACCATTCTTCTTCCGAAGGTATTGGTGAAGGTCAGGGAGGAGCCGTGTCTGGTCCTGCTAATAGCGCCGTATTGGCCGAGCAGGGCGTGGTTCACGGATCTTCTGGATCTGCTGGTGGAAAATCCTGTGCAGTTGCCCGAGATTCCGAACATAATCTCCCAGGCCAAGGGACGCTTCCTACACGAGCCTCCCGAAATGTTCAAATTGACTGCGTGGATGTTGTCAAACAACGTTCCACGTCGGAAGGCTTTTCTCGACAGGCTGCTGATTTCATCGCGGCTGCGAGAAGGAGGTCAACCGTCAAGTCATATAACAACAAGGTTAACAGATTTGCAGACTGGTGTGAAGAAAAGGGTATTGATACCTTTCAATCCACTATTCAGCAAATAGCAGACTTTCTCTGTGAGCTGTTCTTTACAGGACTAGCTCCCGTCACAATTGCTGGATACAAGTCAGCTTTGGCATCAGTTATCCCTTGTCTAGCCAACAGGGATAGTCCAGAGGTGGCCCAGTTAAACGTGATGTTGAAGGGAATGAGCAATCTCCGCCCGAGACAACCGGTAGTCATTCCAGCCTGGAGTCTATCTTTAGTGCTTAATGTACTGGCCAAGCACCCATTCGAACCGTTGCGTTCGGCTAGTCTAAAGCATTGGACTCTAAAGGCGGTCTTTCTATTGGCAGCTTCCTCAGCTAGAAGGCGCAGTGAGATCCATGCGCTTTCGGCAGAGAGGAACCGATTTATTGTTTCTGGAGAAGGTCTGCGTCTTCTGCCAAGAGCAGAATTTATGTCAAAGAACCAATCTTTGAGATATCCCGGCAAACCGATCATTATACCGAAGTTAACCAGGTTTGATCGTGATGCCAGTGTCTGGTGCCCGGTCCGTGCTTTGACTAAGTACAAGAAACGGACTGACTCGTTACGGTCGAACGATAGACATCTGTGGATCTGCCATAAAAAGCCTTATGGCGCCGCATCCATGGATACTATCTCTCGTTGGGTGGTCGAATGCATTCAGACTACTCATGAGATGGCGACTGGGCACCAGGTGCAGGGCTTAAGGGCACACAATGTTAGAGGAATAGCCGCCTCGACCGCCCTTTACAATGGTGTTCCGTTAGAGGACATCATGGCCGTTGCACAATGGCACTGTGAGTCCTCATTTACGGATTACTATATGAGGGATGTGTCAGACTCAGCCAATCCACTCGCTTTAGCTGTTTTGAAACGATAGTTAGTGACCACACTGCTTTTCCCCTTTTTTCACTTTGGTAAGAAAAGAACCTAAAGCAGGCATGGTCAAGCGAGAGGATGTCAACCAGATTGTGTCACTGATGGCCGAACCGGTGAATGGTTGTAGGCGGTACGTCTGAAGTCCTGTTATCATAAGGTAATTCAACAAGTGAGAGTTTTTTGTATTATGTATATGTATCATGTTCATTCATCTTATATATTCATGCTCATTCCCACACTAATACAAGCGATATGCAGGGAGTAGTTAACCCTCTTGGCATATTGGTGTTTCAGGCGAGATACATGTTCGTTAGTTCTCTCCCTTTTCTTAGGAGGAAAAAGGGGGGGGGGGGCTGTGACGCGAATGTGATTCGGTTCCGTGAACTTGACGGTCCTTTTAGGTCTCTGTTAGTCAAGTTTGAAGTCTAAAATCTTTCTCCAAGGGGCAAAATTAGCATGTATGGCTTGCCCCTTCCCACCAGGTTACTGATCAAATCTGGTGTATATCAGAAGTAACAGAATGGTGAGTATTGATCGAAGGAGAATGCAGGAAATGTCAATTTCCCTTTCTCCGAGATCTATCAATACTCACCATTCTGTTACGGACCCAGCCTCCCAGCCCCACGGAGGCAAGCCATAGTTTTCTCTTGTTTGGTGGCTATGCAAACAATATGAGCTCTATGGTAAACGGGTACTCAGCAGTGGGGAGCCGGGTACCCGGTTCCCAGGAGTCGGTAAAGCTTTCTAAGTCTATAATCCTAGAGCCGCTGTCAAGGCCAGCTGTATATCAGAAGTAACAGAATGGTGAGTATTGTTAGATCTCGGAGAAAGGGAAATTGACATTTCCTGCATTCTTTTGCATATGCCTTCGCAAAGGCATCTGCAGCCATCTTTCCTGACAGTGTCTGTCCATCTTCTTCAAGAGTAATCTTCTCTCCTCCGACACCCTCATCATTCAGTGCTTTAGTCAGTCTCCATAGCGTTGTGGTGTCTCTCTCTAAATTAAACCCTGCCATCTTTTCCCTCCAGCTTCTTCTTTTGGCCTCCAGCTTGGTCTTTAGATACCTGGCTTTAGTTTGTTGTAGTGTGAAGTGGTTTTCATGACAGGGATTACCCTCTGCATCTTCTCTGGCCTTGTCTAGTTTATCACGTGCTGCTTGCAGTTCTGTTGTCCAGTAGGGGCGGTAGTTTTTCCTGAACCCTCGAGGAATCGCTTCGTTGGCAGCCTTGAGGATACTTGAATTAAATTCCTTGACCGCACTGTTGCTGTTTCTCCCTTCTACTGCTATATTTTGGGTAAGCTCATTGGAACGAATGCCGAACAGACTCCAATTTGCCTTTTTGTAGTTCCACCTTGGATGTTGAGGTAAGCTTGTCGAAATACTTCCAGAAAGAGAGAGGAGGACTGGGCGGTGGTCGCTTCCTCCTAACTGCGATCCGACCACTCTACTGAGGTTTCTGTGAATGTCTTCTGTACAAAATGCCAAGTCTGGCGTTGTTGTCGAGTGCCACCGGCGCGAGTAGAAGGTAGGCTGATCTGTGGGATCGTTGACAAGTAAAAGGTGCTTTTCATCTTGCCATGCTTCAATGTCTTCTCCTCGTTTATCAAGTGTTCTGTATCCCCAGCTCTGAGACTGGCTATTAAAGTCTCCCGCAATGAGGAAGTGGCAGTCCGGGACCTGGATTGTGTCAAGTGAGAGATTCTTGTCATTAGGGCAGTAATAATTGACAATGTCAATCACAGGGTTACAGGTTGTTACCTTGATCTTGATATATTCTGCCTCTTCCATAAAGGTTTTGATCTGGCTGGCGCTCACACTGTTTCGGACCAAGGTGATCACCCCGCCTTTCTTTCTTCCTCTTCGATCACACCGGAAAATCTGGTAACCTCTGATCTTAAATGGTTTTCCTTCTTGCAGGTGTGTCTCTTGGATGCAGCAGATATCAATGTTGTTTTCGTACAGGAACTGTTCGAGCTCTGATTTCTTGTTGGTAACCCCTTCTGCGTTCCAGTGCATGATGTCGATACTGGGGTTCTCTTTGGGTTTGGTCTTCTCTTTCGGTTGGCCAGTAGCTCTCCATCCTCGTCCCCTGGCTCCACAAGACAAGTTGATGGGACCTCCAGTAGCTGAGGGTGGGCTCCTTCGAGGCGTGGAGCCCGGCGCTGCACCTGCCTGGCGGATCCTCACAGGGCGAGCACCATTTCGGTTGATTCGATCTCCAAGTGTCATTCATTTGCGTTGTGCATAATGCTCTGGTTAGCCCCTCCAAATGTCTGGATTGACACCCAGTGGGTTACATCCCTGCGCCACATTGAGGCCGAGCATATAGTCTTAAACAGGGGGTTACCAATCATGGAAACAAACATCCGGCTATCAGCCAAATGTATGAATGATTAAATAAACTAAATAAATAACTGATTTGTTTGTATTGACTCATGATTAGTTTTAGATGATTAAAGATTGTTCACTTGGTCGCTGTTTGTCATTGTTGTTGTAATCACACACGCTTATCCCGCGTTCCCCATTCTCTGAATAGTTATGCGCTAATGGTTTTCCCAAAAAGGTTCTAAAACTAATACCACAGAAATTCAACGCATTTTCTCCCGTAAAAATTCTCACCGGCTACGCCTATGTTTAATGTATACCTCAAAACATCACTGGGGAAGTGAAATTATTTGATTTGAGCGCTTAAATATTGCGTATCCTTTAATAAAGGTCGTTTATTACATCAAAATTAATCCACAATTTGATATAAAATGGCGTCGCGAAAAAATACAAATCACGTGATTCGCCTCCAATTGAAGAGTTTATTTTAAAGCGAGTACTCGAATATAAATAATCTGGAATCTGGGACTCGGAACTCTGGAATTTCTATATATTATCATTGCGCGAGAGGAACTGAGTATTATACTGATCTGAATAATGGGTACCCGTTTGATAAACTCCCGTTAGCGTATAATATCTCGCGAGAACACGCCGCCTCTCATCGCAAAAGAGCCGCTGGCTCGCCAACTTAAGAAGTCGGCTATATTGTCATTCGTAATAATTCAATTTGGGTCATTTAATGTTGATCGGCGTTACAAAATTGATGCGCATTTTCTCCCGTACTTGTTTGGTACATGAATTTGGTCTTAAAATAAATATATTTATAAGGAAGGTATTTAATCACGCCAAGACCGTTTTAAGCGCATTTTGACTACAAAAGTGTGGAATAAACTATTATATCTTGATCATACATCTAATAGGTGGTCGAGATTTACAAATCCGAGGCCTGTATTGATTTCTAGAGGGGCTGGAAATGTATCAGGGCAGAGATCGGTCTGAAGTAGACACACCCTGTGACACGATTGTTATTATTATACACACTATGCTTACAAATTTGCTCTTAAAAAGTTTTTCCTATACAATCTGCTGAGTTAGGGGGTGGGCTTCTAATACAGAGTTTTGCCTTTTTGAAACTGCTAAGAAATCATTGGAGCTCCTATGTCAGAGTTAGGGGGTGGGCTTCTATTAGAGCATAGGCTACAATTAACCGAAATACGGTAACTTCCGTTTTCCATCTAGAAAAATCTTGATACATTCCTTTGTTTGCAATCAGCAACTGGCATATTCTGTCGATGTATGTATACCCATGTGCCTAACCCATAATCCTACAATCTGCAGTAGCATAATAACGTCCTCTAAGCAGCATTGACGTAGTTATTATAGTTCATGATTAATCCTATGATCGCAATTATTTTTTTTAAATGAACGCGATTATGAAAAGTGAATAATCGTGCAACCCTAGGTCACATTATGTAATAACCAGATAGAAATAATAAATGACATTTTTATGATCTGGGAACAGGGCCCAAACGCCCTCACTGAATTTGTCACGCATATGAATTCAAGCCACCCAAGCATAAAAATTCACAATGGAAAGTTCCAGAGAACAGGTTTCTTTTCTGGACACTATGGTACAGAACTGAGATGAAGAACAGATTAAGTTCAATCTCTTCACGAAGCCCACAGATACGCATGGATATCTGCACTACACCTCTGCACATCCGTCAACATGTAAAGACGCCAGTCCCTATGGACAATTCCTTAGACTCAGAAGGATATGTACGGATACCACGGACTATGATAAGCATAGCCTGGCTCTGGAAGAACATTTCCTGGCCAGAGGGTATCCCTCCCCCCTCCTAACCATTTCTAAAGTAAAGGCCAGGGCTAATGATCGGATGTCCCTCCTCAAACCCACAACGCAGACACCCAACATCCCCCACACCACATCTAACAAACCAATCAGGCCCATCTTCATCTGCGAATTCACCCGCACAGGCACGCTTCTCAGAAAAGTGATTAACAAATACTGGCCCATCCTCCAAGCCAGCCAGAGATGCAGGGATGCATTTCCAGAGAAACCACTATTCGGCTATCGGAGGAACAAAACTATTAAGGAACACCTAGTCCGGGCCAGACTCCCAGATCCTGCCAATGTTGTACACCCACACCGCAACATCTTCCTCGAATGCACCACCAAGAACTGCACCATCTGCAACAATATGGAGAAAACGAGGTTATTCAAAAGCACCATACTGGATTAACGTATAGATGCAAAATCATAGGCAATTGCTAAACTCGCAATGTAGTCTATTTGCTAAACTGTAAACCTTGCCACAAACAATATGTGGGAGAGACGTTGAGATCATTCAAAATAAGGATTCAAGAACATCTTAGGTCCATAACTAACTGCCACAAAAAAGAAAGTTATGACACCCGAGTCTCACGCTTGCGCGATTTCGTGATTTAATCGAAAATCGCGATTTTGAAAAATCACGATTTTCTACGATGTAATTGAAAAAAAATCGAAAAATCGTGAAAAAATTGAGCAGACTATAAGATTTTAAAACTCATCATTCAGTAGTAAAAGAATACAGTTATAATCCATTCGCGCATGTATCCATTGTGTTTTTTCTTGATCGCTTCACGCATGTGTTCACTAAGTCCTAATCAAAACACAAAGCTCTACGGTAAACCAGCTAACAATAGCAAAGTAACACCTTTGTCATTGAGAAAACCAGCTAGTTACTCCATCAAATCGCCATAGAATTTTCTTTTTTCCACTGCCGACCCCGAGTCTGTCATGAAATACCAAGTATATACTTAGTTGCAGAGTGTTAGGCAATAATCACTGAACATAATTCTTTTTAATTCTTTTAGCAATTTCAGGCTGTGTACTAATTTTTCCCTTTTGATTCGGTTGTCATAATTAAAGAAAATAACACAACAGCATTCCAGAATGTTGTATTTTGAACTGTGCGCTTCTGTTGATTACTCTTAAATGTAAATTGTACATTTTGAAAGCAACTACAAACTGCACTATAGGACGAGTTTACGCCGTTACTATCGTAGCTACTCAAAGCTACCATCCTATGTATATGGATTGCGCAGTATCTCCCCGGGTACTAATATAAGCATCTTCGCGCTACTCGGGTAATGACCTAAACTCGTCCTACAAAGGGAGGCTATAAGCGGAAGCAGGATTTATATTTTTACTCGACGACATTTTATGTCAAATTTTGATGAAATAAATGATGTTTATTAAACTATAAGCAATATTTAGGTGGTCCCAATTAATAATTTTACTCACACGATGATGGATATACGGTATACATTAAGCATAGACGTAGGATGGTAAGAATTTGTCGCATCAAATTGTTTTTTAATTTCATGCTATTTTGGTATCATTTATTTCAACTTTTTCTAGAAATTCCAAGTCCCAGTTTTCGTGACTTGTCACGTTACCCCGGTTTATACTTTTGGGAATTTGGACCTACGATTTAATCGAAAATCGCGATTTTTTTATAAAATCGATCGCAATGTTTCAAAGCGAAACTCGCGCAACCCTAGTCTCACGACACTTCAACAAAAACAACCACACAAGAGCCCACATGAGCTACCGTATTATTCAGGTACTCTCCTCCGATCCAGCAGATTCCGAGTCAACACCATGGAGGAGTTCCAAAGAATCCCATTGGATTCACCAACTCCACACCATGGAACCAATAGGAATTAACTTAGCAGGGTGAGGACGTTCCTTTTCATGTGGGTCTAACCCACCATCCACATACGTTGTTATTATCTCTATACATTCCCTATAGAAATTTCTCGGCCCATGGAATATCCAAGATGGCTGCCGATCGCTTAGTCTCACACGTTCAAAACTAAGAAATTTGAAACCCGAACCCTAGTTTACCCATGCCTACCCGTTTTCACTGTCAAATTCCCTCAAATAAAAAAGTTAAAAATGACGTCACCAAGATGGCCATCGCAGACATGAGCCAATCAAGTTCTCTTGAATGATTTTGATTCTTGCCCTAACCCAGATACAGACTTCTGAGTTTTTCATCAATCCTCCTGCTGGTTTCAGATAAAAAAAATCTTTAAACTCTGCAAAGTAATTTACAGTTGTTATTACACCACAAAAACATCCATTACCGTTCAATCACTACTTGCTAAATCAATTATTTGCATTTTGCTACCAGAATAAGATTTTTATGCCTGCAAACCCACCTCCCCATGCCTTTTCCTATTCCTAGGGACCCTCAACCAGGCTTCTGGTTGAGTCCCCTCTCTAGCCTATCATCAAGTATAGACTGGCACCAGTCTATACTCGCCTCATAGTGACGCTTGTCGCTATGCACGCTCGCGCATGCGCATTAGAGCCTGAATAGGAAACAGATTCACTTTTCAATTATTCTGCAAACAGAATAGTTGGACAAAATATTTGAGAATAAATTTTGTGTTTTGCGCTGTGATAGCTATACCTGTGTCTTTATATTAAGGATATATCATGCCTAATATGAAGTCAATCCTCCCTAAGTTACGTCTAAGGAAGTATAATTGTGTTTGTATGGTATACTTATAGACAAATTTGAGATATTACCGGTTTTCGTGAAGATCGTGTTAGTTCGTGGTATCTTGATTGTTATGCCTATCCTAAATCATCATCATCATTAATAATGTCCAGTCCATATATAGAGCCTGTAACGAAGTTATTTCTAGTGCATTATAAGGATTATCTTAAAATCCCCTTGAAAGTTTCTGGTAAGGAAATTTGAATTTTCCCGCCGTTAGAACTGAGTTGAGGGTATCTCTTGTTTGAGAGTTTGAGCGGTATGCTTCATTGTTACACTTTTTCGTTTGTAGGAGTCAGCGAAATCAGATAGGACTAAATGTACGTCAGCGAAATGTGATCGTCATCACGCCATTGAGTTCGCCGGCCACGTTTGCGTGAAGTGTACGACCTGTACAACCACTGCTATGTGTGGGATATGTAAAGGGTGGCCGGTTTCGGTTGCGAAATTGTATTTTAAAGATTTGTCGAAACAAACGCTGCCCTCTGGTCGTCCTTCCCCTTCCTCCGTTGCTAGCAAGACAAGGGCGGTGTCCTTTGCTTCAACCTCTGTTCCGTTATCGGTAACAACGGAGGGGGGAAATTCATCGGGAAATTTGGACGCCGTGATGGCGCTTTTTGCTAGGTTTGAGTCGTTCGCCACCGTTTTGACGAAATCACTTGATGAAAGGATCTCTTCTGCAATAAAAGAGGCAAAGAGGCAGGAGAGCTCGTCAAGCTCCGAGGATAGCCCGAAGGCTAGCGGGCGTTCCCGCAAATTGGGGAAGCCGGTACCCCTGACCTCTAGACAGGTGATGGAATCGCCGAAAAAGCAGAAGACAAGAGCATCTAAGCTCTTGAAGGTGCTCGGAGGGTGCACCACAGAAAATCCATGTTAGACTTGAAGGTGACGGGCATAACCTTCAAGCCGTGGTGGCGTCGGCTGAAACCGGCGTCCATGAGGCTAGACTTTATGAGAATGCCAATGTAACGGTGGTTCTGGTGGTTAAAGTAGTCTCGAAGCGCCCATTACTCAGAGGTCGTTACCTAGTCTTGCGAGTTCCGGTTCCGGTGGAGTAGACTCGGGTCATTTGGACTCGGGTTTACTTCCGTTTTACGATTCTCATTCTTTTTCCGGCAGGACTTCCAGTTTAGCGAGACATCCGGGTCGTCAAGATCCGGTTCCGGCTTCGGTAGCTTCCGTTTCCGGAAGGACTTCCGGTTTGGGTGGTGATCCGGGTCGGCAAGATCTGGTTACCACTTCCATTTCGGTAACTTCCGGTCTGTCTTCCGGTTATGTAGGACATCCGGGTCCTAGAGGTCTAGTGTCTACTTCCGTGTCGTTTAGCGCTTCTGGCCATTCCGGATATCCGGAGTCTGAGGACTCTTTTTATTTTCCGAATTCTGGTAGAGGCGTTTCTGGTTCCGGGGTGGACACTAGTCAGTTTACTTCCGCTTCCGGTATTAGAAGTGTACTTGCGGGTCGGTCAGGATGTAATTCCGATTTCCGTTTCCGGTGGGGAGTCAGCTTCCGGTTTAACGCGAGAACAGGATTCGTTAGGCCCAGTTAGATTTGGGGATGTTAGGAACTTTGATTCTGGTCCAGTAAATTCGCAGAGGTTTTCACAGGATTCGGCAGATTCTATTTATGATTCTTTCCTTCCTCCAAGGCTCATTGATGTGGAGTTATCTTCTCAGGCGAATTCTTCTTTTCGTGATGCTGTGGTTAATCCAGTTTTTTCTAGATATTCTTCCCGTTCCTCTTGTCTCTCGTCGAAAGACTTCTCCTCTTCTCATGTTTCTAACTCTTCTCCTCTGTTTAAGTCTTCCATTCCTCCTCCTCCGGGATTTGCTCGTCTTCATTCTAATCTTCATTCTTCTTCCTCTCAGGATCAGTGTGATCAGGATTTTGCTTCTGCTCAAGCAGTTTCGTCTCCTCCTTCCTCTCTGGCGTCGTCTCCATCTTTTGATCATATTGATCCGATTGTATCGGTGGTTCTGTCCCCGGAGCTCGAATTTCAAATTGTTGATTCAGGGTTAGATTTTTCTCTGTTTTCAGTGGTTAGAGATTCTTCATTAGATCGTTCATTTGTGTCTGCTCGTTTGTCTATTCTTTCTAGATTTTCGGCTTCTTTAGTGGTTCTTCCTTCTTCATCGGCTAGTCAGGAGGTGGGTAGAGATTCCGTGTCCAGGCATGCTTCCTCTTTTCATGATTCGGTCAGTAGGCCTTCCTCTCCTGTGTTTTCGAGGGCAGGTGATTCTTTGGTCTCAGGAGACTCTTCAATTCTTATAGCTTCTTCTTCTTATTCTCCTCCTCCTCTTCTGTCTTCTATTTCTTCTGCTCCAAGGTCAGTCAGGGCCAGGGATCTGAAGAGGTTTTGCCCAGTCAGGGCCTCTTCGGAAGACTGGTCCATGGCTCACAGTTGGATTGCTTCTTCGCTTTCTCTTCCTCTTAAGGAGGAATTCGCTGTGGATCCTTCTTCTTTTGGATCCGCTCTTTCTTCTGCTGATCCTTCTTCATCTTCTCCTCAGGTGCTTCCTATTGACAATTTAGTGGTAGATATGTTAGATTTTTTCGTTAATGACTCGGTTAGCTCTGAATTTTCTCTGGTTTCCAAGTATGACTCGCCAGTTCAGATTCCTAAGGAGGATTTTCTAAAGGTAGCTGCTGCTCAGTCTCTGTCTGGTCCTGCTTGGGAGGTTTTATCATCTCAGTTGAAAGAGGTTTCTAAGTCGGATTTTTCTTCGGATCTGTTTAAATGGGAGTCAGTTTGTAGGTCGCGGATTAAGTCGTCTAATTATCTTGCTCTGCTGTCGGAGGCCGTTCTTAAGGCGGAAGAAAGAGGTGAACAAGTTCCGGTGGCAGTCTTTCGTTCTTTGGCTGATTTGTCCAGGGGTTCTCTTAATTCTGTTTGTAAGTCGTTAGGATTTATTACTTCCAAACGTCGGTCTAGAAATCTTTCTGAGGTTAGGATTTCTGAGGTGTTGAAACAGAATCTTGTGGTTGCGTCTCCTTTCGGGACTGATCTATTTGGAGAGTCAGCTCCTAGTTTAATTAGGGCGGAATCTGAGCGCTTGAAGGCCTCTAGGGAGCTTCAGGCTCAGGTTTCGTGGTCCAATTCTTCCGGGAAAAGAGATGTTTCTTCGGTTAAAAGCCCTAATTCTTCTCCGAGAAGAAAGAGTCTCAAACGTGATCAGTTTGGAGCTTATCCTTCTAGGGTCGTTTTTAACTCGAATTTGTCCTCATCTGATCAGCGGTATCGATCCTTGGAGGAGGATCGATTCGGCTCCATTTCCTCCCATCGTTCGAAGTCGGTAGGGAGCCAGTCTCCTTCGTCTTGGGCGAGGAGGGGTCAGACTCCTTCTCGCCGTGCGTCTAGATCCAGAGGACGTTTTTCTTCTAGAGGTTTTCAGGGGAAGAGAGTTTGAAGGTTTGGACAGTTCCCGGGTAGTTCCAAATCTCTCTTATTTATCCCATTCCTTCTCTTCTTCCTCCCCCTTTGGAGCAAGCAGTCCAGTGCTGCGTTCCCAACGTGCCAGTAGGAGGGCGCTTTTCTCTGTTTTGGGAGAAATATCAAGCCCTCATTCAGGACTCCTGGCTAGTATCCCAGATACGTTGGGGTTATGCTCCGTCATGGATCCGTCATCCTCCTCTTCTTTCCTGTTGCCCAGTGTGGACTCCAGTTCCCTCCAATACGGAGAAACTGAGGGCTTTGGAACAGGAGTTGGAAGCCATGATTGTAAAGAGGGCTATAGAGGAAGTTCCCAGTTGGCGAGTAGACCCGGGCTACTACTCGACCATCTTTTTAGTACCAAAGAAATCAGGAGGTTGGTGTCCAATCATAAACCTGAAGAAGTTAAATCAGAACATTCTCACCCCAAAGTTCAAGATGGAGACGGTTTCCCAGATTATAGCCAGTCTGGATCAGGGAATGTGGACGTCTTCCATAGATTTAAAGGACGCTTACTTCCATGTTCTTATTCATCCTGTATTCAGAAAGTTCCTGAGGTTTGCCTACAAGGATCGGGTGTGGCAGTTTCGCGCCATGCCCTTCGGCCTGACCACGGCTCCCTTCCTTTTTACCCGCATAGTTTCAGCCGTGGCAGGAATTTTACACCGTCGTTCTATCCATCTTCATGTTTATATAGACGATTGGTTGGTAAAAGCAGTCTTCCTCAATTCTCGAAGGTATTCTTCCAGAGGTTTGCAGTCTGGCTTGCAATCTAGGGTGGATTTTGAATCTAGAGAAATCAAGCCTAGTTCCGTCGCAAATCTTTACTCATCTAGGCGTTTCTTTCAATCTGGCCCGGGGGTTAGTCTTTCCCTCGGAGCCAAGGATAGAGGCTTTATCGGTGGCCATGGAAATTCTGGCTTCCTCGCCTTGGGTAAGAGCAAGATTCCTTTTAAGAGTGATAGGTCTGATGGTCAGCGTAGAGAAGGTGGTTCCTTCGGCGGCCATGATGAGAAGGCCCTTTCAGATGTATTTGATGTCCCTTTGGAAACAGTCAGTCCATTCTATCTACCATCAGATTCCCATCAGAGAACATTTGATCCCTCATCTAGATTTCTGGAAGGACCGTTCTCTGCTACTGGTGGGTGTTCCTCTGGTAAGTTCCCCTCAAGCAATTATTTTCACAGATGCTTCTCAGGAGGGTTGGGGAGCGGTCTGGGACTCCCTGACAGTTTCCGGCCTTTGGTCCCTGGAGGAGTCGTCAGCCCACATCAATGTTCTGGAGTTGTGGGCTGTCAATAAGGCTCTCCTTTCTTGGTCAGATCTAGTGATAGGCCTCAAAGTGTCAATTCGGTCGGACAATTCGACAGTAGTAGCTTATATCAACAGGCAGGGAGGTACAAGGTCTTCTCTCCTTTGTCTAGAGGTGTGGAATCTGCTCTTGTGGTGCGGCAAGAGGCAGATTTTTCTAGTGTCATCTCATGTCCCAGGCAGTCTGAATTTTCTGGCGGATCAACTGTCACGTCCCAGCAAGTTCGCCCACACAGAGTGGCAGTTAAAGAAGTCGGTTGTCAGAGCGATTTTCAATCTCATGGATCGTCCTCTAGTAGATCTGTTCGCGACCTCTCTGAATGCCCAGATCTCCTCTTACATGTGTCCTTTTCCGGACAGTCAGGCCCTGGCGGTAGATGCCCTGTCTCAGTCCTGGACAGGGATGTTCGCTTATGCCTTCCCTCCTACTATTCTGATCCCGTTGGTGTTGAAGAAGGTCAAGGACCAAGTTTGCGAGATTCTTCTGATAGCTCCCTTTTGGCTCAAGAGGATTTGGTTTGTGGACCTTCTGGATCTTCTGGTAGACTTTCCTCGTCTCCTTCCAGTATCCCAGGACCTTCTATCTCGAGTAAGAGGTCGGTGTGTACATCCAAGTCCAGGAATCTTCAATCTATGCGTTTGGAAAATCTCGAGTCTGAAAGCTTCCAGGATAAGGTTTCTAAAAGATCTCAGGAAATTATTGATTCGGCCAGAAGGGAATCGACCCGCAGAGTTTACAAGGGTCGTCTTAAAATCTTTGGAAAGTGGTGTTCCGACCAAGGTTTCGTGCCCGATTCTGTTTCTATACCACAAGTTTTAGATTTGTTATCGTATCTGTTTGACTGAATTTGTCGGCTAATACGGTCAGGGGGATATAGATTTTCGCTTGCATCTTCCCTGCCTTGTCTTCTGAATGCCGAGGTTAAGGATACTAAGACTCTTAATAGCTTTATTAGAGGTCTAGGTAATATTCGTACTCTGTCTGCTACGCCTTTACCTTCCTGGAATCTGGCTTTCGTTCTTCAAGTCTTGGCAGGTCGCCATTTTGAACCTATATCGTCTATCAGTCTTAAGCTTTTAACTCTTAAAGCGGGTTTTCTTGTGGCTGCTGCATCTGCTAGAAGACGTTCAAAGATTCATGCTCTTTCAGCGGAAAGGGATAGATTTATAGTGTCAGGTGACGGTTTGGTTTTATATCCGAGAAGGGATTTTCTATCTAAAACCCAGTCTAACCGTTTTCCTGCTAGTCCTATTATTTTAAAATCTTTGTCGTCTTTTTCTCCTTCCGACAAACTTTGGTGTCCGGTTAGAGCGTTAAGAACATATAAACAGCGAACCGATTTTAAAGAACAGATCCTTCCCATTTATGGGTTTCCTACGCGGAAGAATTATCTAAGCCAGTATCAAAGGCTACGATTGCGAGATGGCTTTGTGAGACGATTAAGCTGTGCTACGAAATAGCGTCTCCGGATCAAATTAATCTCGCTCATATTAAAGCCCATGATGTTAGGGGCATGTCTACTTCTTTCGCTCTTTTTGCCGGTTGCAGGATGGAAATCTGAGTCTACTTTTACCTCGTTTTATCTTAAAGACCAGAGTGCAGCAGCTTCATTCTTTCGTAATATTACGATTTTAACTAAAAAAAGCCGAAGACCATATGCCCAGCACTTCCCACCATTTTCGTTAGGACTGTGCGTCTGTAAAAAAGGGTGAGAGTCTTCTTTGGTTTTTATTTAGTTCTTGAAGTTCTACTTATCCTTATTTGTTAAATCACGGTGTGATTGAGTTTAATGCACTATTATGTTATGTTATTAACATTGGGATAAGATTGGTTTGATTTTTATCCTGTGTTAATGATTCTCTAAATCTCCTCCCACCGTCTGGGGACATGGAGCACTGACCAAATCTACGGGTTTAGCAAGTAGTGATTGAACGGTAATGGATGTTTTTGTGGTGTAATAACAACACCCCACAGGCTCCCCTTGCGGGTTGGTTTGTTGTTTTATTAACCACTATGAAAACTTACTTACCGTTCAATCACTACGACCCGGCCTCAGCCACCCCGCGTGGTAAGATTTGAGAATCAGATTTGAAATATTTTGCACTTGAATTTAGAAAAGTGAATCTGTTTCCTATTCAGGCTCTAATGCGCATGCGCGAGCGTGCATAGCGACAAGCGTCACTATGAGGCGAGTATAGAGTGGTGCCAGTCTATACTTGATGATAGGCTAGAGAGGGGAATAGGAAAAGGCATGGGGAGGTGGGTTTGTAGGCATAAAAATCTTATTCTGGTAGCAAAATGCAAATAATTGATTTAGCAAGTAGTGAGTGAACGGTAAGTATGTTTTCATAGTGGTTAATAAAACAACAGACCAACCCGCAAGGGGGGTCTGTGGGGTGATTTATGACATCACCAAGATGGCCGCCGACCCACTGGCCAAATCAAGTTCTCTTGAACGATTTTTATTCGAACCCATGACTATAATATCTATACACTTCATTCTGAGTTTCAGCCTGTCTGCCAAAACGGCCCAGTGATTTTGGAGAAGAATTTTGAAAATCCGCGAAAAATTTAAGCAAATCCAAGATGTCCACCGAGACCAACAGTGAATAAGATTCATTTGGGGTCCAAAGCTATCCAATATTACTTCCTAAATAGCCTGTAAAGTCTTGTCAATTTTTCACCTGAAGTTTTCAAGCTATTGCATTTTAGTCGAGCGGAATAATAATAATAATAATAATAATAATAATAATAATAATGAGTGTACATATTCGCACCGGCGTGCTTGAGGATATAAGTGTTGAAGTTGTATGGTTTTAGAGGCTTAGATTGTGTTCCTGGATGTGATGGGGCAAGGTGGCTCATAGTGATTCCGTGCGCATGGGTTAATATATGCCTATGTTTGGTACGGCGGTTTTCTCGCGGTGTAGTTGATCTGGAGTGACGCCTGGAGTGATGCCATACTGAAGTGTGGCCTTATGCCTGATTAGCTCGCTTGTGGGAACATAGCCTTTGGTTGTGGAGTTGATCTGGAGTGACACCATAGTGAAGTGTGGCCTTATGCCTGATTAGCTCGCTTGTGGGAACATAGCCTTTGGTTGTGGAGTTGATCTGGAGTGACACCATAGTGAAGTGTGACCTTATGCCTTATTAGCTCGCTGGTGGGAACACGGCCTTCAGTTTTGGAGTTGAATTATAGACACTGGTCCATATTTCGGCTTCGCATCTGGTAAATTGTATTGTCTTGTGCGGGGTCACGCTGTTTTGAGATTTATTTCGTTTCGTCGCATTGCGGCGCGGTTTGGTTCTCCGGAAATGTGCTGGTTTGGCGGTTTGTTTTCAGGCAATATGGTGCGGATATGTGCCTTTAGTAATAGCGTGTATATTGCAAACAATATTCTTCTAAGAGGAGTACACACGTGTCTAAACAGTCTCTCTCTCCCTCTCTCTCTTTCTCTCTCACTTCCTCTCTCTTAAAGCATTGCAAAGTCTTTGTTTTATTAGTAACGGCCAGGACTAACAAAAGCCTTAGGCTTAAGTCCTATGATATGATGATGATGATGATATAATACTTGTCGAGTCGACCTTTGAAACTGTTGAGTGACGGGGCTGTGACTACATGGTCTGGCAGCTGTTCCAGTACTTGGCGACTCTAACACCGAAGAATCGCTTCCTGGTGTCTATATTGAATCTCTGCTTCTGCAGCTTAAAACTGTTCCCCCTGGCTTGTACGCTTGGACTGATCAGATGGTAGGAGTCGCTCGCAATCTGTGCTGTAGATGCCATGTTTTGTACTTGTACACCTCTATGAGATCACCATGTAGCCATCCATAGATTAAGCTGGACAGCTTCAGTAGTTTCAAACGCTCTTCAGATGGTACATATCTTTAAAACCGTCAATAATCTTTCTCCTTCTGTGCTGGACATTTTTCAGTAGTTGTACGTCTGTGTTGTAATTAGGTGACCACACCACATTTCTGTACTCCAGATGCGGGTGTACCAGATCTTTGTACAGTAGTACAAGCGTGATAGGTCCCAGGAAACCATCGACGGATCATACCAACTAACTGGTCATGCTGGTTAGCCTTATCTGCCGTTTTCGCTTCATCAAATTTGAGTGCATTATCAACCTGTAGACCAAGATTCTTCTCACAGGGTGTCTCTTCTAGGGGTACTGTCTGGTTGTTACCTTGCATGCTGTACTCAAATTTGTTGTTTCACCTGCCCAAATGCATTACCTTGCATTTTGATGCGTTGAAATACAGCTGTCATATGACGGCCCAATCAGTCAACTTATTCAAGTCTTCTTGTTGTTTGTTTTGGTCTTCCTTCGAGCCGATTGGGGTGGCATGTCATTGATGTAACAGGCGAAGAAAGCTGGCCCCAAGACACTGCCTTGTGGTATGCCACTAAGAACTGGAGACCAGTTGGAATGTGAGTCATCAACAGGTTACAGCTACACATTGCCTTCTGTTGTGCTGGAATGCTCCAATCCATCCAGGAATGTCACCATCAACCCCATTAGCTCTGTAGTTAGCTTAGTAGTCATCACTAGGTTATTACGCCATAGCAATCCCTACAACATCAGATCATCCTTACACCCCCACCCCACCCCTTTCCCCCAAAGAAAACCCTTAAATTCTGCTATTTAAGATCATTGTGGTAGAAAAGTAAAATATTCCTTCTGCTGTTATGTTAAACACTTATTAACAATAATTGATGACAGACTTGTAGGAATGTACATGTATTTCCATAAGGTTACCAAACCAATCAGCCAACGGAGTAGTAATATTTTTGTAAAATTTGAATGCTAATTTCCTGAGAGAAACTTTGAGTGAAATCATAACAGTAATTTCTGAGAAACTGACTTACACTAAGTATGTAGACATGACAAAGCCTCAATACAATCACGATGCCATCTGTGCACAGTACAAACCGAGCTAACACCAGAAGAACTAGTTTCTGACATTACCTGACCTCTGCCGTGTCTGCATGCATGTGTTGAAGTAACATTTCCTATGAGTATACTGAGAGGACCACACATGCATGGACTCTTACTTAACCCTTGAACCCTCAAATTTATTCAAGAAAATTTCAATTTTCTCATAGAAAATGTCCATTTGCAGACCAAGAGAAGACTATTTTTGAAAATTTACCACTGGAATGACTGGTTTGGTTATCACGCCAGTCATTCCAGTTGTAAATTTTCAAAAATAGTTTTCCCTTGGTCTGCAAATGGACATTTCTCAAGGCCACTACAGATATGATTGTTAAAGGGTTACCACTACAGATATGATTGTTAAAGGGTTAAATACACAAATAATTATGGCCATTTCTAAAGACATGTTGGAACGAGAGGGTACATGAAGAGAGGAAAATAATTTCTCAAAAAAGTATCTCATTGTAATGTGTTTTGTTTTCTTGATTTATAGTTTGAAAAAGCAGAGTCTGACCTGAACTACTTGTCACGTAAAATTGACTTTGATTTTTCATCTGAGGCAGGTGGAGATATGCAGGTTAGTTTATATATGAGAAGTTGAGTAATACAGTAGAACTCATAAGTAAGATAACTTGGTTCTACAGTTTTGAACACTGTAAAAAATATTCTGTTGAATATTTTGAACATAATTGGATTAAAAAACATTGCTGCTTTAGCTGTAAAATATTCAACAGTGAATTTTATTTAGTTTTGGCCAGTCGTTACAGTGATATATTTCCAAAAATAGCCTTTCCTTGGTTTGCAGGTGAGCATTTTCCATGAGACAACTTGAGGTTTTTGAAGGAATTTAGTCATCAAAAGGTTAATAATCTGTAATATTTTACATTGTCTTACAGTACATAAGTCTCAATGGATTGTGATTGCACTGCCTCATCTCATTATATAAATTTGTAGTGTTGTAGCCACCATAGATTCACATGCATATATACACACACGCAATTTTGTAAAGGCAGGAATCTGAAAAATTAGTTTTCCTAACACCAGCCGTCGGGGGACATGTGATCAGCACTGATCTTCTTGTTTAGTTTTGTCATGTTTGGAAACCGTAACGTTATTTCTGAGCGGTACTGTAGCTTGTAATGTTTGCTCATCAAGTAGACAATCGTTACCATTCAAGGTTTTTTATTGGATAATTAAAACGTATGCCTTTGATGGAATGATAAAATACATGGAGTGTACAAATACATGTCCTGGCTACTCCATTTTGAGTTTGTCTTGACACATTACTACAGTACCGTAGATAAAACATGAATCAAACATGCTACCTTTTACCACAAGGATTTATCGAGGCTTACAAGAAGCAGACGTGAGGTTTAGATATTACATGTACATTTACGACATGTACGATGGCGCTAATCGAGGCTTACATGAAGCACATGTGAGGTATAAGTATCGCCTTGACGACGGCGCTGATCGAGGCTTACGCGAAGCGCATATGAGGTATTGGTATCAGCTTTGTGACGGCGTTGCTGTAAACATTGTTTTGCATTTGTCATATCACTTTGACTTGCATTTCAGCAACTAAGCATGGATCCATTCATATGGTTGTCAATGGTATTCGGAATCCACGAGACGACTACAGCATATCATACAGACGCGTTTAAGATATTTTGGTGGCTTGGTTATGATGTCTAGATGTGCCTACTGAACTGATTCAACTTTATAGGTCCAAAGTTTTGGGTGAAATGGGCTTTTTAATGCAAAGACTCGCAATCTTTGTCAATGTTCTCATAAGCAGCATATCATACGGAGCAGCTTAAAATAATTTAATGAAACTTAGCAGGAGGCTTCTCTCTGATAAGTGGATACGTGTGCCTTTTATGTTCCATGTATGAAGGTTCAGTCATGTCAGTTTCCAATTTTTGCAAAAAAAGCGATAGAACAAACATACAACCAGTGTTGTTATTACACCACAAAAACATTCGTTACCGTTCAATCACTACTTGCTAAATCAATTATCTGCATTTTGCTACCAGAATAAGATTTTTATGCCTGCATACCCACCTCCCCATGCCTTTTCCTATTCCTATGGACCCTCAACCAGGCCTCTGGTTGAGTCCCCTCTCCAGCCTACCATCAAGTATAGACTGGCACCAGTCTATACTCACCTCATAGTGACGCTTGTCGCTAGGCGCGCTCGCGCATGCGCAATAGAGCCCGAATAGGAAACAGATTCACTTTTCAATTATTCTGCAAGCTGAATAGTTGGCCAAAAAATATTTGAATAAATTTTGTGTTTTGCGCTGTGACAGCTGTACCTGTGTCTTTATATCAAGGATATAATCATGCCTAATATGAAGTCAATCCTCCCTAAGTTACGTCTAAGGAAGTATAATTGTGTTTGTACGGTATCTTATAGATGATTTTGAGATATTACCGGTTTTCGTGACGATCGTATTATTTCGTGGTATCTTGATGGTTATGCCTATCCTAAATCATCATCATCATTAATAATGTCCAGTCCATATCGAGAGCCTGTAACGAAGTTATTTTAGTGCATTATAAGGATTATTTTAAAAGAAAATACCTTGAAGGTTTCTTGAGAGTCAGGAAATTTGAATTTTCCCGCCGTTAAAACTGACTTGAGGGTTTCTATTGTTGGCGTGTTTGAGTGGTATGCTTCATTGTTACGTTTTTTCGTTTGTAGGAGTCAGTGAAATCAGATAAGACTAAATGTACGTCGGCGAAATGTGATCGTCATCACACTATTGAGTTCGCCGGGCACGTTTGTGCGAAGTGTACGACCTGTACAACCACTGCTATGTGTGGGATATGTAAAGGGTGGCCGGTTTCGGTTGCGAAATTATACTTTAAAGATTTGTCGAAACAATCGCTGCCCTCTGGTCGTCCTTCCCCTTCCTCTGTTGCTAGCAAGGCAAAGGCGGTGTCCTTTGCTTCAACCTCTGTTCCGTTATCGGTAGCAACGGAGGGGCGAAATTCATCGGGAAATTCGGATGCCGTGATGGCGCTCTTTGCGCGGTTGGAATCGTTTGCCACTGTGTTGACAAAATCGCTCGATGAAAGGATCTCTTCTGCAATAAAAGAGGCTAAAAGGCAGGAGAGCTCGTCAAGCTCCGAGGATAGCCCGAAGGCTAGCAGGCGTTCCCGCAAATGGGGGAAGCCGGTCCCTCTGACCTCTAGACAGGTGTTGTATCACCGAAAAAGCAGAAGATAAGAGCATCTAAACTCTTGAAGGTGTGCTCGGAGAGAGCACCACAGAAAATCCACGTAGGACTTGAGGGTGACGGGCATAACCCTCAAGCAGTGGTGGCGTCGGCTGAAACCGGCGTCCATGAGGCCAGTCCTTATGAAAATGCCAATGTAACGGTGGTTCCGGTAGTTAAAGTAGTCTTGAGAGCGCCCATGTCTAAGAGGTCGATACCTAGTCTTGCTAGTTCCGGTTCCGGTGTGGTAGACTTGGGTCATTTGGACTCGGGTTTACTTCCGTTTTACGATTATCAGTCTTTTTCCGGCCGGACTTCCGGGATAGCAAGACATCCGGGTCATCAAGATCCGGTTCCGGCTTCGGTAGCTTCCGTTTCCGGTAGGACTTCCGGTTTGGGTGGTGATCCGGGTCGGCAAGATCCGGTTACCACTTCCGTTTCAGTAACTTCCGGTCTGTCTTCCGGTTATCTAGGACATCCGGGTCCTAGAGGTCTAGTGTCTACTTCCGTTTCCAGGTCTGTTAGCGCTTCCGGCCATTCCGGAGTCTGAGGACTCTCTTTATTTTCCGAATTCCGGTAGAGGCATTTCCGGTTCCGGGGTGGACACTAGTCAGTTTACTTCCGCTTCCGGTATTAGAAGTGTACTTCCGGGTCGGCCAGACTTGGATGTAATTCCGATTTCCGTTTCCGGTGGGGAGTCAGCTTCCGGTTTAGTGAGAGAACAAGATTCGTTATGCCCAGCTAGATTAGGGGATGTTAGGAACTTTGATTCTGGTCCAGCAAATTCGCAAAGGTTTTCACAGGATTCGGCGGATTCTATTTATGATTCTTTCCTTCCTCCAAGGGTCATTGATGTTGAGTTATATTCTCATGCGGATTCTTCTTTTCGTGATGCTGTGGTTAATCCGGTTTTTTCTAAATATTCTTCCCGTTCCTCTTCTCTCTCGTCGAAAGACTTCTCCTCTTCTCATGTTTCTAACTCTTCTCTGTTTAAATCTTCCATTCCGCCTCCTCCGGGCTTTGCTCGTCTTCATTCTACTCTTCATTCTTCTTCCTCTCAGGATCAGTGTGATCAGGCTTTTGCTTCTGCTCAATCAGTTTTGTCTCCTCCTTCCTCTCTGGCGTCGTCTCCATCTTTTGATCATCTTGATCCGATTGTTTCGGTGGTTCTGTCCCCTGAACTAGAATTTCAAATTGTTGATTCAGTGTTAGATTTTTCTCTGTTTTCAGTGGTTAGAGATTCTTCATTAGATCGTTCATTTGTGTCTGCTCGTTTGTCTATTCTTTCGAGATTTTCAGCTTCTTCAGTGGTTCGTCCTTCTTCATCGGCTAGTCAGGAGGGGGGTAGAGATTCTGGGTCCATGCATGCTTCCTCTTTTCATGAATCGGTCAGTAGGCCTTCCTCTCCTGTGTTTTCGAGGGCAGGTGATTCTTTGGTCTCAGGAGACTTCAATTCTTATAGCGTCTTCTTATTCTCCTCCTCCTCTTCTGTCTTCTATTTCCTCTTCTCCAAAGTCAGTCAGGGCCAGGGATCTGAAGAGATTTTGCCCAGTTAGGGCCTCTTCGGAAGACTGGTCCATGGCTCACAGATGGATTGCTTCTTCGCTTTCTCTTCCTCTTAAGGAGGAATTCGCTGTGGATCCTTCTTCTTTTGGATCCGCTCTTTCTTCTGCTGATCCTTCTTCATCTTCTCCTCAGGTGCTTCCTATTGACAATTTAGTGGTAGATATGTTAGGTTTTTTCGTTAATGACTCGGTTAGCTCTGAATTTTCTCTGGTTTCCAAGTATGACTCTCCGGTTCAGATTCCCAAGGAGGATTTTTTAAAGGTAGCTGCTGCTCAGTCTCTGTCTGGTCCTGCTTGGGAGGTTTTATCATCTCAGTTGAAAGAGGTTTCTAAGTCGGATTTTTCTTCGGATCTGTTTAAATGGGAGTCAGTTTGTAGGTCGCAGATTAAGTCGTCTAATTATCTTGCTCTGCTGTCGGAGGCCGTTCTTAAGGCGGAAGAAAGAGGTGAACAAGTTCCGGTGGCAGTCTTTCGTTCTTTGGCTGATTTGTCCCGGGGTTCTCTTAATTCTGTTTGTAAGTCGTTAGGATTTATTACTTCCAAACGTCGGTCTAGAAAGCTTTCTGAGGTTAAGATTTCTGAGGTGTTGAAACAGAATCTTGTGGTTGCGTCTCCTTTCGGGACTGATCTGTTTGGAGAGTCAGCTCCTAGTTTAATTAGGGCGGAATCTGAGCGCTTGAAGGCCTCTAGGGAGCTTCAAGCTCAGGTTTCGTTGTCCAAATCTTCCGGGAAAAGAGATGTTTCTTCGGTTAAAAGCCCTAATTCTTCACCTAGAAGAAAGAGTCTCAAACCTGATCAGTTTGGAGCTTATCCTTCTAGGGTCGTTCATAACTTGAATTTGTCCTCATCTGATCAGCGGGATCGATCTTTGGAGGAGGATCGATTCGACTCCATTTCCTCCCATCGTTCGAGGTCGGTAGGGAGGCAGTCTCCTTCGTCTTGGGCGAGGAGAGGTCAGACCCCTTCTCGCCGTGCGTCTAGGTCTAGAGGACGTTTTTCTTTTAGAGGTTTTCAGGGGAAGAGAGTTTGAAGGTTTGGACAGTTCCCGGGTAGGTCCAAATTTCTCTCTCTATCCCATTCCTTCCCTTCTTCCTCCCCCTTTGGAGCAAGCAGTCCAGTGCTGTGTTCCCAACGTGCCAGTAGGAGGGCGCCTTTCTCTGTTTTGGGAGAAATGGCAAGCCCTCATTCAGGACTCCTGGCTAGTATCCCAGATACATTGGGGTTACGCTCCGTCATGTCCGTCATCCTCCTCTTCTCTCCTTTTGCCCAGTGTGGACTCCAGTTCCCTCCAATCCGGAGAAACTGAGGGCTTTGGAAGAGGAGTTGGAAGCCATGATTGTAAAGAGGGCTATAGAGGAAGTTTCCAGTTGGCGAGTAGACCCGGGCTACTACTCGACCATCTTTTTAGTACCAAAGAAATCAGGAGGTTGGTGTCCAATTATAAACCTGAATAAGTTAAATCAGAACATTCTCACCCCAAAGTTCAAGATGGAGACGGTTTCCCAGATCATTCCCTGTCTGGATCAGGGAATGTGGACGTCTTCCATAGAATTAAAGGACGCTTACTTCCATGTTCTTATTCAGCCTGTATTCAGAAAGTTCCTGAGGTTTGCCTACAAGGATCGGGTGTGGCAGTTTCGCGCCATGCCCTTCGGCCTGACCACGGCTCCCTTCCTTTTTACCTGCATAGTTTCAGCTGTGGCAGGAATTTTACACCGTCGTTCTATCCATCTTCATGTTTATATAGACGATTGGTTGGTAAAAGCAGTCTTCCTCAATTCTCGAAGGTATTCTTCCAGAGGTGTGCAGTCTGGCTTGCAATCTAGGGTGGATTCTGAATCTAGAGAAATCAAGCCTAGTTCCGTCGCAAATCTTTACTCATCTAGGCGTTTCTTTCAATCTGGCCCGGGGGTTAGTTTTTCCCTCGGAGCCAAGGATAGAGGCTTTATCGGTGGCCATGGAAATTCTTGCTTCTTCGCCTTGGGTAAGAGCAAGATTCCTTTTAAGAGTGATAGGTCTGATGGTCAGCGTAGAGAAGGTGGTTCCTTGGGCGGCGCTGATGAGAAGGCCTTTTCAGATGTATTTAATGTCCCTTTGGAAACAGTCAGTCCACTCTATATACCATCAGATTCCCATCAGAGAACATTTGATCCCTCATCTAGAGTTCTGGAAAGACCGTTCTCTGCTGCTGCTGGGTGTTCCACTGGTAAAGTCCCCTCCTCAAGCAATTATTTTCACGGATGCCTCTCAGGAGGGTTGGGGAGCAGTCTGGGACTCCCTGTCAGCTTCCGGCCTTTGGTCCCTGGAGGAGTCGTCAGCCCACATCAACATTCTGGAGTTGTGGGCTGTCAAGAAGGCTCTCCTTTCTTGGTCAGATCGGGTGATAGGTCTCAAAGTCTCGATTCGGTCGGACACCTCGACAGTCGTAGCTTATATCAACAGGCAGGGAGGTACAAGGTCTTCTCTCCTTTGTCTAGAAGTGTGGAATCTGCTCTTGTGGTGCCGCAAGAGGCAGATTTGTCTAGTGTCTTCACATGTCCCAGGCAGTCTGAACTTTCTGGCGGATCAACTGTCACATCCCAGCAAGTTCGCCCACACAGAGTGGCAGTTAAAGAAGTCGGTTGTCAGAGCGATTTTCAATCTCATGGATCGTCCGCTAGTAGATCTGTTCGCGACCTCTCTAAATGCCCAGATCTCCTCTTACATGTCTCCTTTTCCGGACAGTCAGGCCCTGGCGGTGGATGCCCTGTCTCAGTCCTGGACAGGGATGTTCGCTTATGCCTTCCCTCCTACTATTCTGATCCTGTTAGTGTTGAAGAAGGTCAAGGACCAAGTTTGCGAGATTCTTCTGATAGCTCCCTTTTGGCCCAAGAGGATTTGGTTTGTAGACCTTCTGGATCTTCTGGTAGACTTTCCTCGTCTTCTGCCAGTATCCCAGGACCTTCTATCTCAAGTAAGGGGTCGTTGTGTACATCCAAGTCCAGGAATCTTCAATCTGTGCGTGTGGCGAATCTCGAGTCTGAAAGCTTCCAGGATAAGGTTTCTTCAAGGTCTCAGGAAATTATTGACTCGGCCAGAAGGGAATCGACCCGTCGAGTTTACAAGGGTCGTCTTAAAATCTTTGGTAGATGGTGTTCAGACCAAGGTTTCGTGCCCGATTCTGTTTCTATACCACAAGTTTTAGATTTTTTTATCTTATCTGTTTGACTCTTTACATTTGTCAGCTAATACTGTCAGGGGGTATAGATTTTCGCTTGCATCTTCCCTTCCTTGTCTTCTGAATGCCGATGTCAAGGATACTAAGACTCTTAATAGCTTTATTAGAGGTCTAGGTAATATTCGTCCTCCGATTGCTAAGCCTTTACCTGCCTGGAATCTGGCTTTGGTTCTTCAAGTATTGGCAGGTCGCCATTTTGAGCCTATATCGTCTATCAGTCTTAAACTTTTAACTCTTAAAGCGGTTTTTCTTGTGGCTGCTGCATCTGCTAGAAGGCGTTCAGAGATTCATGCTCTTTCTGCAGAAAGGGATAGATTTATAGTGTCAGGTGACGGTTTGGTTTTATATCCGAGAAGGGATTTTCTATCTAAAACCCAGTCTAACCGTTTTCCTGCTAGTCCTATTATTTTAAAAACTTTGTCGTCTTTTTCGCCTTCAGACAAATTTTGGTGTCCGGTTAGAGCATTAAGAACATATAAACAGCGAACCGATTTTAAAAGAACAGATCCTGCCCATTTATGGGTTTCCTACGCGGAAGAATTATCTAAGCCAGTATCAAAGGCTACGATTGCGAGATGGCTTTGTGAGACGATTAAGCTTTGCTACGAAATAGCGTCTCCGGATCAAATTAATCTCGCGCATATTAAAGCCCATGATGTTAGGGGCATGTCTACTTCTTTCGCTCTTTTTGCCGGTTCATCGTTAGATGAGGTCATGCAGGTGGCAGGATGGAAATCTGAATCTACTTTTACCTCGTTTTATCTAAAAGACCAGAGTGCAGCAGCTTCATTCTTTCGTAATATTACGATTTTAACTAAAAAAGCCGAAGACCATATACCCAGCACCTCCCACCATTTTCGTTAGGACTGTGAGTCTGTAAAAAGGGTGAGAGTCTTCTTTGGTTTTTATTTGGTTCTTTGAGTTCTACTTATCCTTATTTGTTAAGTCACGGTGTGCTTGAGTTATATGCACTATTATGTTATGTTATTAACAATGGGATAAGATTGCTTGGATTTTTATCCTGTGTTAATGATTCTCTAAATCTCCTCCCACCGTATGTGGACATGGGGCACTGACCAAATCTACGGGTTTAGCAAGTAGTGATTGAACGGTAATGAATGTTTTTGTGGTGTAATAACAACCCCCCACAGACCCCCTTGTGGGTTGGTCTGTTGTTTTATTAACCACTATAAAAACATACTTACCGTTCAATCACTACGACCCGGCCTCAGCCACCCCGCGTGCTAAGATTTGAGAATCACATTGGAAATATTTTGCACTTAAATTTAGAAAAGTGAATCTGTTTCCTATTCGGGCTCTAATGCGCATGCGCGAGCGTGCCTAGCGACAAGCGTCACTATGAGGTGAGTATAGACTGGTGCCAGTCTATACTTGATGGTAGGCTGGAGAGGGGACTCAACCAGAGGCCTGGTTGAGGGTCCATAGGAATAGGAAAAGGTATGGGGAGGTGGGTATGCAGGCATAAAAATCTTATTCTGGTAGCAAAATGCAGATAATTGATTTAGCAAGTAGTGATTGAACGGTAAGTATGTTTTTATAGTGGTTAATAAAACAACAGACCAACCCACAAGGGGGGTCTGTGGGTTTTTTTCACTATGTTGAGGCAATACACTTCTTAAAAGCATGTATACTTTTCTCATAAATTTGTTTCCATTCATATATAATTAAAGGTCATTATAGTCCTGATAGTGAATGCAGAGACCTCTGGCAAACATTGGTTTCTGGTACGACCTTTTTAATCCTATTTCTGATAAATTAATTGAACCTGTTTACTGTCGAAATGATTGACAAGTTTCAAAACAATCGTATCAAACTCCAGATATGATTTCATCAAGTTTCATCATGTACGTTGAAATGACATCTCTACTCATATTACTCACACGTGCATGCACACACACGCGCACACACACGCACACGCACGCCGTGCATGCTGTTTTCTCACCTGATTTTCTTGCTTCTGCTTTTTTGACAAATATGCAGAAGACACAGGAACATTAAGAAGCTACCTACTTATTCTTTAATAGCCCGTTAACTCTCAAATGTGTGCAGAACATTTTAATTTTCTCATAGAACGTGTTTATTTACAGGCCAAGAGAAGACTATTTTTGAAAAGTTCCCATCATTCCAGTGGTAAAATTAAAAAAAATAGTGTTTTCTTGGTTTGCACAGGGACATTGCAGAAGGTGTTTTTGGCCAGCTTGAAGTGTTAATAGATACAATATCTACAATGTGTACATGTTGATATATTTCTCATTAGCCGGTGAATCCGGGCCACCTCTTAGATCAGCTGAGTCAGATCAAACAGGAGTTTGGTAATTTGATGAAGGAGGCTGAGACAATCAGAAGAACACAACAGGTATGAAACAACAGTCTATACCAATGGTTAGATGATGGAAAGGCAAATGCTGCTGGTGTTGTCCTTGGCAGCACTAGCTTTCTCTTAATTCTTCTGTCAATATCTTGAGTGGAATATGCTCACTATCATGACTATAATATCCAGCGTGTAATTATCCCCACATGTTTTGAAAAAACGCAGAGGATATTACAATCGCCTCCATCCGCCCATCCATCTGTTCATACAGCTATCTCCTCCAAAACTGTTTGGTGCAATTTAATCAATTTTGTTATGTGAGTTACACATGATTGTAGACTGTAAGATGGCATTTTCATTAGGCTCCATCCCCATGGTGTGGGCAGGTTGGAGATGTGGAGGTGGTTGGGGGAGGGGTAGCAGAAAGTCAAAGTTGACGGAATTCAACCGAATTTGCTATGGGAGTTACTCATATAATTGCAGATTAATATTTAGGTGAAGTTGACATTAGGCTCCACGCTGGGGTTGATTGGCGGTGGTGCAAAATGTCAAAGTTGACATCAGCGTGTGGACTTGCGATGCCATAAGCTGCACATTCTAGTTTTCTTTATTAACCCATTAATGGTCATGATTTGTCAAATGAATTGACTTTTGCATGTCAAGAGAAAAATATTTGAAATTTTACCACGTGGATGAAGGACTCAGTTTTCGTGTCAAGCACTCTGATGGTAAAGTTTCAAAAATAATATTCTTTTGATCTGCAAATGTACAATTCTTAGGACCAGAAGTGGCTTGACTCTTGAATGGTTAAAGAAATGCCTACATAATTGAATGTCACCAGAGCATTCACAAAAGTACATATATCCTAAGTTGCTAAATAATCTTTACCTCAGGGTTGTCGAACTTGTCCCTACAGTCAAGGTCACAGTTCTGACAACCTTAGGCTAACAATAACATTTAACATTAAGATCAACTTATCATGTTGTGTTAATCAAACTTTGACACAATGCCTCTCTGTAATCATTAATGATAGGGCATGACACAATGCCTCTCTGTAATCATTAATGATAGGGCATGACACAATGCCTCTCTGTAATCATTAATGATAGGGCATGACACAATGGTCACGGGTCAAAATGTCAAGGTCACAATGCCCTTGATAAAAACATTATTTCTTCAACATTAACATTTTGCGTTTAGCTCAGTTAATAGTGGTTTAAATCTCATGTTTGGTTAATCTAGTCTTCATCCAAGTAGTAGTAAGTAAAGTTATATTTGACATGTTTAAAGTCAAACTTCATAGTTCAATACATCGTAAATTCGGGCTTTCACTGCATCCACTTCTCTTACAATTTAAATTTAATTCTGATTTAAATATACAGGTATACAGAAAACCTGCATATATCAATTGCAAGTGGACGAATTATATTAACAGACTAACGATAAATTCTCAACTTGAGTATTTATGTGGGCCATTAAAATTACATATTTCATTGCTTGTCCCCCAGGTTCTGTAATAAAATGTGGTTGTCCCGAACAGCAGCAATGTGCAATTTTCATGCCCTGTTCACAAAGCATGATTCCAAGAGGTCTAAAGAGACTGAAGCTTTCAGCCGTGTCAGCCAACAGTTTTGAGCAGCCCAATATTTCCATGCTTACCTACAATAAACGGGGAAAATACCCTCTTAGATGATCTTGATCGTTAATTCTTTGTGATGGGCTTGGATGCCCTTTAGCCTCCAGCTGTTTTTATCCCTTACCCCACCCCTACTTACTAATGTTTCTTACACAACTTTTACACATCAGAATTCAGCCTATTTGTAGTATGCATGAGTTAACGGCTGATGAAACCATGATTGCGCTAGTATAGTTACGTAGTGATCATTGTGTGTAAACCATTGACTGAACACTATGTCAGGAGAGGTAATCACAACTCTCATTCCTAAGGAGCCAGTTATTTGAAAATGTCCATTCACAGACCAAGAGTAAACTATTTTGGAAAATTTACCACAGACATGACTGCCTCAATGACAGGAATCAATCACGTCAGTGGAATGTTTGCTATCAGTCATGTCAGTCCCCTTATGTTCTTTAGCTCACCTGGCCTGAAAGGTTAAGTGAGCTTATGCCATGGTGACCATCCGTCGTCTGTCCATCCGGCAGTCAACTTTTCCTTGAAATGACTTCTCAAGAACCACTGGGCCGATTTCAATTATGGAAGAGTGATAACAACGTACTGGGTCTGTTTGCTTATGGTCTGCATGTCGGCCCAGGGAAGACGGTGACCCCTACCCTGCTTGGTTGATGCCTGTCGGCTCCATTGTGTGGAGCTGATGGATCCAGTGACATTCCTTCTGTCTTCTCCATTTAGTGGATACTTCGTCCTCAGGGTCCGAGGAGAGGACCTGGATTATTCTGAATTGCATGTCCATTCGAGAATGCCTGGGTCTGTTGAAATGCCGTTATCTTTGGCAGGAAGCATCCTTAGGGCATAGGGATCCAAGTTTGTTCAAACGCAGCCGATTGGCCGATTTGGCTGGTGGCCATCTTGGATTTTGGCCGATTATAGGAAACGTCTTTAAAAATCTCTGATACCGCCAGGGGAATTGATGCAAAACTCTGAAATATGATCTAGGGCAAGAGCTGAACCAAGTTTGTTCAAGGGGACTTAATTGGTCAAATGGTTCGGCAGCCATCTTGGTTGACCTAGTTTTAGCAAAAACGACTTCTCCAGAACCGCTGAACGGCTCGGGTCGAAATTTGGCAGATATGATTAGGGACTAAGGGCCATTAAAGTTTGTTCAAGGGAAGTTAAACTGTAAAAAAACATGGCCGTCTTGGGCCAATCAAAATTTGGTTAGCGGCCATATTGGATTTTTTTATTTGATGGATTTTGAGGCTGAAATTGGTTTTATATGTGTTTTTTGAGTATTCTGATCTCAAATTTGCAATTTTCGAAATGGTCAGATAAACGGTTTGGTGGCCATCTTGGATCATTTTCCTGCCAAAGCTCCCATACTAAAGCAATGGGAAATTTAAAATGTCTTCTCAATAACTACTGGGACAATTTCGATTATATTTGGCAGGAAGCATCCTTAGGGCATAGAGATGCCAGTTTCTTCAAACGAGACCGATCGGCGAATTGGGCCGGTGGCCATCTTGGATTTTGGCTGATTTTTAGAAACGTCTTTAAAATTCTTCTCCGAAACCGTTTAACGGATTGATTCAGAACTCATGAAATATCATCTAGTGCAAGCCCTGAACCACATTTGTTCACTTGTGAACTTGATTGGCCGAATCATTCGGTGTCCATATTGGATGACCTAGTTTTCGAGAAAACGACTACGCCAGAACTGCTGAAGTGATCAAACCGAAATTTGGGAGATGATATTGATGACAATGGGCCATTAAAGTTTGTTCAAGAGAAGTTGATACATGAAGAAACATGGCCTCTGTTTTCTTGTTACAAGTCTGCTCAGCTCATTAGAGTTTTACTTATTGTTAATGACCATTCTAGTTGAGATACCTATGGTCCAGGTGAGCGATACAGGCTCCCTGGGCCTCTTGTTTAAATGCATATTTCAAATTCTTCTTGATCTCTAGGTATTTTCTCTGCCTCTGAGCTATCTCCCTTGTCACATCAATTACATCGCATCTTGTCATAATATGTATAGTACCAAACATGTTATCACTTTTTAAGCCCTATGTGAATTGGAGTATGGCTTGATGTTGTGATCCAAATGGCATGCGATGTCTGGCAAAGATTTTGTAAATTTTTAATTTTTTTAAAAAGTTCCTGATGGCTCGACATACAATGTACAAGCCCCATCATCTAGTTAAGTCATACAATCCTAAGTTCTTACATTGTAACTGTCTGCTGAGTTTTTGCAGACGATATTCCAGGAGTTATATCACTAAACCTGCTAAATATTTTGAAAACAATCAACAACGAGATAACATGTTCCTGTTCCATTTTCCCGCAGGAAGCTGTGTCATATTTTCAGACGCAATTGTTATCTGCCTTTGAAATGCTGCAGAAATTACAAGAAAGGTCTGGACAACAGGTAAGGCCATTGTGAAAGCTGTTAAACTGTTAACCCTTGCCGCTCTGATGTCAATATTTTTAATTTTCTAATTTAATTAGAAGGTGAACTGGTGCAAATTTTTTCAACAAATGTGATGGAAGATATTTCTGTCCTGGACACAGTAAAAGATAGAATACTGACATAAGAGGAGGGGTAAGGGTTAATGGTCAAACTGGACAAAACCAGCCTCTGCAGTCGTCTTGGACAGTCTCCATTTGCAGGTCAAGAGATTACCGTTTTTGAGATTTACGACTAGAATGATTGACTCGGTAATCAAGCCAGTCAGAATCCTGTGGTAAATCTTCAAAATATACTTTTCCATGCTTCACAAATGGTTCTCGAGTAAGCAACACTGTTGGTTTCCTGACCATATTTAGACCATTAAACATGTTATAAAGAGTTAATCTTGTTATGTTGGAAATGATGAGACATGCCTGTAGTGTACATCAGTGTGTATTATGTATGTACATGTAGTTTTCTTTTTTGGTTTTTGGTTTTTTTTTAGGAAATCAGTATGTACCTTATGAATCTGATGCAAAAGCACCAAAAACAAAACCCGCAGCCATATAGGTGGTGTCTGGAAAAGCCCAGACTAGCGACCAAAAAGGGTGTTCAAAAAGTTACACACCTAATGGTTGACAACATTACCTGATCCCCTAATGCATTATACACCTTTAAAACCATTATCCTAAAAGCCAAGTCTAACGACCATCCACATGCAATAAGAGAAATTATTTTTTTAAAGTTATTGATTGATTTCCTAATACACCAGTCTCCCTAAACACTTTAGCACAAGTTATCAAGAAAACCTAATTTAAACCTCACCATTATCCCCATGCCATCCATTCAACCATACAATATAAGCTACCCAGTCACTCAGCCACACTCAGCCCACCTACACTACTGTATACATACACACCCTCATAGACGCACGCACGTGCGCACACAGCCACGCACTCACCCACACATGCACGCACGCACACATGCACAGACACGCACACACGCATGCGCACACACATGAAACCCACTACCGCACGAATCACAACCTGACCCCTATAAGTTCAGGTCACAATGACCTATAATATACCATAAATTCCAAGAAAGCCACTTGCTGTTAATTTAGACTAAGTCTGATTAGCAATCCAAGACATCACCATCCCATGGAAACCATGTTGGCAGTCCTACACAGGCCAGGGGTCCAGATTGGCATCCCCTGGATCAGACATTACACCGGCTGCATATAGGCGTCCTTGATTATTTTTTAATTTATTTAATTATTTATTTATATATGTTACACAAACCAAATTAAAAAAAAAAAATACTTAATGATTAAATAACAAATAATTAAAAGACAAAACTGTACATTTCCCCATACCCCATTTGAACCACCAATCCCCAATTTTCACAATCTATACAATCCTCATATACACAAAAATACAGCTATGTATAATTCCCCAACCCACTTCTTGGCCAAAACCCATCCCAAAAGAGCCCCGTTTTAGTGTTAATTACAATTTCCCGTCCCATATTTAATCCATCTATACACCCACCCCACTCATAAACCCCTACATAACAACACTGGCCAAAACAGCCCTGTACACTGAGAATGTACACCTGCAGGGCCAGAGAAGGCTATTTCCGGGATTCCACAACCGAAATGACCAGCTCAATAACTGAGTCAGTCATTCCAGTGGTAATAAACCTGATGACAGACCTCTCCCCGCCCACAAGTAGACAACCAACGAGAAAAAAACCTACCATCTCAAACCAAATTAATCAGAAAAGGCCAATGTCCTTTTGAAAATAATAAATAACTAATACATGTACTGTTGATGTTCTATATCAAGCTAAACCACATTCTGGGATGGTGCAGACTCAAGCCTTTGTGCCCTGTTTTTGCCAATGCAGTAGAATGCACACCAGTGATCTCAATATTTAACCTCAAACTCAATACAATCTTAAACAGTCACAATATGAATAGCTGATTTAGATATGTTAACTCTTTCACCACTGAATTCCCCATATCTTATTTTCAAGGCAACCATAAAGGAAAACTGAAATATTTTGAAATTAATTTTACTGAAAGCCATTGCTGCCTTGGCTATTGGCATACGCTATCGATTATAGACAGGTTTTACAGTCATCATAATATATTTTCCCTGATGTGGCTGGCTTCTCCTGCAGCTTTTCAAACAGACTGGCTTATCAGTACAAAGATTTCCCGCGTCTGGGCTGTATGTATTTATTTTGTTTGAGCATGAGTTATCTCCCTTAGTAACTGAATGCGTAAGAGCATAAGGTGGTGTACAGTTCATTTAAATAGAGCATTTGTAATCATTCATAGTTTCTTTATTCTAGTCGACAGAAAAGCCTGCAGAAATGATCCAAGTGGAACAGATACTTGGTGTTAAATTTCCTGAATCATCTTCTGAAAGAGGTCCATCAGAGGAAGGCAACTCTGCATCAGGGGGAGATAATTCTCATGCAGCAGCTCAAGCAAGTGGCTCAGTGGACAACTCGCATATTCACGGAACTAATGTCATTTCAGGTGATTTTGCTAATAATTTTGTAGTCATGGTGATTTTTTCTTTGTAGAAACCAGATTTTTAATTAATATAGTATGAGTTCATTGCTGAGTTCATCGCTGAGTGGTAATTCTGGACATTACTGTCATGACTGTAGTGGGATTGCAGCATAAATTCCTGTCGCTTTTTCTTGCTCCCCTCCCCCCCCCCCCCACTCCTCCATCCAGGGTTTGTACTGTTCATGGGAAACATGGAAAGTCATGGAATTTGACAATTTAACTTGTCCCCCCCCCCCCACCCCTTGGATCCGCCACTGATGCAATAAATATTACAGCAACAACTTATCAAAACAAGGCCATGTCTTGGTTGTCGCAAGACACAATATTCATACTTTTTTCAGAATTACTCGGATCATAATTTATATAGCTACGTCATAAACACAAATCAAGATATTAATTTTTTTTATTTGTTAAATTAGGTCATGAAAAGTCATGGAATTTCAAACACTGCAGGGTGTATGAACCCTGTCCCTCACTCCCTCCCTCTCTTCCCCTCCCCTGCGCTCCCTTCCCCCCTCCCCCGCCCCTCCTTCCTTCCCTCCCTCTCTAATGTTGTTATCATAGTCCAGGTAATTTTTAAAATATTTAGTTTAAGTTCAGTTAAATGTTAAAATATTGATAATAGTATAAACATGTTGTGTTATGTTGTGTTGTCTGTTACAGATGAAGTATTTCAGCTTTCACCCGCAGCCCTGCGTGCTCAGAGTAATGAGTTTATATGTATTACACAGGATGAACTGGACTCTGTGTCAGAGCTAATCAGAGGCAGGTTAAAACTGGCTGATCTTAATAGAGTAAGTACACACGAGTATCCATGGTTACACACAGGTACAACTCATAAATTGCTTAACATGTTTCCAAAACAACAACAGAAACAATTTACTTAGTAACATCTTGAACACGTAAGAATGTGTTATTCTATTGAATATTTTGGACTTAATTTGATTGGAAGCCTAAGGCAGCAATGTATTCCAATCAAATTAAGTCCAAAATATTCAATAGTACGTTTCATTTTTTTTGGGGTGGTGGGGGTTGAGGGGTGGGTAACATGTTATGTTATTTCTGAGTTGTACTGTACAAGTAGAAACAGATACACACTGTGCAGATTTTAAAAATTTCCGTATGAGCTACAAAGTTCATAACAATAACCAGAACAGTTTTGATGCCACTCTAGCTTCATATCAAGACTGGGTTGCTGCTGCGACAGCATCTTCGAGATAATAAGATAAACTGAAAACAATTCACTCGCCTCTCCTAATGGTATAGAGATAGTTATTGAATTGCTGGGCCTGGCATATATACAGCATTTATCAAAAGCTCAGATACGGATTGAGTGTGTCGCTCGCATCTTTGAATTTCTTGTCAATGTAATTACAATTCAAAGGAAAACACTGTCTTGCATAAATGTAGGGTGAAAGATTTATTTACAAAGATACTACAGCATATTAAAAATTGAATTATCAAAAGTAAGCTTGCTTACACCAAACATTTGTAAATTTTGCACATCATGTTTGTGTTTCATCTGTTGATAGTAAATCTCAGAATTTGATTGGAGTTGATGGAAGTAAAACATCTTGAGATGACAACACCAGCTAAGGTGACAATTAATCCTTGATACCAGGAATACTCAAAGCTGCTCAGGGATATGTCCATGTGTAAGCCGAGAGAAGACTATTTTTAGCTCGACTTTACGAAGTAAAACGGGCTATTGCGATACCCTGCACGTCGTCCGGCCTTGGTGATGGTGGCGTCGTCAGTGGTGGTGTCGTCCAATTTGTGTTTAGCTCAACTTTTCTGATTTATACATGTATTTCAGGTTTGGTTAATCATACTGGACCCAAACTTGGGCACATGCTTCCTTATAATGATACAGCATCTCATAATGACCTTGTTTTTTCATCATTAACATTTTCTGTTTAGCTCCACTTTTCTGTTTATGTCTCAGGTTTGCTTGATCATACTGGACCCAAACTTGGCCACATGCTTCCTCATTGATACGGCATGTCACGATGACTGGGGTAGAAAGGTCAAGGTCACTGTGACCTTGGTAAAAACCTTGTTTTTTCACCAGTAACATTTTTATCCCCCCCCCCCCCGGTCTGGAAGACGGGGTTTATAGCAATCAGCATGTCCGTCCGTCCGTCCGTCCGTCCGTCCGTCCGCCTGTCTGTCTGTCTGTCGGTCCATCCATCTCTGACAATCATTTCTTGTCAACGCAACTCCTCTTAGAGGTCTCAGTGGATTAACTTAAAATTTCGTCCACATTATCAGTATCAGGTGCAGATGTGCATGTGCTTTTTTCACAGCCAAAAAATTATTCACTTCAGATTTATACCCCTTTAGATATCTTAAAGCTGATACATAAACTGCATTGCCAATCATTTCTTGTCAATGCAACTCCTACAGTTTAGCTCCGATTCTTTTGAAACTTAATAAGTGTTATCATTACCACGGGAAGGTGTGCATGTGCTTGTCAATGCAACTCCCCCTAGAGGTGTCAATGGATTAACTTTAAATTTTGTCCACATTATCGGTATCATGTGCAGATGTGCATGTGCTTTTTTCGCAATCAAAAAATTGTTCATTACAGAGTTATCCCCCTTTAAATCTCTTAAAGCTGATACATAAACTGCATTACCAATCATTTCTTGTCAACACAACTCCTCCTACAGTTTAGCTCCGATTCTTTTGAAACTTGGTAAATGTTATTATTACCATGTGAAGATGTGCATGTGCTATCCGTGTACCTGTAGACCCATCCATCTGTCCAAAATGTATGTATGTCAGTCTGTCAGCCCATCCATCTCTGACAATCATTTTTTGTCAACGCAACTCCTAGAGGTCTCAGTGGATTAACTTAAAATTTCGTCCACATTATCAGTATCATGTGCAGATGTACATGTGCTTTTTCCACTGCCAAAAGATTGTTTACTGCAGAGTTATCCCCCTTTAAATATCTTAAAGCTGATACATAAACTGCGTTGCCAATCATTTCTTGTTAACCACTTAAAGATTCCAACCGTAGTTCGCTAGACAGACTATGACGGTAGGCTACAGAACGTCTATTCAGAATTTAATGGGTCTTTTTTTGGTGAAAACCATAAATTTTATGAAAAATGTAGCAGGGTAGTGAATGTTTAGTATCCTGTAGCTGGATATAGAGTGATTTGTAGCAGGTAGTGAGATAGTGGATATTCAGTATTCTTTAGTTGGATATTGGATATTCCTATACAGTAGGTTAAAACAAAATCTTAAACTATCCTTTTCAGAGAAAATAACTAGGTCATATATGAATGGATTTTCTTTAACATAATCATACAGATGTTCTCACCAGCAGTTTGAAATAAATCAAAGTGATGTTATAGTTATTATCTGAAAACTAGATGTCTTTTTTCTTTTACAAAACTTCAGATTCTATAGGGTGATAACTCTGGTGTATATTGACATATTTTACTCAAATATAAATATATCAACTGATGTGTGGTCACACTATATCCACATACCAAATTTGAAGCTGTTCCATACAGGCTTTTATAAAGTTCTGTGCCTGAAACCAGAAAAATTAACTCTGGCGAATATGAATATATTTTGCCTCCCAAAAGGCATCCAGGTGCATGTATTTACTTGAAGACAATCCACGCTAGCATTTTACAGTTATGCTCCTCAAATCAGATTGTAATAAATATTTTTGGGGAGATATCGCTGATAATAATGGAGAGATCTTTCTGCTGTCACAATACATTGTGATGGCAGAGAACTCACTAGCTGTTGCTACTTCAGTCAAATTCCTTTCAAATATATATATTTATGCTGTTATAACTGTATATTTTAAGAAGACTTAACACCTGGTCTCCTTATTCATGTCATTGTCAGAAATCCAACGGTTTTCAAAAAATATTCTTTATGAGCAAATGTTCTTGACCACATTTCATCATTACAGGCATGTCAGAGTTGAAATTCAATCCACAAGCTTCTGGATATAATATATATAGCGCATAGTCCGACACATTTTACGAATTGTATGCCTTTACCATTTAATAATCATGCTGACATCTAGGCATTGTTACATATCTGACTGAAAGCTGTTGCTACTTCAATCAAATTCCTTTCAAATCAATCAACAGTATTTTAAATGTAACTATTGCAAATTATATATATAATTTGCAACAGTTACATTAAAAATACTGTTGATTGATTTGAAAGGAATTTGATTGAAGTAGCAACAGCTTTCAGTCAGATATGTAACAATGCCTAGATGTCAGCATGATTATTAAATGGTAAAGGCATACAATTCGTAAAGTGTGTCGGACTATGTGCTGGATCTATCTATATATATATGTATATATATATATATATATATATATATATATATATATATATATATATATATATATATATATATCTTATATCCAGAAGCTTGTGGATTGAATTTTAACTCTGACATGCCTGTAATGGTGACATGTGGTCAAGAACATTTGCTCATAAAGAATATTTTTTGAAAACTTACCATTGGATTTCTGACAATGACATGAATAAGGAGAGCAGGTGTTAAGTCTTCTTAAAATATTTATATATTAGAAAGATGACTATGCATGATTGTTAACCAGCTTAACCAGGACATGTGCTCCTTCATGCCTCATGTGCTGTGTTTTGTAGGCATATGAACGATTGTGGTTACACTTCAAAGAGGAGCGAAATAGGTGAGTATTTTACATCTTACTGTTCACATGGATCAAGGTGAGTATTTTACATCTCACTGTTCACATGGATCAAGGTCAGTATTTTACATCTTACTGTTCACGTGAATCAAGGTGAGTATTTTACATCTTACTGTTCACGTGAATCAAGGTGAGTATTTTACATCTTAGTGTTCACGTGAATCAAGGTGAGTATTTTACAGCTTACTGTTCACGTGGATCAAGGTGAGTATTTTACATCTTACTGTTCACATGGATCAAGGTGAGTATTTTACATCTTACTGTTCACATGAATCAAGGTGAGTATTTTACAGCTTATTGTTCACGTGGATCAAGGTGAGTATTTTACATCTTACTGTTCACATGGATCAAGGTGAGTATTTTACATCTCACTGTTCACGTGAATCAAGGTGAGTATTTTACATCTTACTGTTCACATGGATCAAGGTGAGTATTTTACATCTTACTGTTCACATGGATCAAGGTGAGTATTTTACAGCTTACTGTTCACATGGATCAAGGTGAGTATTTTACATCTTACTGTTCACATGAATCAAGGTGAGTATTTTACATCTTACTGTTCATCAGACTTGATAGGTTGTCCTGGAAATGCAAAGAAGCTATATTCAAAAGTTCCTTATCATGGAAATTAATGAAATTGTATAATGTACTAACTCACCTGGCCTGTGAGGTTATGCCATAGCAACCATCTGTTGTCCGTCAACTTTTGATGAGCCAGTTTGGACAGCGGCGATCTTGGATTTTGCTAGACTTTTAGAAACGTTTTTAAAAATCACCGAAACCGCTTGAGGGATGATTCAAAACTCATGAAACGTCATCTGGAGTAACAGCTGGACCAAGTTTGCTCAAGGGAACTTGATTGGCCCAATGTTTCGGCAGTAATCTTGGATGACCTAGTTTTCGCGAAATGAACTTATCCAGAACCACTGAACTATCGAAATGAAATTTGGGAGACAATATTAGGGATGAAGGGCCATTAAAGTTTGTTCAAGGGATGTTGATACGTCAAAAAACATGGCCACCGTGGATTAATCAAAATTTTGCGTGTTTGGCAGCCATCTTGGATTTTCTGAAAATTGCTGAGAAAATCATTTAAAGGTGTATAAATTAATATAGTTTTTTAAGTTGAATTAGTGAGTCGTGTCTTTAATTCAAGTTCACAACTTAATAAGATTATATTAATTTGTACATAAGGAAATCATCATATGTTAGGATTTATTTCATTTCTTTACATTTAAGTACACAAGTTAAGCCTCTAAAAGTATAGAATTTTAACAATTGTATTTTCAAGCATTTTGGTGTGAATAAGCACCTTTAAAAGACTGCAGTAATATTAACCACTGGGATAATTTTAATCAAACTTGGCTAAATCTTCTTCACAGAAAATAGATGAGTAAATTCTTCCTGTGGTCATCTCGTTTTGTTCGGTTTTGCCAGTGGTCGATAATTCCAGGTGGTCGATACAGATCTCTTGGACCGCTTGTCAGCTCACCTGGCCTGAAAGACCAATTGAGCTTATGCCATGGCACCCGTCCATCAGATGTCCATCCGCCATCCATCAACTTATCTTTAAACGATGGCTTCTCAAGAACCACTGATTTCAATTATATTTGGCAGGGATCCAAGTTAGTTCAAACGAAGCCGATCGGCCAGTTTGGGCGATGGCCATCTTGGATTCTGGCCGATTTTTAGAAATGTCTAAAAATTGTTTCCGAAATTGCTGGGGGTATTTGCAAACCTCATGAAATAGGATTTAGGGTAAGAGCTGAACCAAGTTTGTTCAAGGGAACTTGATTGGTCAACTTGTTCGGCGGCCATCTTGGATGACTTAGTTTTCGCGAAAACGACTCCAGAACTGCTGAACGGATCGGCCTGAAATTGGCAGATATGATCAGGGCTTAAGGACCATTAAACTTTGTTCAAGGGAAATTGTTCCGTCAGAAAACATTGCCGCCGTGTAAAAACATAGAATTTATCAAGCGCTTGTGACAAAAATATCTATGTCATTGATTATGACATCATCCTACAAATCACATACATGTAGTTGATTATGCCATCATATGATTGATGGATAAACTGGGATTGCTCCATTGGATTGGAAGACATTGTTGCCTTATGAAACATGTTTAATGTTATTTTTGAGATGTGTTTTATTTATGCTGTTATAACTGTTTGTGTTTCAGTGATGCTCTCAGTACACAGGATATGTACAAGATGGGTCTGAAAGTAAGCGGAGCGACAGGAGATGCTAAACTCAAGGTCAGCAGTCTGATCAATACTAGTGTCAGGATAGAAACTAACTAAACACTCGCTCTGAGCGTCTGGAAAAAAATTTAGATGTGTGTCTGTCTGTCACTGTAATCTGTTCTTGTCAGTGCACCTAGAGTTAGTTGCAATTCCTATGAAAGTTGCTAAATGCTGCTACAAGTACCAAACTATGCATGTGTTTTTCTGTGGAATATATCGATATTCGAAAGCTTTTTCTCACCTGAACAACTTTAAATTCATCACAATTTGTCATTTCAGACCAGAAACAATTTTGAACTTAACGCTTATAACCTTTTCAATAAATATATTACTTCGAGATGCAGTATTATGATTTCATTTCATTGAAATCTATCTATAACCGACAGAGTTATTTCATCTGAGAAACAATATTCCTGGATGAACCTTTCTTGTTTAACACAAGAGATCGTAGGGATTCGAACCTACATTCACAATTCCCTTTCACAATAGGTATATTAGCGGTTAACACACACACACACAACTGAACTCATAATGCTAGTTTTCAAAAACTTTATTTTGACAAATTATCATTTGGCAAATTTACATAAGAGGCAACATCTGCTCTTATGTTTTGGGTTACATTAGCAACCTGCAGCTTCAAAGCATCCACTGTCACGGTTAAGGTTGTCTGATAGCCTTTGCCTCCTGAAGCAATGCCTGGGCATTAATCCTGAAGGAGATTGTTAGAGACCCCCTATCATGACAGTGGATGCTTCCGAGCAGCAGTATCTTTGTCTGTGAACAGTAATTCAGAGAGTTAATAATACCATTGTTATATATTGATATCTAATGTATCTTATTTACACTTTTGGAGGATAACCGCCAACACGTCTAGTGCTGAATGCATAGGTGTAGACAAGATAAGCTTGCCGTGCTTGATCGTATCCCCTCAGCTACAGAGGATGATTGGGATAACACTCGTTATCCAACTTGTGCATGATATAATATGCTTGTCGGCTCAACACGTCTAGTGCTGAATGCAATGGTGTAGACAAGATAAGCTTGTCGCGCATGGTTGTGTCCCCTACCGAGAATGATTGAGCTAACACCAGTTATCCTGATTGCGTGTGACTGGAATCGCTCATTGACTCAACACGGCTAGTGCTGAATGCATAGGCGTAGGCACCATTGTGTCTGACGTCCGTACTTATTGTGTCACAATACTTGCTTTTCACATTCTATTTCAGGTTGGAGGCGGGGCGGTGGTGGCCAAGTTACAAATATTTTTTGAACAATTTAGAGCATTGAGAAACTTCGACTGCTGCATATGAAACTTAGACAAAGAATGAAACTTGTGCCTGCTATGCCAGAGCTAATTGCATTGCATTACCTCAGCCTCTGGAATTTTATAATAACGCATTGATTGGATGTTAACTGGTCATGTGCTTCTTGCATAGTAGTGGTCTGATCGAGCAGACATTCAACTTCCTAATAAGGCAATATTGTGTAGAGCATTATGCATAAGCATCATTCCATTGGAATGTTGCTTTAAAACTGAACCTGGTACCCTGCATCATTCTGTGATGGTTAGTGCATGAACCCCTTGTGTTACAAGGGAGGTAACTCTGAATGCTTTAGTGGCTGGCAGGATGAGTTATCTGTGTGTCTGCTAACTATGTTTAATAGATGTAACTAGTAAACAACAATTAACACACACACACACAACTGAACTCATAATGCTAGTTTTCAAAAACTTTATTTTGACAAATTATCATTTGGCAAATTTACATAAGAGGCAACATCTGCTCTTATGTTTTGGGTTACATTAGCAACCTGCAGCTTCAAAGCATCCACTGTCACGGTTAAGGTTGTCTGATAGCCTTTGCCTCCTGAAGCAATGCCTGGGCATTAATCCTGAAGGAGATTGTTAGAGACCCCCTATCATGACTGGATGCTTCCGAGCAGCAGTATCTTTGTCTGTGAACAGTAATTCAGAGAGTTAATAATACCATTGTTATATATTGATATCTAATGTATCTTATTTACACTTTTGGAGGATAACCGCCCAAGATGAGGGACATTGAGAAATTGTATGTCTAAACTGTCGATTTGTGCAGGGCTGTGTTTTAATAGGGCAACCATTTGTTGCCCCCAATAGCAACACAAATAACTTGCAAGGGGATCATGTACCATTAACACCGACCATCACCATGCCAATGGGTCATGACACCTGTACAATTTATCGGTGTCGCGAGTATCCCCCAAAAGTTCACAATCATCTATAACACATTGCGGGGGGCTGTAGCCGCAGGAATCCTTCCCCATCCACACTCCTGTATTCCCGAATGTGCTCTGATGATAGCCAAACACTGAAACGTGGATGCATGCATAACTCCCTAGCACATTGCAGGGGGCCTTACCTGCATGAAATTGCCCTATCCATGCCCTATAACATCGAATATGTCTGGTAACGGGTTCACGCTCCGGTATGCCGGTTCATGTTGTAGAATATAGGAAAAAGACCTGTAAATATCACTGCATGTGCGCCGATGGCCGTTCTCCCCGGTACTAGCCTAGTAACGACCCTAATATACCTAAGAGTTCATGATTAGCTCTCCACTGTCCTTACATAGCCACTCAATTTCGAATATCCACACACCGAGTTCTGTACAACTCCCCCCACACTAGAACTGCTTACCTGCTATGTGGCTCACCACGTATTTGTTCTACATTGGCTTAGGTGTGTACAGACTGCCCACTACAAACCCAAGCCAATGTCATCATGTGCAACGAATTGTATCATGTGCTATAGCTACATCCCCATCTGAGTGTATATGAAAACAACTCTAGTGCGCTGCAGTTATCAACCGACGAAAGAATACATCTGTACATGTACCATAATTTCTTTAACATGTAATGACTATGCTATATATACAAGTACATACTGTACATATCATATAATATATGTTCTGAATACTGTCAATAGGTCAAAATTATAATGCCTACAACAATACATGTAAATGCTGCGTCAATAAATTTGCTTCGCGACCGCAGACTTCTTCATCAAGGCATGAATAGTAACAGACATTTGATGCAACCATAGCCTTGCTGATTGCTATGTGATATTGAACCTCCGGCTCCGTACTAGAGTGCATGGATGAGGGATGGGAGGGTGGGTGGGAGTTGCCATGTCACAAAATTGATCATAACGTACCCTGCGTTACCATACGAGTGAATTCAACCAAATTTGGTGTGCGATGTACCCCTATAACTGTGAGATACAGCAGTACATTAGCTTGATCGATCCCGTCAGAACGGATGCAGAAGTAGTTGGAGATTTGCAATGCCCTCGTCGACCAGCCTACCCTTGACTATGATCAGTGGGATTACTTCTAAGCTATACACATGGCCTCCTGAGCATTTCTAATAGATGTGAGAGATGTATCGATGTATCTAGTATAACAGTCTGACTCCCAACGACCCATTAACTTAATCATGTGGTCCTCCACCATCCCTCGCGCCGCAGAAGTCGCTGCCCCTTTTCTAAAACTGTGCCCGCAATACTGCAAGCTGTCCAAATTGCTACGCTCCATAATGGACCTAAGTGCCCCAATAAAAAAGGTTCTTGTCAAATTTAGACCGTTGTTAGTGATGAACAGTGGATCGACCCCTCTTGCCCCCATTCTCAACCGTAGTAAGTAGAATCTCCTCACATTACACACTGGACAAATTAAGCTCCCATTCATGCAGAAAAAGTTAATATCCACCCCTCTACGGAAAGGGTCTGTTTTAGAAGCCTGCAAAGTGAGCACGCCATATGATAGATCAGCCGCCCACTTTATATCGCTCAAAGATATGACAGACTCATTAAGTGTGTTCTGGCATTGGACTGTGAACTCCCCACATCTCAGAAATGCAAAGAAAGCCATGGTACATGCAGCTGCCATCATATGGTCAGTATAATCACCAAACATACCTATCCGAAGTGTTTCACAAATTCTCGCCAAAATGTCGGCTGTAATTGGCAATCGGGGTATTGATGTCCTGGCTTGTGACCTTTGGACCGCTCTCAATAGCAGCATGACCCATGGCAAAGGTAGATTTGACCTATCGACAAAAGGATTTGGATAACCTGCCACTATATAGTGAAAGCGTATGCCTGCCAAATACAACTTGATGGTACTGTGCCTGAATTTTAACACTTCTGCACAATGAGCTATAAAGTATAGCACCGTGTCTTCTGAAATTATGGGCAGACTTCTAACATTGGTCATACGGTTATTCCAACCCATCATGGCCACGAAACGACAGTAGCATGACAGACCTGATTTATAGCTGCGTTTGGTGTGATTACTAATGGCTGATGCCCACAGCCTGTCCAGGGCAGATTCTATCCCCATAGAATCTCTGTCGGTTCTGGTACCTGGACCGGTGATGCCTTCGCCAACGGAGAACATTCTCGGAAGCGTTGTTCCTGAAACCTAGAAATAGAGTCTGCAATATTATTCATCCTTCCAGGAATATGCTTGGCGGTAACACAGAAATTATGCAACGCTGCACACCAGGTAAGACGACGGATTAACCTGTTAATATGTGGTGTTCTTGAGCGCCCTTTACGAATAATTTCAACTGTACCTAAATTGTCGCAGTGGAATAAGATACGTTTCTGAGACCAGTCCTTTCCCCACAGCACGGCTGCCATTACGATAGGATACAGCTCCAAAAAGGCCATGGAACATTCCTCTGTTCGGATATCTACAATTTTGACAGGCCATCTGCCCTGAAACCAAGTACCTTGATAATACCCTGCAAATCCAATACCTGACGCATCTGTATATAACTCCAAATCCGGAGCACATGTAATGAATTTGTCCAGGAAAAAAGTAGAACCATTCCAACTTTGGAGAAATAATGCCCACATCCCTAGCTCCTCTCTACAGTTGCTATTCAACGTGACATGGTGGTGTAATTCTCTCACCGATGTAGCTAATGTTATCAAGTAAGAGACAAATGATCGACCCGGGACTATCACTCTTGCTGCAAAGTTAAAATGGCCTAATAAGCTCAATAGCTCTCGCTTGGAGCATTTTCCCCTATGCAGGAATCCGTTCATCTTCATGATTATTCTTTGTATTTTAACCAAAGGGAGTCTTGCCTCCATCTTTATTGAATCCAATATAATACCCAGGAATTCGATCGATTGGACGGGGCCTATGGTCTTATGTGCTGCAATTGGAATATTCAGTTTGCCAAAAATTAAAGTTAGTAAGGCCATAGTACGTTCTGGTACCGAATCATAGCCTTCTATTGTTAAGAAATCATCTAACAGATGCAAAATGGTCTCGATCCCATAGTTGTTTTTTGCAATCCAGCATACGCCGACTGATAGCTGATTGAAAATCTTAGGTGATGAACGGCTACCAAAAGGCAGTTTGGTATAAAAATAGTACATGCCTTGCCACTTGATACAATACAAATGCCACAATTCAGATCTTATTGGAATTATTTTGAAGGCATCTGTTATATCGGTTTTACATAGCCATGGCCCTTGACCGCTCTCTAAAATGGACATGATTGCATCATCTACAGTGACGTAAGACAATGAGTAATCGGCCTTGTTTATTAGATCGTTAACACTGTTGTGACCTGCCCTACCACGTGGAGCCGACAAATCTACGATGAGACGCTTTTTATCTGAATATCTGCCTGTAGCTAAGCCTATAGGGCTCACTCGATGAGTCTCAAAGGGCGGCTCTGAAAAAGGGCCACATATATAGCCATTATCTAATTCATCCTTTATCAAATGATCAACTATATCGGGCTCATTGCTCGCGGATTTCAAATTTTTGCATTCTAGAGTCACTGTAGGTAATTCAACCACACATGTATGGAAACCATGTGTGAGGCCATGAATCAAATCATCTACAAAGACTCTATCCGGATGGTTAATCAGTTCTACCGCTAATTGATCTACATCAATAGGAGTTGAAAAGGCCTGTGGACTATCTACCGTATCCTCACCCAAAATTTTGGTCATCACTGTCTGATCCAATAGTCAGTTTGATTTTGACTGATTATTTTCCGAGTACTTTCCAAAATTGCTATTCTGGCTATTCAGCTTTCCACAATTGGATGCAGAATGAGTAGTAGTCTTACAGCTCCAACAGACATGTAAGAATCGACATGGCTTATTCGTACAGCCACGCCTGTAATTGAAATTATTACATATCTCCTGGCCAAGATGGAAGACCTTCCTCCTAGCAGTGGCATCATTATGCCCAGAGTATACATTACCACCTGTTCCCCCAAAATTAGGGCGTGGATACGGTCGATATTCACTGGATGTTGGGCAAAATTTGGCAGAGTGGTCATACTGATGGCACAATTCACACATGAGAGACGTCGACCCTGCTGTTACAGCTTGGATTATGTCTCTATCTTTTATTGCCCAGTCAACTTTGAACCCATGTTGTTGCAACCAAGCTGAAGCCTTGGCTGAAAACGCCTTATGGTAGGAGTAAAAAACTCCCCTGGAAAATTGAGCATAGAGCTCGACAATTATCCTCAGGTAGCTGTCGAGCTCCTTAGAGCATTGTGGATAAGCTTCGCACATAATACGTTTGTATGCTAGGAAAGCTGACAGAAATTCTGCCAAAGTCAGATTCTTCTGCAACCGAGCATCCCTTTTCATTTTGAAAGCCATACTTGTCTTAGGATCAATAGATATGATCTCACTTGTATTCGCGTCGGGCATCAAGAGCAGGGCCAGGTTAATGTCTTTACCTGCAATTATTGCCTGTCTCAAATTAGGTGAAACAATATCTATGTTTGGTAAATTACCCATAGAAAAGGGGTGCTCAGCTGCCGAACCACTCGCCATCCCACTTAAATTGATATCATTAATATTGTACATAGTATGAGCAGGCTGCCTATTGCCTATCCCTATACGTGTATCGATCTGTCCCTCATAAAAGCTTTTTAGCGTGAACCCTGAAAAAGTCGAGTCAAGATTGGATGTATTGTTATTTACTAATGGCAAATCTGTACATACGTTTGACAGTCCTCCGCCGGTAATCCGATTTCTAGTACCCGTAAGCGGTGATCCTTCACTTGCACTCACGTCAGCGTGAGAACTATCGTGTCCGACGCGAAAAATCCTCCAATTCGGATAGTTTTTTCCTGCACACATCGACTTGCTCTCTCAGCTGTCGCAGCTCCGAGCCATTTGCACTGTTATCGTTGTGTCTGCATTCGCCCGGTCTGCCAGTTGTACGCCAAGCATCCAGACATCTATTTTCATCCATGCTCTGAATCGTGTGGCTTCCCCGTTCTACTAGGACTTCCCCTCTGACGTCATGGGCATCCCCGTCTCCCGATTGGCCGCGTTCGGTATCCTCCGAGTCACGGGATACCGCGCTACCGACAGATCGTGACTCATTTACGTTCAAGTTAAAGAGCTGAATTAATTGAGTCTTTTTGAAACTCACCGGACAGGTAATCCCCCGCTCTTTCAACTTCTGACGAATTTCCGCCACACTACAATTCTCAGGAGCTGTACTGCTCCACCCTGGTGCGCCAGCCGCCGCATTCACCCTGGTAGTGTTACGGGCTCTACCTCTCCCTCGACCGCGGGATGTAGCTTCACGTGACAAGCTATCGTCACGTGATGGACTGTCAAATCTGACAGATCGCCTCTGCACAGACCGCACTCGTTGCCTCACAGGCGATCGACTCCGCCTAGTGGTGATTCTTGACTGTCTTCCGCTCATTTTTTTCCCCTTCACCTGCTTAATCCACTTAGTATTGATGTGATTAATCCTCGATTAAGCCTGTTCCGCTTTTTCTTCCTTCTATTTTCTTCTTCTTTTTTTTTCTCGCTCGCTTTATTCCTGTTCTCCCGATTTTTACTTAAACTGTCAATGTACGGATGCGTAAATTAGCTCTACTCAAAATTAATTCTAAAATGACAGAATATTCCTTCCAATGTCCTATAACTTCTTATAAACATTTACTAACATCGGTACCAAGTTACAAATATTTTTTGAACAATTTAGAGCATTGAGAAACTTCGACTGCTGCATATGAAACTTAGACAAAGAATGAAACTTGTGCCTGCTATGCCAGAGCTAATTGCATTGCATTACCTCAGCCTCTGGAATTTTATAATAACGCATTGATTGGATGTTAACTGGTCATGTGCTTCTTGCATAGTAGTGGTCTGATCGAGCAGACATTCAACTTCCTAATAAGGCAATATTGTGTAGAGCATTATGCATAAGCATCATTCCATTGGAATGTTGCTTTAAAACTGAACCTGGTACCCTGCATCATTCTGTGATGGTTAGTGCATGAACCCCTTGTGTTACAAGGGAGGTAACTCTGAATGCTTTAGTGGCTGGCAGGATGAGTTATCTGTGTGTCTGCTAACTATGTTTAATAGATGTAACTAGTAAACAACAAGTAATGCTATGATTTGGTTTCATTCCATCATTCTGTATTCACCAGACAAAGAATTAGCCTGAGAATATGCTTTACACGAGATGAATGCTAGAGTGCTTGAGAATGCCTACACATATTCATTCAAATTTGCTACGGGTAACATGTGGGACGACCTTTTCTTCTGATTGTGGTTCAACAAAATCTGTATTCAGGATTAATCTCGAAGAGTTCTGAACCTACAATTGCAGTTCTTTTTCAGTGGATATATTAGTGGAAGATGCAGTGTCTTGATTTCATTTCTCGTTTCCTGATTATATCTTTTAAAGTATTTTCCATTTCAATTAATGATATATAAACTTGTGATGCATTTGGTTATCTGAAAGCTTAGGGTTTGGGGGAATATGCCTTCTTGTGGTGGCTCATATTCAAATTTTGTTATAGATATTGACTAGAGATATCACACAATTTTGGAAATCATATTGTTTGGCTGTTGTCAAGATTGTTTAGATGAAGATGACTTGTCGATGTGGGTGGCGGCCATCTTGTATTTTGTGCTATTTTTTAAAAACATTAATACATTCTCAGAAACTGCACAGATGATTGATTTGAAACTCAATAAACTTCATGTATGCGAAGAGCGGAACCAAGATTGTTCAGAAGAACTTGATTGGTTAATTTGCCTCGCGGACATCTTGGATGACCTCGTTTTCACAAAAATAACCTGCTCCGGTACCTCAGAATGGACCGGGCTGAAAATTGTGAAATATGATTAGGGATTAAGGATTGTTAAAGTTTGTTCAGGGGAAGTTGATACGTAAAAAAAACCAAACATGGCTGCCATGGACCAATCAAAATCTTGCGTTTGGTTGAAAATGAATTTGACATGTTCATATCAGAATGGTCAGTGATGTTCAAACAAAGCAGATTGGTTGATTTAATACTCGGAGGGCATCTTGATATCTCGAAAATGTCCATGAAATCAGTTCAAATACTTCTCGTTAATAGTTATGTTTCTGGATAGAACTGCTGAATTTCTGAGAAAAAAGTGTATAATGTTGTAGAACATGGCATTTCTTCTTGAAATGCTGATGTTCCAGATGAGCGATCCAGGCCTCTTGTTACTTGTTACTCTTTAATTTGCAGGTGCTTAGAGCCTTGAAATTGGCCGTACTATCTAAGAATGGTGATGTGAGGTTGACGTAGCAAACAGACATATGCTCCAGACAGAATCGTGTTAATGTTTACACCTCTGAGCACAGGCCTAATCTACTAAGAGCTGGAGTGATAAGCTCACCCAGCACTCAAATGTGTATGACATCTGTCACTCAGAATAATGAATGATGTACATGTCGCGATACTGAGGGATATAACACTGATCAGGAAGTTGAACTCTCACATCACACAGCACCATAATAGAGCAGGTGGCAGATCATATGTACTAATGGACAGACTCTACGATGTATCGCATGAATGCAATTCATAAAATATTCATACAATGATCAGTTTAGTATTATGTTCTGCATGTTAAACATCTCTCTGCGAGTAATATGGTATGATATCCTTGTGGCTGTATCATACTGTGTCTGGTTAGGCATATGTTCATTAACCCTTTAAGACTCATATCAGCCAAAAACAGCTTCTGCAGTGGTTTTGAGAAATGTCCATTTTCATACCAAAAAATGACTATTTTTGAAATTTTTCCATTGGAAAAGCTGGCTCCAGCCAGTGATTCCAGTGGTAAATTCTCAAACAATAGTCTTCTCTTGGTCTACAAATGGAAATTTTCTATGAGAAAATTAAAATTTTCTTGAACAAATTTGAGGGTTAAAAGGTTAATGTTGAAATAGCGGATCCATTAGCAGCTCTGCCCCGCTTTGCATGTGTTGGGATCGATATATATACTTGAATCTTCAATTCTCAGAATCACAATTTCAAGGTACCTAGTATACAGGTAACCTGTTGAATATTTTGAAGTTAATAAGACTGGGTGCTGTTGCTGCCTATCAGGCCTATGGCAGAAACTGGCCAGTCATTCTGTGTCAGGCACACGTACAGCATGCCGTGTGTGTGTGTGTGTGTGTGCGTGCGTGCGTGCGTGCGTGCGTGCGCTCGCGCACGCATGTGCTTGTTCGTGTGTGCGTGCGTGCGTGCGTGCCGTGCATGCGCAGTTGTGTGTGCCTGTGTCTGCATATGCAGGCGTACGTGTGTGCACGTGCTTGTTCATGCGTGTCTGTGTGTGTGTGTGTGAGTGCACGTGTGTGAGTGCGCGTGTGTGCGGGCGTGCGTGTGTTGGTGTATTGTGTCATAGAGAGTATGATATGCTGAATCAGTCGCTAACATTTAAATTCTAACTCAAGTTCAGCATTGGTGAGTTTATTTTAATTACATATATATTGATGTTAAGAATATAAATCTGTTTTTATATAATATTAAATGGTATCTATGATTAAATCTGTACTCAATCTAAAGTCTAGATTGGTGTTTTCAAATTCCCTCTCGTAACGGTCTCTTATGAATGACAACTCTGCCCACTCAAGCTCACTAAGGCCACAAGCCGTTAGGTGAAACTTCTTTAAATCTGCAACAAAATAATTGTAATAATTATGTATCAGAAATCTAAAAGTACAGCTAACATCCCAGCAGTCCCAGCCTCTAAGCCATGTTTGCGCCATGAATGGGTTAGCCAGCCTCTAAGTGATATCTGAGCTGTGAACAGGTTAGCCAGCCTCTAAGCTATGTCTGAGCTGTGAACAGGTTAGCCAGCCTCTAAGCTATGTCTGAGCCGTGAACAGGTTAGCCAGCCTCTAAGCTATGTCTGAGCTGTGAACAGGTTAGCCAGCCTCTAAGCTATGTCTGAGCCATGAACATGTTAGCCAGCCTCTAAGCTATGTCTGAGCCATGAACAGGTTAGCCAGCCTCTAAGCTATGTCTGAGCCGTGAACAGGTTAGCCAGCCTCTAAGCTATGTCTGAGCCGTGAACAGGTTAGCCAGCCTCTAAGCTATGTCTGAGCCGTGAACAGGTTAGCCAGCCTCTAAGCTATGTCTGAGCCGTGAACAGGTTAGCCTTCGAGCCCAGAATGTCACTCAAGTCAATCATACAGGTAACGTGTTGAACATTTCTGAAAGGTATTAAACTGGAACTAGCTTCAGTGGAGGGATTAAAACTGAAACTTGAGTTCCCAGAATCTAAAGAACATGGTAACTATTTATGCTGCTAAGCTGTTGAATATTTTGAAACTAGTTTGTCTTGGAACGGCTTTTGTATCTCCCAGTCCAAATTAAGTACAAAATATTTATCATAATGTTTATTAAATTATAAATTCACAATTCGTACACTAATGATTGACTTTTTGATCTTCATAACAGAGTAATAATACGTCCTAATAAGTGTGTCGTCAGTTCACTAGCGACATTATTGATTATGACATCAGATACTTGAGTAACAAATAGGATGCCTCTATTCAGATTATGTTCAAAGTATTCAAGAGAATATGTATTATTAGCTCACCTGGCCTGAAAGGACAAGTCAGCTTATGGCATGGTGACTGTGCGCCATCCATCTGGCACCTGTCTGCCAGTCGTCTGTCCATCAACCTTTTCTCTAAAGGTTAATCAAACTGGGCTGGGAAGATTCTATGGTGGTAGGCCTCAGAAGTTCTATTCAGAGGTCTTTTGATGGGTCAATTTTTTGGGTGAAAATCTGAGATTTTATGAAAAATGCACTGGAAATTGTCAAAATGCTTCTTAGCTGCTTGCCAGATGTCAACAAAATTGGGCTCGAAGGAAGCTATCTTGGTGATCTCCGGAATGTCTATTATGAATTTTGATATGGTAATTTTGAGTGTGAAAATCTTAGCTTTTATGAAAGCATTACCGGAAATGGTCATAACTAATTGCCTTAGGGGGTAGCCGCTTTTTGGATTTCAACAAAATTTGGTTGAAAGGATTCTATGGTGGTAGGCTCCAGAACCTCTATTCATAAATTGGATTGGTTTATTTTTTGAGTTGAAAATCTTAGGGAAATTAGCTTTCAGAATTTTGCTTGCTTAATTATACGTAAATATCATTTTTTTTCATTGTGGCAGCCGTGATCATCGGTAATGTTAAGTTTTTGTGGTACAGATCATCATAATTGTCAAAAATCATCTCACTAACCGCTTGGTGAATTTTAGCCAAATTTAGCTGGAAGAATTGTAGTGTTAGGTTCTAGAACATCTATTCAGAATTTTGATTGGTCGATTTTGCCTGTGGCCATCTTTGATTTTACAAAGACTCCGGAAACCTTTAAAATGCTACTCCTACTTAATCAATGGCCCAATTTCAACAACGGTTGACGGGATCTATCCTATGGCAGTAGGCTTCACCATATCAAACGACAAACTTTTATTGGTCCATTTTTGACGGGCAGCTTGGATTTTCTGAAATTTTTCTTAAAATATATCTACTAATTCAACTGCTGATTCTTATCAAATTTCACTAGAAGACTCCTATGGGAGTAGGCTTCAAAACATCTTCAGAATTTTGATTGGTTAATATTTGGGCAGCCATCTTGTATTAGTAGCTCACCTGGCCAGAATGGACAAATGAGCTTATGTCATGGCGACTGTTCGTTATCCATCCATACCAAGTTTGTTCAATGGAACTTGATTGGCCAAATGATTCAGCGGCCATCTTGGATGACATAGATTTTGCGAAAACAACTCTGTAACCACTGAACAGATGGGGTTGAAATTTGAACTAAAGGCCATTAATGTTTGTTTAAGCGAAGTTTATGTAAAGAAACATGGCCACCGTGGAGTAATCAAAATCTAGGGTGTTTGGCAGCATTATTGGATTTTTTTATATGGTGGATTTTGAATCTGAAATTGGATTTATCTAGGTTTTTGGTATGCTGATTTAAAATTTGGCACTTGAAACGGATAGTAATGGAATAATTCCATTTTGATAATGGAATTGGTGGTCATCTTGGATTATTTTCCCATAAAAAAAATTCCATACTAAAGCAGGAAATTTAAAGCTTCATCTCGAGAACTGCTGGACTGATTTTAACAACATTTGGTAGGACGCATCCTTGTTCATATTGCAATTCTGTACAAAACCTTTGGGTTTTACTTGTAGGTGATTTGTGTTTAAAAATCCTAAAAGTGGTAAACTCCATAAGATCTATTCATAATTTTTATTGGCCGCTTCTTCCGGCGGCCACCTTGGATTCTTTGAAAACTTTCTGGAACCTTTTAAAATGCTACTCCTTAATCAATGGGCCGATTTCAATGAATTGGCTGGAACCATCCTGTAGCAGTAGGCTTCAACATATAAAAGGATAATTTTTAGGTTATCATCTTGAATTTTCTGTGGGCAGCCGAGTGATTTCCAGATGATATCGTTGAAACATTGAAATGCTGTAGGGCGATTCATTTGATATTTGTGAGAAATAGACATGCTCCAAAATCCAAGATGGCTACGGGCCCAGATTGAGAAATCTGACTGGCTGATAGTGCAGGTGAGTGGCAAAGGCCCTTGGTTCTCTTGTTGTACTCTGGTGATGAATAGCCCTTTGGTGTTTTAGTCACGACTAGTGATTCAAGTCAGTCAATCTTCCATATCTCAAGTTCTTTCTAATGTCTGTGGGCAATCAATATGAATTGTCATAAGCATATTGGATGACTTCTGTCATATTAAAATTATAAAACATCACAAATAATATGTTTGGTCATTGCAGATAAATGTAGCCCATGTTTATTTAACTGTATGGAATTAAATATTTTATTTTTTGTCTAGCCCTATGTAATGTGGGTAGGCTCAAATTAGCAAACGGACTTCCGTACAGTGGGACGCCGATATCATAATGTCCATGCACAGGCCTAAACCTCTAAATCACCTATTAGAGAATAACCTACAATCTACATTTTCACTTCAAGAGATATACTTACCTCCCTAACACTGATATTTCCTAAATATCAACCTAGACTCAATAACCCCAGATTTAAAAGGAAAGGTGCCCCTACTGGGCAGGGAGTCAGCTGTCAGTCTGCCGGATTCCAGCCCAACCTCGCGCATGCACAGACTGACACTGCCTCCCTCATTCTTGACTATTGGCCTAATAAACATGCTTGTTACTAATTAGTTCTTGCTCAGTTTTGCTCAAGTATCATTTTTGGAATTGTTTTGGATCGTGGTGGATTATGTCTGACCACTGTGGAGTGCCTGAGGCTTCGTCAGGACCAAGGTACCAGGTGATCTTTTACAATTTCGTTTAATTCCGTCTTAATTATGCGGTGTCACCTATTTCTGTGACATGGTATAGACGTAATAGGTGCCCAGAAAACTGGTTTATTATTATTTGGCGCCATGAAATACCAATCTGTATATGTTTGTGTTCACAGGTTCCTGTCAGGAGGTTTTTGCACATCTAGGCGGGTTTGTCTCCCCTGTTTCCCTAAAAAATGTTAGGAAAAAAGGCTATGCCCCGGGCCAAGGTGTGGTGAATTACACACATGATTCCATGCTGCTGGCCGGAGGAGGATTGGTATGATGCGTGCCAATGGCTGAGCTCAACGTGGATCAGTTGGTCAATACCAGCAGTACGGTGTAGTGCCAAAGCTGAGCGCAGATGATCACACAGCACTTGGTGAAAACATGCGGCCAGGCACCCGTTCTGACACGGGAGCGCTGCCCTCGGCAAACGCCGGGTTGCGCGATGCGTAGGAGAGCTCGAGATCATCCATAGTGGCATCTGCCTCACGCCAGGCAAGCCCTGTTTCAGTTCAGCGAGCCATCCAGGATGGTATTGATCTGGCTCTAGACTGCATGACACGGGCAGTGACTAGGAGTGTCCGGGCGAGGTGCACTTTTGCCGTAGATAATTTGTGCCCATCTCAGGACTTCGTTAATAGGCTGCTGCGGACGCTTATGACAGGTGCTGATCTCTTGGGTGTAAGGGATGTAAACACCTCCAAGAGACAGTCACCCTAGTTAATAATAATAGGTCACTACGTTGGCAATTTTAGGTGCTCCATAGGGAATGTGTTCGTGCAGTGCTTCCTGCATACCGTCCACAGCAGGCCCACGGTGGCGGTGGTCAAATCCCTGGTCCCGATCTGGACTAAGATTCCAAGAGATCTAGATCAACGGTTGTGTATAGAGGAAGACATAAATTCCCTCATACAAAAAGGAGCAATTCAACTGACACAAAATTGCCCAGACTTCTACTCAACCATCTTTCTAGTAACAAAGAGCATTGGAGGGTGGAGACCAATTCTCAACCTCAAGCCACTGAACAAATTCATGGACACACCGAGTTTCAAGATGGAAACGATCAAAACGGTGTTGGTAGGGTTGGAGAACGGAATGTGGACAGCGTCAATCGATCTCAAGGATGCTTATTTCCACATTCCAATTGCGAGGAGTTTTCGCCGGTTCCTGAGATTCGCATTCCTGGGCCAACTGTGAATTCAAGGTTTTACCTTTTGTAATTTCAACGGCTCCAGGTTTTCACCAGGGTGTTTTTTTGCAATAACAGCATACCTCTGCAGGAGAAGCATTGCAGTCCTCAATTACATAGATGACTGGCTGGTAAAAGCACACAATCAGGAAAGTCTATCAGCAAATCTGGAGATAGTTTTGTATACTCTCATCAACTTTAAAAAATGAGAGCTGACTCCATCCCAGAAGTTTGTTTACCTGGGCGTGCACTTCGATCTAGAGATAGGATATGTTTATCCTACTCAGGTGAGAGTAGAAATACTCATCTGAGTAATACAGTCAGTCTGCAACAGTCATCATGTTCTGGCATGGGTTTACTTGAGAATGATGGGGTTGATGGTTTCTCTGGAACCAGTCATTCCACAGGCAGCCTTGCGCAGGTGGCCGATCCAGTTATTTCTCATGACACAGTGGACCTAGAGTACAGGATCACTGGACTCAGAGAGGTGTCAGTGTTGGAACCTCTTATTCACCAGCTTCGTGGCAAGATAGTTCTAGTTCGATCAGACAACTCAACAGTAGTGACTTACATAAACTGCCAGGGCGGAACGAAGTCGCCCAATCTCTGTATGGTGACTTGGAAACTGCTTTGCTGGTGCCTAGATCATATGATCACTTTGAAAGCAGGTCACCTTCCAGGAAGGCTAAATCTGCTTGCAGACTCATTGAGCCCAAGGATGAGTGTTTTGCCCACGGAATGACAACTAAATCAATGTGTGGTGGACCATCTGTTCGACCACTGGGGGGAAACCCAACATAGATTTATTCGCAATGAAGAAGAATGTGAAGATGATGACGTACGTCTCCGATTCCAGATCAGAGTGCTATCACAATAGATGCGCTAGGTATCAGCCGGGAGGAAATGTATGCATACGCATTCCTGCCAGCAATCTGATTCCAAATATTCCCCAGAAAATCAGGCAGGAGGAGGGCCAAGTGCTTCTAATCGCCCGGAATTGTCAAAACCGATCATGATATATGGATCTGCTGAACCTTTTGGTCTGCAATCCAGTTTATCTGCCTATAATGGTCCATATAATCTTCCAGGGCAAGGCCTTGCACAACAATCTGTCAATATGCCTATTGACTGCATAGATGTTGTCAAGGAATCAGCAGTTAAGGAGGGCTTTTCTGAGCATGCAGCCATGTTTATGGCAAGAGCCAGAAGGGGGTCAACCTCCAGAGCATATAATTATAAAATCAACAGATTTGCAGAATGGTGCTCAAAAAGATTATTAATCCAATGGATGCATCTATTCAGGTAGTAGCCGATTTCCTCTGTCACCAGTATGATGCATATAGCCTCAAGCCTAACTATATTGCTGGCTGCAAGTCAGCTTTAATGACAGTTATCCCTTGCTTGGCTATTAGGGGAAGTGATGAAGTATGTATTCTAAATACTTTAATCAAAGGCATGGGTAATCTAAGACCAAGGAATCCTCCAGTGATTCCGTCTTGGAGCTTATCGTTAGTGCTTCATCTTCTAGCGGATAAACCCTTTGAGCCACTAAGCTCCATTTCAATGAAACAGCTCTGTTTAACGGAGTGCCGGTGGATGACATTATGTCAGTAGCCCAGTGTCACTGTGAGTAGCTTCACCGACCATTATCTTCGTGACACGACAAATCTTGCATTATCGATTTTGCATAAACGTTAAATTGTAAATATTGCTCGTACGGCCTTAGTACTCACACACAGTACATTTGAGTAGGGGGTGTCCTCGCTGTTCCGTACTGCACCTCTCACTGCCAGTGGCGAAGAGGAGATCGCATAAAAATAGGTCAGTCCTATGTTTGGTGATGGTTATTTTTTGTCACATCTTTATTACTAATATGGTGATCGTTCGCATGTTTTATGTGGTTCCATCAGAGAGTATACGAAGTGAAGCTTTCGTCCCATGTCCTATAGTACGTTAGCACGAGTACATAGAGAGCGTGTGTAGGACATTGAGGTCATCGCTCCTTTCAGAAGGTGTGTGTGTGCGTGCATGCGTGCGTGCGTGTGTGAGAGAGAGCAGAGCGCATGTTAAACGGCCATTACTCTCAACATCTGTAGTGTTAGCCGATGTCCAAGTCATTTACTGGTTGTGTTTCATACGCAACTTCAGATGGTTGTGTTCCAAAAGCAAAAGAGCTTGCTCTTCCAGGGACGAGCCGGTCTTCTGACCTCGCTACCCTCCCGCCGAATTCACTTAAGAATTTTGGCTATATCATAGAGTATCCGGGTTGTAAGTATACTCTTGATGTGAAATAAACGAAATCAAGGATTTCTTTTTTCACGAGAGGTGATACTTGCCACCTTGATACGATTCCGGCCTCCGCCCCACAGAGACTCTGGTGTCAATTATAAACGTTTTGCTAAAGGAGTTGCATAATAGCAACAGCTAAATGCAACACAGTTTAAAATGAATACCAGCTAGTCAACAAACAAGACATTGAATATTGTAGACTGACTATTCAGCATTAAAAGTTATACAGCCTACTTATTGTCCATTAAAGGCCAGACTTGTGCCATAATTATGCCTATTGTCCAGTAATCTGCCCAATCAACAAGAATGGACTACAAATGGTGAGGCAGGTGTGCAATTAGCAGGACACAAGTTAGTTTCTACAAGGTTATACCTTGATAAAAGAACACTTACAGAATTAGATGTAAACATGTCACGGGTGAAATTTTCCTGTATGCCTTATATTATAATTTAAGTAATGTTTGACCAACGTCTATTAACCCTTTCATTCTCTAAGTAGCACAAACAATATATACTGACCATATTGGTATCCATGTGGACTCTGGTGATTAATTGCTTAAGTAATTTGACCTAGAGTTTTACCGTCTAAACAGCAACCACTTTTGATTAAATTATTTTCAAAATAATCATCACAATTTAAAATAATCAGATTTTGGAACTTGGAAATGAAAGGGATAATTAATTATTTCTATTATAGCTCTCCACCTCCTGTTATGTAAAATCTATTTCTGTTTATTGACATCAATCGGTCAGTGATTGAGCCGGCCCGCTTACTAGTCAATGAATTGATCTACTAGCCAGTTCATCCATCCATCCACTAAGATAGACATTTATATCAGTCCATTGGGCAGTCGTTTCATCTACTGACCCACGGTTAGAGATAAGCCATCCATTCCCCATCAGCGCCCACCCCACCACCCCCGCAACGGGATGCCTTTGGCACTGACTTCATTTCACTGTGGGACTGCACCAGGACAAAGGTGACACCATGAGGCACTGCACCAGGACAAAGGTAACACCATAGTGTGGCACTGTACCAGGACAAGGATAATGTCATACTGCGGCACTTCTCTTGGACAAAGATGACACCATACTGTGTCACTGTGCCAGGACAAAGATGACACCATACTGTGGCACTTCACCAGGACAAAGCTGACACCATACTGCACCACTTCAGCAGGACACAAATAACACCATACTGCGACACTTCACCAAGACAAAGCTGACACCATACTGCGGCACTTCACCAGGACAAAGAGAACATACTGTGGCACTTCACCAGGTCAAAGATGACACCATGCTGCGGTACATCACCAGGACAAGGTTGGAACCATACTGTGGCACTGTACCAGGACAAAAATGTCACCATTTCGCGATACTTCGCCAGGACAAAGCTGCCACCATACTGTGGCTCTTCACCAGGACAAATATGACACCATACTGTGGCATTGTTCCAGGACAAAGATGACACCACACTGGCACTCCACCTGGACAAAGATGGCACCATCATGCTGCGACACTTCACCAGGACAATGGTAACACCGTACTCCAGCACTTCTCCAGGACAAAGATGGCACCATCATGCTGCGACACTTCACCAGGACAACGGTAACACCATACTCCGGCACTTCTCCAGGACAAAGATGGTACCATACTGCGACACTTCACCAAGACAAAGCTGACACCATACTGCGGCACTTCACCAGGACAAAGATGGAACCATACTGTGGCACTTCATCAGGTCAAAGATGACACCATACTGCGACACTTGACCAGGACAAAGATGTCAACATACTGTGGCACTTCACCAGGTCAAAGATGACACCATACTGCGACACTTCACCAGGCCAAAGATGGAACCATACTGCGGTATTTCACCAGGACAAGGTTGGAACCATACTGTGGCACTGCACCAGGATAAAAATGTCACCATTTCGCGATACTTCGCCAGGACAAAGCTGACACCATACTGTGGCTCTTCACCAGGACAAAGATGAGACCATACTGTGGCACTGTTCCAGGACAAAGATGACACTACACTGGCACTCCACCTGAACAAAGATGGCACCATCATGCTGCGACACTTCACCAGGACAATGGTAACACCATACTCCGGCACTTCTCCAGGACAAAGATGGCACCATACTGTGACACTTCACCAGGACAAAGATGGCACCATACTGCGGTACTTCACCAAGACAAAGATGAAACCATACTGCGGCACGTCACCAGGACAAAGATGTAACCATACTGTGGCACTCCACCAGAACAAAGATGGAACCATACTGTGGCGCTTCACCAGGACAAAAATGTCACCATACTCCGACGCAAAGATCCAGATTAAATTTGGTCTCCAAAGGTCAAGGTCATGGTGATCCAATTAAGGAGATTTGGTTGAGTTTCCTGGTGATAGTTCATGTTCTACTGAGGGGATTTCGCCATACTTAGCTTGTGTGTTACCCTTGGGGATCTGAAGAACCCCTTTCATTTGCCGTCAAAAACTCACGGTCACAGTGCTCCAAATAAGGAAATTTGATTGCTTTTCTAGATGATGACTCAAATTCTATTGAAGGGATCTTCGTAAAACTTGGCATGCGTGTTGCGGTTGGGGTGGCGATGAAGAACCCTATAAAATGTTGGGGTCGTAAAGTCAAGGTCATGGTTACCAAATTGGAAATTGGATTATGTTTCCGGATTTCTACTGAAAGGATCGCCAGCAAATTAGGCGTGTGTGTGTGTGTTGCCTTTGAGTATCCAAAGAACCCTACTAATTTGGATGTCGAAAGCTCAAGGTCACAGTGACGCAATTCAGGAAATTTGGTTGCATTTCCTGAGGATAACAGGTTCTGTGACGTGCTCTTCGCCAAACCTGGTCTGTGGGGTTTCCTTAAGGATCCGAACCAGCTATCAAGCTCGGGTCAAATGTCACGGTCACTCACTTTAGATACATAAATAAGTATGAACAAACTATGCTATTTGACAATTTCCTATGACACTGCACTGCAAGCCAATCGTCATGCTACAATGATCCATTGCTTGATGGCGGAGGTGTGGAGTAGGCTGTAGATTTCAACAATCTTTGATTGTCATTCTTGCAATTATCCCGAGAAAGTTAATCCTACCTAGTTTATTTTCCCTGAGAAGTTCACAAATACCCTCCACAGTAGAGACGCGGATGGATCCATTGAAGCCTAGTTCTGTCAGCTGTTTACAGCGACCCAATAGCATAATCACCTCTTCATCCACCAGTTCATGCGCGTTATCCATCTCCAAGTCACACACACCTGTAAGATCATACATGGATTACAGTCTATTTAAAATGAAACATTTAATTAAACAAAAAATAACATTTACACCCATTTGATAATAATAGTAAATACATGTATACTACAATTTAATACACAGTTACAATCTAACGAAATGCAAATAACAAATTTAGTTTTAGTAGGCGCATGCGTATCCCTCCTAATAATGTGTATAAGAAGTTAAATCACTGTTTTACTTCGACCGACAATCGGCCTATGTAGGTCTCCACAGTGGTCACAGATGATGACGGTGATGGCGGTCTGCAGTGCACAACTTAACAACGTGTGTGTGTGTGCGCGCGCGCTTGCGTGAATGTGTGCGCGCGTTCCACGGACGGACGCCATACTTACGCAATGTTTTAGAGAAATGTCTATGAATGTGACGTAACATTTCTGCGAGTTGCCAATCTGCCTGCTCATCAAACCCTGTCCAGATATGCAGGTCTGTGAGCGGCATCTCCGGGTTTAATACGGGCTTCACTTCAGTTGCGCTTCCGATATTTTCAAACCAAGCGTTTACCTTGAGACGGGGACACGCCCTTCGGAACGCGCTCCAGGTTAATGAGTTTATTTGATGGTGATGCGGGTCGCTTCGATATATTCGAATCTTTAATGACTCGAGTCTCCCAGGCAACTTGTCAGTCAGGATGTTGATGACATCATCTGACAGGTAGCCATAGTTTAAGGCCAGGTGTTGTAAGTTTGTAAAACGTGACATGCCGCGTTTAAAGCGGAGAATCTGAAAGGCAGCCAGGCGGGAGTGATAGAAATCCTCAATAAATAGTTTCTTTAATTTTGTACCACACGCGAGCCCCAGTGCTTCCAGTATTCGGCAGCCTGCACTGATTGTGAGCTGAGCATATGCCATGTCGAATTCCCGGAGCTGACGCTGCTGTCTGACAAACCGCGACACTGTCATCACCAAACGATCTCGGAGCTGATCCAAGCGCCAGAAACGGTCCATCTCAAGACGTTCAAAGCGAAACTCACGCAGTTGACATTTATTCTGAAGTTTTTGCAACAACGATTCCATTGCCCTCTGGAAGAGCTTGCACGTGCTGTATGATGGGTGATTACAAATAATGGTGAGAAATCGGAGATGATTGCCGAACGCCTCTGCGAATCCAGACGCTCTATGTTCCGCATTCCTTAGCCTGTATCCGCCGAGATCGTACCTTCTCAGTCTCCATAGTGACGGGGAAGTGAATGGCTTCTTCCAGTGCCTGCACACCTGTGACATTGTGCTCCTATCCTGGTCCGACAGGAAGGAATAAATGTTGATCAATGGCACATCTGGTAAATGGTTCCAAGGACATTTACTGTCTGAGTCATCATCCTGTGCCGTGTCCATCCCGATCAGCACAGAGGCAGACAAACACTTACTTTATTATTATTGCTTTTATTATTATTAGCCCGTCATTTGCAGCACATAAAGGCTCTAAGTAGTGTGCTGTTGGCTATAGTAACCGTGACGTCATAATAGGTGATTATGACGTTTCAGAATTTGTACGACGTAATTGGCTTGTTAAGTATGACGCCACTGCGCGTGAGTCGCAACCCGGAAGTGTGTGTTTTGATTTATTACATCATAGGCGCGTGTTTATGATGTCATCATTTGTTGAAAATCATTGTTTTGTGTATTTAACAATCGAGCTGAACCCGGAAATACGTCATCCCTTAACAAGCCGAACGAAATAGAATTTCATCGAAATTCCCGCTACATACTTGCCTGCACATCGGTTTCTAACAGAATACGATTGGTTTAAACGTCTCATGTACATATAAATGTTCAGCAATTTGCTTGAGAACCTAGATATATATTAGTTTATGTGCACTTTCACTATCTTGTATTGCCGAGAAACCCATTAGTCTGCAAGAAATAGAGAAATAAATCCCTGACCAGCAGTAAAAGTTGGTCTCATACAATTCTTCGCGGACAAGCTTATACAGTTCTACAAGAAACCAGTTGTGACCGTCACGCATAGGGGCCTTCTGATAAACGCCAGTATTTATAATCCTACTATATGTGTAAGCACCGTACTCGTAAGGGTTTTCTTACCCACCCACCCTTCCCAATGCAGTTTACGACCCCCGAAAGTTAGTGGCAGTGGGTCCCATTGGACAGCCTGAAAAAATCGTGTGGTTGTTAAAATCCAATTAGTTTTATAGGGTTTTACACAAAAATAACCACACACTCCAGCATGCCGGATCCCTATAATTCATAGCCACACACTCTAGCATGGGATCCCTATAATTCATAGCCACACAATCTAGCATGGGGTCCCTATAATTCATAGCCATACACTCTAGCATGGGGTCCCTATAGTTTATAGCCATACACTCTAGCATGGGGTCCCTATAATTCATAGCCATACACTCTAGCATGGGGTCCTTATAATTCATAGCCACACACTAGCATGGGGTCCCTATAATCCATAGCCACACACTCTAGCATGGGGTCCCTATAATTCATAGCCACACACTCTAGCATGGGGTCCCTATAGTTTATAGCCATAGACTCTAGCATGGGGTCCCTATAATTCATAGCCATAACTCTAGCATGGGGTCCTTATAATTCATAGCCACACTCTAGCATGGGGTCCTTATAATTCATAGCCATACACTCTAGCATGGGGTCCTTATAATTCATAGCCACACACTAGCATGGGATCCCTATAATCCATAGCCACACACTAGCATGGGGTCCCTATAATTCATAGCCACACACTCTAGCATGGGGTCCCTATAATCCATAGCCACACACTCTAGCATGGGGTCCCTATAATTCATAGCCACACACTCTAGCATGGGGTCCCTATAATCCATAGCCACACACTCTAGCATGGGGTCCCTATAATCCATAGCCATACACTCTAGCATGGGGTCCCTATAATGCATAGCCACACTCTAGCATGGGGTCCCTATAATTCATAGGCGTTAGTTCATTGTACCCTCTAATTTTAGCATCGATAAGAAAAATTGCTTGAGAACTCAAGGTCTCAGTTTGGGACCCGCAAATTTTAGCCTGTGACCACCAGATTTAACAGGGTGGCGTTAATGAGACTCAGTATTTAGATGTTTAGGAAACACAGGTAAGTACAGCGTGGAGGCAGGTGCACTGATGGCGCTTCATGCTCTAGGCGTCAATATAGCTCTAGCCTGACCATAAAGTTCACTTCAATGTACGCAGGACACTGGCTGGTGAGTCATCGTTCTGTGTCCACAGACGTAGCTGAGTAGCCTACCAAAGTCGCATTTGCTTTACCAGGATTCCATGCAATAAATGGTACAACAGCTGGTGCTTGGTTTCAAGACAGGCCACAGTTGCAAGCCAATCTATGCGCTCGGGATAATACATGACCCTTGTATCTATAGACTGGACCAAATTAAGCAGCGTGGTAAACTCCGCCGTCGACAGTAGCCTACAGGCAATAACCAACGCCTTTGAATATTGGCCATCTTGGAATCCAAGATAGCCGCCAAGAGACTGACCGAGAAACGGTACCAACTGTATCAGAAAATGCAATGCTATTAGAATCTACATAACGTCTCAGGCTAGAAACAACATATGTCATATCGGTAAAATATGCCGGGAATCGTCATATATTTATCATCATGAAAAATATCATAAATCTGCAGCAAGGAAATGGAAGCATTTCTAGATTCCGTAAACCATAAACAGTGGACGCAACTCAACATGGGTGGATGGGAGAGAGAGTGGGGGTGGGGGTGACATACCTAAAGAAACAACAGCTATTGTTAATGTTTTCCATGTATTTGTCCTCCAACACGAAGCTAATCATTGTGCATGCTAAGACGACAGTTATATCTCTCGGCTTTTTTATTCCTTTCTTTATTATCTCTCGGCTATCAGTCAGTAGCGCCGAGCAGAACAATGTCTCAACGTTGTAACACCTGTTCTCAGCGGCCACCTTGCTGAGCACAGTACGTGTGACTTGCTATAGAATGCAGCATTTTGAGCGAGAATATAATGCTTTGTTAAGACACTCATCTCTCATCCGCCTTCCTTAAGGAGCCAGGAGCTTTTATTACCAAAGATCACGTAATCATTTAAACACGACTGACTGTGCTAATAGTATCAGTACCATGCCGGTTATTTGTATCCGGTCACCGTCTTAATGTCATGACCGATGTTCATGCGGTAATTCCCATGTCTCTAACACACCTGATAGTCAATATATTGCTTCATTTACCTCTAAGAACTTGCACAATGAAGACGACAACCATTATTCTTGTCATAAGTCTAGCGCTAGTTGAGGTGAGCCAATATATATATAATTAATACATGGCAAGATTCTGTATGAGTTTTGTGTGAGTGCATGTGTATGTTGTGTACCTCGTACCTACTTGAGTCGGATATCAAATGCGGAAATTTAGCATTACAAAATAAACGATTATTTACGGTAGGTATACAAAAGACTTATGGTAGTTATACAAAACGCTTTCGGAAAAATTTGACAGATCAATGGACCTTTCCATGAACCTTTCCATTTTTAGCTACGCCCCGCCCATCTCTATCTAAGCTCCACACACACACACCTCGCTTGTGTTGAGATCGATCCATCTCTGAATTTCCTGAATATCAATTTCCAGAAAACTATTCTGGTAAACTGTTGAATATTTATGACGTAATGATTATGACGTCATCCTACATGGCGCTTATCTGATTATGACGTCACATGACATCAGATGATAGGTGGATACTCTGGAAAGGTGAATAGGATTACTACAAGATGATTTATCACCCGTGCTCCTCACCTGTTATCTTGCTGTAGCTCTACCATTCGTTCAAGAACATTCGACAAGGTCAAACCGTCCAATGTGATAACTGGACATGTGACTAGAGGTCAAACCGTCCAATGTGCTAACTGGACATGTGACTAGAGGTCAAACCGTCTAATGTGATAACTGGACATGTGACTAGAGGTCAAACCGTCTAATGTGATAACTGGACATGTCACTAGAGATGGAGTATGCAGATGATGTTGATTTTATGGATAAAGAAACGGGTCCTCTTGTTGGGCTGCTTCAACTGAACATGGGCATAGATGATAATTTAGTCTTTCATTTATACAGCCCTCCCCCCCCCCCACCACCTTCTCATATTCGCCAGGTCATCCATCCATTATAATCACCACATAAAATATGAGAACGTGTATTAAATAGTACGCCTAAATCCAACCAAGACATACATTTCGTACGCCTGATGGACAATTCCAGTTTGATGAGGGAGTATTTATGTCAATTACGATTGTGACATCCACCTACATGTGGCGTAATTGATTATGACGTCATATGCAGATACGATTCATCTATTCAATTTCCTTTCATTATAGCGGGAATTAACCTTTCCAGTTTATCCATCCATCGTATGATGTCATAATCAACTGCGTGGCGTGGAGGATGAGGTCATAATCAGTAATATCTTGAATGAGGAGATAAGTACGAACGCATAATTGGTGACGAATTGTATGTCTTTACTGTTTAATAAAGATGATATTTAATATTTTGAAACTAATTTGACTTTGGGCGCTGGTGTTCTTTTTTGGAAATCACGTTTTACCTTATGAATCTGGTGCAAAAGCACTCGTCAGAAAACAAAACCTGCAGACATATGGGTAGTACCTGGAAAAGCTAGACTACCGACCAAAAGGGTGTCCAAAAATTACACACCTAACGGCTGATTACAAGACACCTTAATACTATTTACCCCAGAGGCCAGGTCTTATGACCATCTGCGTATGCAGTAATAGAGATTGTAAGCCGAGTTATGACTAAATTCCCTAATACAGCCAGTCCCCCCTACACACCTTGACAAAAACTATCAAACCCCCACCATGAAATTGTATTATCAACTCAAACACACACCAATAGCTACTCAATCGCTTAGCTGCACGCGCCTACACCCCCCCCCACCCACCCCACTGAGCTGCACCTTCAACAGTCCCCCAACCACCTCACACACTCACGCACGGACACGCGCTCGCACTCACGCACACACGCATGATCAAACCACAACAACATACAACCACAAAATTAATTTGATTACTATAAAATCAGGTCACAATGACCTATAATACAGCATAATTTTGAAACTAATTCATGTTAATGTAGAAAAAAGCTGGCTACCTATCCAGGATATCATCATCCCTACGGAAACGGAGGAGGCAGTTCTACACAGAACAGAGGGCCCACATTGACATCCCCTTGGTCATACCATTCACCGGATGCATATCGGTGTACAATATCATCAGATTTCCTTTATTTTTATTTGTCTCATTTCTTTTCAATTTCTTTTATAATCTGTATTTCAATACAGTACAATACATTAAATGTCATAATTATAATTATTATAATTATATGACAATGCTGTACATTTCGCCATGCCCCATTTGAAAAACCACCAATCTGTACATTCCCCCATACCTCATTCACAGATTTCCCTCCCGGTTCCCTGTTTGGCTTTATACACAAAATATACAACTATATATAATTCCTCAACCCGTTTCTTGGCCAAATCCATCCCAAAGCTACTGTTTTAAAGGTAGTTATAATTCCCCTTCCCGTATTTAGTCCATCTGTACACCATCTATACACCATTTGTACACCCACCCTACTCATTAACCACTTCGTGACCTAATCGCCCAAGAACTTACCAAAACTGGCTTCTGTAGTAGGTTTTGAGAATGCACATTAGTAAGCCCAGGGAAAACGATACCCGAAATTCCACCACCAGAATGACTAGCTCAATAACCGAGCCAGTCATCCCAGTGGTAAAAAAAACCTCGAGGACAGCGCACGCACGCACTCACTCACTTACGCACGCACATATGCTGGCACTGGCTATCTGAAACTCAATCAAATAAAAGCTAACAAGAACACAATTGATGCAAGGCATCAATGATAAATAGCCGGCCGGAGATTATTATAATTCGAGCTGAGCTTCAAATTTTTATATATATAATATATACAATTTGTAGTAGCACGGCAGAAGGTCCACCAAAGACAGTCACTATAACTAGACCTTGGACCCCTATACATAGAACAAAAAATAAATTATACATGTAGAACTGGCACAGGCACTATATAATATAGGAAGATACATGCTTCAAGTCAATGTACTATAAAGATATAGCCATTAGACATGTGATAAACTGACAACATATTTGCATGACAGAGAGAAGTGTGTTTATCTTGTTATATTAAAATTCAATGTTACATAGGTTCTTACTATCATTTGAAGTTTCTTATCTGTGTCATGTAGTGCTGATGGTGGTTATGATTGTAGTAATGATAGTTTCTTGGTTGTGTTTAAGATGGTGGTAATGGCATCGGCCTTGGATAGGATTAGCTATGAGATATATGAAGAAGCAGATTATATTTTGGGGCAGTCCATCCATCTTTCCATCCATCTTTTCGACTATATATGTGTAAATTCTGTGGATTTTGTTTGATGATTCAGCTTCTATAAGGAGCTAAATTATGGGATATATAGAACGATTTTCACATTACAAGAAATATTTGATGATAGAATCGTGCAATATTTTGTACAGCACTAGTGCATAGTGAGTTCTAGATTGTATTATGTTCTAAAGCGTGGTTGCAAACCGAGTACAGCGATTCTGATACCGAATATAGTAAATTACTAGCATTTGAAAACTCTAAGCTGCGAGTAAATTGCGTATTTCGAAACTGCATGGTAGAACATTTTTAAACTCGATACTTTATTAGCACATATGAGTGAAATTCTGGAGCCGAAACTATTACAAGCGATATGCCAGAACATATCGCCATCTATCCGATTGTGGCTAATGTGAATCAACTATCTTACAATGGTGGCATATTGCGAATAAGTAACTACATGGACATACTTGGTATTTATGATATTGTTTGATGGTAGAATCGTGAAATATTTTGTGCAGCACTAGTACATAATAATACATATTGAGTTCTGTATGGCTAGATGTTCGAAAACTGGTTACAAACAGAGTACACAGATATTAGTACGTAAATTATTGGCATCTGACAACTTTTGGTCGCTACTAAGTTGCTCATTATGAAATTACTTCACGGTGGACTTTTTTAAAATCGATATTTTATTAGTGTATTCATATATCTATCTGTCATTTTGGGCCCGAACCTATTACAGATAGTATGCTACTGAAAACCATGGATCTGCCAAAATGTGTACTAATTTTTACCATGGAATTGTGTACTACGAAATTACTTCATGGTAGACATTTTTAAGTTTGATACTTTATTAGCGTATCCATATACCAATCTGACCATATGTATGATTTCTGGGGCCGAACCTATTGCGGACAGTATGATACTGAAAATCACTGATCTGCCAAAATTTACACCAATTTTTGGTATAGAATTACGGACTACGAAATTATTTCATTGTAGAATTTTGTCTTAATTCTGAATCTAGCTAGCTATGATGTGATATCATATTGTTTACAGCTGAAAGAAATTTAGGCCAAATTATACTTTTTAGTGGGATTAGGTTTTAAACAGGTGGGTCACAGCCATTCCGAAAAGTATAGATCTGGGTCGTATTATATATAGTCATAATCTTTCCTAGTGTATGTAGTGCAAGTTAGCGTATGTTTTACATCTGGTTAAACGTATAGACTGGTGTGGTTCGACCCACTGCCTAATAGTGATAATATAAACCTGTAGCATTATATGTGGTATAATATAGACTGATGTAATTCCACACACAATTGACTTGTAATAGAATACTATTGGTACAATATAGACCATGTTGGCTTTCCACGCTATTTGTAATGCAATATATATACACACATATTAATATTTTGGGTACAGCACAGATCGGTGTGATTTCACACACACTGTTTTATTGCATAGTACAATACAGAGACATGATCTTCTTCTTCTTTTCGATCGCTGGTATCACACTTGGAGAGCCGTTCTCAAGATGAAATCTGTGGTTTTCTGCAGTTCTTCCACAGGCCCATACAGCTTTTCAAGAAAAGAGGTTGACAAAGGCCAGATCTCCTCTCTCAGTAGCTGATACGTACTGCAACATTGAAGTATGTGCTCTGTGGTCTGTTCTGCTTCTCCACACGGACAAGCGGGCGATGTCGTAAGGTGGAACCGCCTGTACATGTGTTGGTTTAGTCTGTTGTGTCCAGTTCTGAGACGAAAAATGGTCACTTGCTCTGGCCTCGAGAGATGATGGTAGGCATCTTCTGATTGAGGTGACTTGATGATAGTCTTCATCACAGAGACATAATAATAATAATAATAATAATAATAATAATAATAATAATAATAATAATAATAATAATATAGACTGGTGTGATTTTACACACAGTTTATAAATAATACAATATAGGTCGGTGTGGTTTCACCCACAATATATTTGTAGTGCACTATTTACATGGTAATACTGTTGGTACATAATAGACTGGTGTGATTTCACACACAATCTATTTGTACTCATGTCTATTTGAATCATAGCGATGGCTATACCATTTCACCACACCAGGAAAATGGGTATCGAGTCCGTTCTTTGTCAAGTCTTGCTTTGAAACTATGTGGTGAAATTTAGGGACTGAACATATTATAGAGAGTAGGGCATGGGGAACTGTGAATAAGCCAAGATTTGAGCAGATTTTTTTATATTAAATTGTGTACTATGAAATTACTTTATGGTATAAATCTTTTATACTCAATACTTAATTAACGTATTCATATGGCTGAAATTCTGGGTTCGAAGCTATTACAAGCAATATGCCAGAATATATCGGCACCTATTGGAATGTGGTGAATATGATGAATATGAATCAACTATCTTATAATGGGGGCATATGTCGAATATGTAACAACATTCTATGAAATTATTTGATGGTAGAACGTGCAAACAGATTATGCAAATATTGGTACTTTAAATAGTGAATTATTGGCATCTGATAACTGTTGGTCGCTACTAAATTGCGTATTGCGAGATTAATTCATGGTAGAATATTTTTTAGCTGGACATTCTAATAGCACATTCATATACCTATAATCTAACTACATAGGTGGATCTCTGGGACAGAAACTATTCCAGACGGTAGCGTCGCGTATCTGACCAAATTTTAGCCCAGTTTTAAGTCTGGAATTGCGCACTATCAAATTACTTCAGAGTAGATTCTTTTTTGAATTTGCAATATAGGCTTAACTAGCGTATTCAAATCCCTCTAAGGTAATTAAATTCTGGCACTGAATATATTACATACATTAGGGTACCGAAAACCGTGAATCAGCCCAAATTTAAGCCAATTTTCGATACAGAAATGTGTACTATGAAATTAGTTTTTGGCAGAAATTTTTTATGTCAGCACTTTAAATTAGCGCATTCATAGCCCTAACTAACCATATGGGTAAAACTCTGGGGCCGAACCTATTGCAGACAGTAGGGTATTAAAAACTGCGGATCTGCTAACCTGTTAGCCAATTTTCAGTATGGAATTGCGTACTACAAAGTTACTCCACTGTAGAATTTTTTTGAGTTGATAATATAACTAGCATATCCAGTGCCTTACAAGTCTATGTGCCTGAAATTCTGGGGCCGAACATATTACAGACAATAGCACGCCGAAAAGCATGGACCAGAAAAAAAATCGTCGCCAATTTTTGCGCATGGATTTCCATACTATAAAATTACTTCATTTAGAATTCTTTTAAAATCAGATTATAACTAGCGTAGTGAAACGCAAGTCGACGTGGGTGAGAATCTAGGGCCCAGCATAACTTACAGACAGTAGGGCAGCGTCAACTGTGAATTGGCTAAAATTTCAGCCAATTTGCGGTATGAAATTGTATACAACGAATTAAATTACTTCATGGTAGACATTTTATTAACTCAATACTTCATTAACATATTAAGATACCTATCTAACCATATGGGTGAAATTCTGGGGCCGAACATATTGCAGGCATTACTAACTTAGCATATGCATACACTTTCAGTTGATTTCTGTATTAATCCCCCCCCCCCCCGCTGCAATCTCAGTGGCAGCCATTTTACCAGGAATTTGGAACATCAGTTGTCTATCTATACTGCTAAATAATTTCATGCATGGATCTTTTCCAAGTGAAGGATTAAGGACAATGAATTATTAATTAAAATCACATGTACATTATTTTTAGCGAATTTTGTCCTCTTTGTCGCACTCTATAATAATATTATTATACATGTTTTACAGTTGAAATTTACCACACATATAGTGCATAAATGCGTCCACGATATTAAAAATTTTGTCCGAAGCCCTACGAAAGATAACACTGGAAATTTATACACTATCTAGAATGTTCAGCCGAGTGTTTTATGCTATACTACAGAAGGGACAGATGAAACAGATGAAACAGACACAGTACCTGGCATTGTCGTCATAATAATATATTAAACCTTTACGGTCTAAATTTGTTGAAGAATGTTAAAATATTTAGATATTGAATGCCCGTTTTCAGGCCATTTGCATATTATAACAATGCGCAATGCCTAATCATTGCTCAATAGGTAATATCGTTTTAGCAATATCTATGATATATTACTTCATGAACCGGTTAAGCAGTGTGTTACCATGTTATGTCATTCTTGTAGGTGTGCACAGCGATCACAGTGATACGATGCACTGCTAATTCTGATCGTGCTGCAAATGAATGTTGTCGTGACCGGAACGAGATATATAGACCAATAGCCGTTTGCAGTCGTCTCACCCCAGAAGGGCAGTTGTGTAATAGAGATGATCGCACACCAAATCACGTACATCTTCACGCGTGTCCATGTAGTGCGGGTCTCAATTGTATTCCATCATCATTGTATTATAATTCCGAAAGTGCCCCCTCATTTTGTCGAGCATAATATCTTATGAGGGAAAATACCGTAAGACTATATTCTAGGTATATTGTAGAAGCATTCAGATATTGCTTAACATTAATATCATATGTATCTTAAAATAAAACATTCAGCCTCTCACTACATGAATGCTCCAAGTGTTTTGTTGAATTCTTAATTAGGTATTGTAATATATTTGGGCAGACAGACCGGACAAATCTGATAATTTTTCACCAAAAATTCACATTAGATTATAGAAATTAACAAGAAACAAAAAATCTTACAAGGTAAATTTTCATTGCGATATCAGCTTTTGCGCAATTGTCCAACTAATTACTAATTAAGTTCTGGCATGTTGGATATGTAATTAAAGTTTATTGAAATGCATTGTCAAAAGTGGTTTAAAGGTGCACATTCACACCAGAATTCTCGAAAATAAAATTGCTAAATTGTGTGCCTAGATGTAATGAAACGACAATAATCTTAACATACAATGATTGGTAATTTCTAATCTTAAGCTCTAGCTTTTTCGAGAAGTTTTATTAAAACGTGTGAATTCACAAAAATCGTACCTGTTTACTCACATATTTGCCGTTACATGCTCATTTCACGTATGTGTTGCTCATAGATTCGCAGACCAGATTCTCCACGGTGGAGATTTAATCAGAATGAGCAACTTTTTCTTTTTGTCACGTGACCAAACGATAGTACAACAATTCAGGCTTGGGTCCATGTGCAGGGTGTTGCGTTTCAAAACAAATGCATGCAAATGATGCAAATGCAGCCTAGCTCCATTGAATTTAAATGCAAACGCAAATGTTTGCAACTTATTCAAATACGCATATGCATTTGAACATTTGGAGAAATTCTCGAACATAGTCAGCATCTGTCATCTATGCCTCTGTCGGGAGCGAGTATCTTTGGGGACATTTTTGCAAATACAAATTTCGTGGGCTCTAACTTTTGAGCAATGGTTACACTGTAGGGCTTTTTTATAATCAGTGTTGAAAATAACAACAACGCATTTCTTTTAGATTTTTAGAAGATTTTATGTGCTATAGAATATGAATAATAGAATAGCATATTATTGTTAACCCAGGAATGTCCAAACAGTCCAAACAATGTTTCTGTATTGGTCTTGAAGAATGTAAATTTTCAGACCAAGAGAAGCATGTTTTTGAAATTTTACCACTGGAATTACTGGCTCGCTTATCGAACCAGTCATTCCAGTGTAAAATTCCAATATTAGCATTCTCTTTGTCTGCAAAGTTATGGAACTTTGCTTCCTAAATATTATGTTGATTGTTTTGAAGGTAATTTGACTGCTAGCTCATGGAAACACGTGCCAATCAAGTTACTTTCAAAATAATTATCAAATACTATGTTGAATATTTTGAAAATAATTTGATTGCTAGCTTCTGCAGTGCCTATGACAACAACAGGTTCCAGCCAAATTACATTCAAAATACTTATCAGCTTATAAGCAATATTTGTATGAATTTAACAAATATGATGTTGAATATTTTGAAAATAATTTGACTGACAGCTGTGGGAAAAGGTTTCCAGTCAAATTTATTTCAAAATATTCACCAGCTTATTCAATACCTGAATTAAGATTCTGACACTTCAGGATTCAAATGTTTAAATGTTAACTCATATGGCCGAGACAGCATTAATCACACATGGTTGAGTATGTGTGCATAGTTAGACTGAATGGCAGGCGCTTCTAATATTTACAGATGAAACAAAAATATATGGAGATCCATCCATCAATGACATCCAAGATAACATATACAAGGTATGCAAGTGGTCCCGGATATGGCAACTAGGCTTCAATACATGTAACACCTATGTCTTACATTTTGACATTAAGAGTTCCCGAATCCAATACTCTATGACAACTGCTACCTCCCACATACAGCCAATATCCAAATCACAGCTAGAAAAAGATTTGGGAGTGCATATGGACACAGACAATACGTTTGATACACACATAAATAACATTGTATCTAAGGCGAACAATAGAGCAGGAATAATCAAAAGAACCTTTTCATATATAGACCTGTCTACACTTACTTTACTCTACAAGTCCTTGGTGAGACCCATCCTTGAATACGGTAACTCAGCGTGGTCACCAAGATTTAAACGACAATCCCAGCTATTGGAAAGAGTCCAGCGCCGGATAACACAGTTATAACCTCAAATTAGAGACGACAGCTATACAGAAAGACTCAGAAACCTAAATCTAATGTCATTAAAATAAAGAAGATTTCGGGGAGACTTAATCGAAACATACAAAGTTCTTAATGATATAATATACACCATTGACAAAAGCAGGTTCTTCGAACTCTCTTCTAATAGCCTACACACACTAGAGGACATAGGTTCAAGCTCAACATGAAACACATCACTCGCAAGTACATTTTCCCAAACAGAGTGGTACCCTATTGAAATTCACTGCCAGCCACAATTATAGAGGCACCAACGGTTGAATCCTTCAAATGTAAATTAGACATGCATTTAAAAGTGATACTTCATACTTCATGATTTCCATAAAGCGACACTAGCGTAGAGGAGACACTAGCGTAGAGAAGGCCTCCTCACAAGTCAACGTATAACCAAATGCGAGTCGCAGCAGGGTGTAACCATGAGTGTAGGCGGTACAATGCAGCTAACGAGGTGAACACCCATCTGCACTACAGCATTTCCACAAAAGAGAACTAAAGTCATAAATCTAATGTCATTGAAATGTCGAAAGGTTCGAGGAGACTTATTTTAGCATTGAAAGTCAAATCATTAAAAAACAAACTAGATATCTACTTCAAAGAAAGAACTTTTGAATTGGACTGAGCAAGCCATAGTATACCAAAAGCCATACTATGCCAATGAGGCAATAGCAAGTCAATGGCTTATGTCTCAAGAAATGATGATGATGATGATGATGATGATGATGATGATGATGATGATGATGACAACGATGATGATGATCACAATAGGCGAATAATAAATTAAACCATGTCATGCAGAATTATTTGCATCTATTATGTATTGGATTTGCTAAATGTACATTTGCAATTCAAGAAGATAATTTTTGAAGATTTTCGACTGGAATGACTGACTCGATTACCAAGCCAGTCATCTCAGTCAAACATTTTCAAAAATTGTCTTCTTTTGTAATGACAACTAAAGGATTAAGAGATTTCTGAATGCAAGGAGTTAACAACCAATACCCTTTTCATTGACTGAGCAATCAGAGATACAAGGTGACTTTATAGAAACAAAGCTCACACGGACTGGGCAATCAGAGATACAAGGTGACTTTATAGAAACATAGCTCACACGGACTGAGCAATCAGATATACAAGGTGACTTTATAGAAACATATCTCACACGGACTGAGCAATCAGAGATACAAGGTGACTTTATACAAACATATCTCACACGGACTGAGCAATCAGAGATACAAGGTGACGTTATAGAAACATATCTCACATGGACTGGGCAATCAGAGAGACAAGGTGACTTTATAGAAACATATCCCACACGGACTGAGCAATCAGAGATACAAGGTGACGTTATAGAAACATATCTCACACGGACTGAGCAATCAGAGATACAAGGTGACGTTATAGAAACAAATCTCACACGGACTGGGCAATCAGAGATACAAGGTGACTTTATAAAAACATATCTCACACGGACTGAGCAATCAGATATACAAGGTGACTTTATAGAAACATATCTCACACGGACTGAGCAATCAGAGATACAAGGTGACTTTATAGAAACATATCTCACACAGACTGAGCAATCAGAGATACAAGGTGACGTTATAGAAACATATCTCACACGTACTGAGGAATCAGAGATACAAGGTGACTTTATAGAAACATATCTCACACGGACTGAGCAATCAGAGATACAAGGTGACGTCATAGAAACATAGCTCACACGGACTGGGCAATCAGAGATACAAGGTGGCTTTATAGAAACATATCTCACACGGACTGGGCAATCAGAGATACAAGGTGACTTTATAGAAACATATCTCACACGGACTGCGCAATCAGAGATACAAGGTGACTTTATAGAAACATATCTCACACGGACTGAGCAATCAGACATACAAGGTGACGTTATAGAAACATATCTCACACGGACTGAGCAATCAGAGATACAAGGTGACTTATAGAAACATATCTCGCACGGACTGAGCAATCAGACATACAAAGTTACGTTGTATAAACATGTCTCACACGGACTGAGCAATCAGAGATACAAGGTGACTTTATAGAAACATATCTCACACGGACTGGGCAATCAGAGATACAAGGTGACGTTATAGAAACATATCTCACACGGACTGAGCAATCAGATATACAAGGTGACGTTATAGAAACATATCTCACACGGACTGAGCAATCAGAGATACAAGGTGACTTTATAGAAACATATCTCACATGGACTGAGCAATCAGAGATACAAGGTGACTTTATAGAAACATATCCCACACGGACTGAGCAATCAGAGATACAAGGTGACGTTATAGAAACATATCTCACATGGACTGGGCAATCAGAGATACAAGGTGACGTTATAGAAACATATCTCACATGGACTGGGCAATCAGAGATACAAGGTGACGTTATAGAAACATATCTCACACGGACTGGGCAATCAGAGATACAAGGTGACTTTATAGAAACATATCTCACACGGACTGAGCAATCAGAAATACAAGGTGACTTTATAGAAAGATATCTCACACGGACTGAGCAATCAGAGATACAAGGTGACTTTATAGAAACATATCCCACACGGACTGAGCAATCAGAGATACAAGGTGACTTTATAGAAACATATCTCACACGGACTGAGCAATCAGAGATACAAGGTGACTTTATAGAAACATATCTCACACGGACTGAGCAATCAGAGATACAAGGTGACTTTATAGAAACATATCCCACACGGACTGAGCAATCAGAGATACAAGGTGACTTTATAGAAACATATCTCACATGGACTGGGCAATCAGAGATACAAGGTGAAGTTATAGAAACATATCTCACACGGACTGAGCAATCAGAGATACAAGGTGACGTTATAGAAACATATCTCACATGGACTGAGCAATCAGAGATACAAGGTGACTTTATAGAAACATATCTCACATGGACTGGGCAATCAAAGATACAAGGTGACGTTATAGAAACATATCTCACATGGACTGGGCAATCAGAGATACAATGTGACTTTATAGAAACATATCTCACACGGACTGGGCAATCAGAGATACAAGGTGACGTTATAGAAACATATCTCACACGGACTGGGCAATCAGAGATACAAGGTGACGTTATATAAACATAACTCACACGGACTGAGCAATCAGACATACAAGGTGACTTTATAGATAAATATCTCACACGGACTGAGCAATCAGAGATACAAGGTGACTTTATAGAAACATATCTCACATGGACTGGGCAATCAGAGATAAAAGCTGATGTTATAGAAACATATCTCACACGGACTGAGCAATCAGACATACACAGTTACGTTATATAAACATGTCTCACACGGACTGAGCAATCAGAGATACAAGGTGACTTTAGAGAAACATATCTCACACGGACTGGGCAATCAGAGATACAAGGTGACGTTATAGACACATATCTCACACGGACTGAGCAATCAGATATACAAGGTGACGTTATAGAAACATATCTCACACGGACTGAGCAATCAGAGATACAAGGTGACTTTATAGAAACATATCTCACACGGACTGGGCAATCAGAGATACAAGGTGACGTTATAGAAACATATCTCACACGGACTGAGCAATCAGAGATACAAGGTGACTTTATAGAAACATATCTCACACGGACTGAGCAATCAGAGATACAAGGTGACTTTATAGAAACATATCCCACACGGACTGAGCAATCAGAGATACAAGGTGACGTTATAGAAACATATCTCACATGGACTGGGCAATCAGAGATACAAGGTGACGTTATAGAAACATATCTCACATGGACTGGGCAATCAGAGATACAAGGTTACGTTATAGAATCACATCTCACATGGACTGGGCAATCAGAGATACAAGGTGACTTTATAGAAACATATCTCACACGGACTGAGCAATCAGAGATACAATGTGACATTATAGAAACATATCTCACACGGACTGAGCAATCAGAGATACAAGGTGACTTTATAGAAACATATCCCACACGGACTGAGCAATCAGAGATACAAGGTGACGTTATAAAAACATATCTCACACGGAATGAGCAATCAGAGATACAAGGTGACTTTATAGAAACATATCTCACACGGACTGAGCAATCAGATATACAAGGTGACGTTATAGAAACATATCTCACACGGACTGAGCAATCAGAGATACAAGGTGACTTTATAGAAACATATCTCACATGGACTGGGCAATCAGAGATACAAGGTGACGTTATAGAAACATATCTCACATGGACTGAGCAATCAGAGATACAAGGTGACTTTATAGAAACATATCTCACACGGACTGGGCAATCAGAGATACAAGGTGATTTTATATAAACATATCTCAGACGGACTGAGCAATCGGAGATACAAGGTGACGTTATAGAAACATATCTCACACGGACTGGGCAATCAGAGATACAAGGTGACGTTATAGAAACATAACTCACACGGACTGAGCAATCAGACATACAAGGTGACTTTATAGAAAAATATCTCACACGGACTGAGCAATCAGAGATACAAGGTGACTTTATAGAAACATATCTCACATGGACTGGGCAATCAGAGATAAAAGGTGACGTTATAGAAACATATCTCACACGGACTGAGCAATCAGACATACACAGTTACGTTATATAAACATGTCTCACACGGACTGAGCAATCAGAGATACAAGGTGACTTTATAGAAACATATCTCACACGGACTGGGCAATCAGAGATACAAGGTGACTTTATAGAAACATATCTCACACGGACTGAGCAATCAGAGATACAAGGTGACGTTATAGAAACAAATCTCACACGTACTGAGCAATCAGAGATACAAGGTGACTTTATAGAAACATATCTCACACGGACTGAGCAATCAGACATACAAAGTTAAGTTATATAAACATGTCTCACACGGACTGAGCAATCAGAGATACAAGGTGACTTTATAGAAACATATCTCACACGGACTGGGCAATCAGAGATACAAGGTGACGTTATAGAAACAAATCTCACATGGACTGAGCAATCAGATATACAAGGTGACGTTATAGAAACATATCTCACATGGACTGAGCAATCAGAGATACAAGGTGACTTTGAAACATATCTCACACGGACTGGCCAATCAGAGATACAAGGTGACTTTATAGAAACATATCTCACACGGACTGAGCAATCAGCGATACAAGGTCACTTTATAGAAACATATCCCACACGGACTGAGCAATCAGAGATACAAGGTGACGTTATAGAAACAAATCTCACACATACTGAGCAATCAGAGATACAAGGTGACTTTATAGAAACATATCTTACAGGGACGGAGCAACCAGACATACAAGGTGACTTTATAGAAACATATCTTACACGGACTGAGCAACCAGACATACAAGGTGACTTTATAGAAACATATCTCACACGGACTGGGCAATCAGAGATACAAGGTGACTTTATAGAAACATATCTTACACGGACTGAGCAACCAGACATACAAAGTTACGTTATATAAACATGTCTCACACGGACTGAGCAATCAGAGATACAAGGTGACTTTATAGAAACATATCTCACATGGACTGGGCAATCAGAGATACAAGGTGAAGTTATAGAAACATATCTCACACGGACTGAGCAATCAGAGATACAAGGTGACGTTATAGAAACATATCTCACACGGACTGGGCAATCAGAGATACAAGGTGACCTTATAGAAATATATCTCACACGGACTGAGCAATCAGACATACAAAGTTACGTTATATAAACATATCTCACACGGACTGAGCAATCAGAGATACAAGGTGACTTTATAGAAACATATCTCACACGGACTGGGCAATCAGAGATACAAGGTGACGTTATAGAAACATATCTCACACCGACTGAGCAATCAGATATACAAGGTGACTTTATAGAAACATATCTCACACGGACTGAGCAATCAGAGATGCAAGGTGACGTTACAGAAACATATCTCACACGGCTGAGCAATCAGAGATACAAGGTGACGTTATAGAAACATATCTCACACGGACTGAGCAATCAGAGATACAAGGTGACTTTATAGAAACATATCTCACATGGACTGAGCAATCAGATATACAAGGTGACTTTATAGAAATATATCTCACACGGACTGAGCAATCAGAGATACAAGGTGACTTTATAGAAACATATCTCACACGGGCTGAGCAATCAGATATACAAGGTGACTTTATAGGACCATATCTCACACGGACTGAGCAATCAGAGAGACAAGGTGACTTTATAGAAACATATCCCACACGGACTGAGCAATCAGAGATACAAGGTGACTTTATATAAACATATCTCACACGGACTGAGCAATCAGAGATACAAGATGACTTTATAGAAACATATCTCACACGGACTGAGCAATCAGAGATACAAGGTGACTTTATAGAAACATATCTTACACGGACTGAGCAACCAGACATACAAGGTGACTTTATAGAAATATATTTCACACGGACTGGGCAATCAGAGATACAAGGTGACTTTATAGAAACATATCTTACACGGACTGAGCAACCAGACATACAAGGTGACGTTATAGAAACATATCTCACATGGACTGAGCAATCAGAGATACAAGGTGACTTTATAGAAACATATCCCACACGGACTGAGCAATCAGAGATACAAGGTGACTTTATAGAAACATATCTCACACGGACTGAGCAATCAGACATACAAAGTTACGTTATATAAAGATGTCTCACACGGACTGAGCAATCAGAGATACAAGGTGACTTTATAGAAACATATCTCACACGGACTGGGCAATCAGAGATACAAGGTGACGTTATAGAAACATATCTCACACGGACTGAGCAATCAGATATACAAGGTGACGTTATAGAAACATATCTCACACCGACTGAGCAACCAGAGATACAAGGCGACGTTAGAGAAACATATCTCACACGGACTGAGCAATCAGAGATACAAGGTGACTTTATAGAAACATATCTTACACGGACTGAGCAACCAGACATACAAGGTGACTTTATAGAAACATATCTTACACGGACTGACCAACCAGACATACAAGGTGACTTTATAGAAACATATCTCACACGGACTGGGCAATCAGAGATACAAGGTGACTTTATAGAAACATATCTTACACGGACTGAGCAACCAGACATACAAAGTTACGTTATATAAACATGTCTCACACGGACTGAGCAATCAGAGATACAAGGTGACTTTATAGAAACATATCTCACATGGGCTGGGCAATTAGAGATACAAGGTGACTTTATAGAAACATATCTCACACGGACTGAGCAATCAGAGATACAAGGCGACGTTATAGAAACATATCTCACACGGACTGGGCAATCAGAGATACAAGGTGACATTATAGAAACATAACTCACACGGACTGAGCAATCAGACATACAAGGTGACTTTATAGAAACATATCTCACACGGACTGGGCAATCAGAGATAAAAGGTGACGTTAAAGAAACATATCTCACACGGACTGGGCAATCAGAGATACAAGGTGAATTTATAGAAACATATCTCACACGGACTAGGCAATCAGAGATACAAGGTGACTTTATAGAAACATATCTCACACTGACTGAGCAATCAGAGATACAAGGTGACGTTATATAAACATATCTCACACGGACTGAGCAATCAGAGATACAAGGTGACTTCATAGAAACATATCTCACACGGACTGAGCAATCAGACATACAAAGTTACGTTATATAAACATGTCTCACACGGACTGAGCAATCAGAGATACAAGGTGACTTTATAGAAACATATCTCACATGGACTGGGCAATCAGAGATACAAGGTGACGTTATAGAAACAAATCTCACACGGACTGAGCAATCAGATATACAAGGTGACGTTATAGAAACATATCTCACATGGACTGAGCAATCAGAGATACAAGGTGACTTTATAGAAACATATCCCACACGGACTGAGCAATCAGAGATACAAGGTGACGTTATAGAAACATATCTCACACGGACTGGCCAATCAGAGATACAAGGTGACTTTATAGAAACATATCTCACACGGACTGAGCAATCAGCGATACAAGGTCACTTTATAGAAACATATCCCACACGGACTGAGCAATCAGAGATACAAGGTGACGTTATAGAAACATATCTCACCCGGACTGAGCAATCAGAGATACAAGGTGACTTTATAGAAAGATATCTTACACGGACTGAGCAACCAGACATACAAGGTGACTTTATACAAACATATCTCACACGGACTGGGCAATCAGAGATACAAGGTGACTTTATAGAAACATATCTTACCCGGACTGAGCAATCAGACATACAAAGTTACGTTATATAAACATATCTCACACGGAATGAGCAATCAGAGATACAAGGTGAGTTTATAGAAACATATCTTACACGGACTGAGCAATCAGACATACAAAGTTACTTTATATAAACATGTCTCACACGGACTGAGCAATCAGAGATACAAGGTGACTTTATAGAAACATATCTCACATGGACTGGGCAATCAGAGATACAAGGTGATGTTATAGAAACATATCTCACACGGACTGAGCAATCAGAGATACAAGGTGACTTTATAGAAACATATCTCACATGGACTGAGCAATCAGAGATACAAGGTGACGTTATAGAAACAAATCTCACACGTACTGAGCAATCAGAGATACAAGGTGACTTTATAGAAACATATCTCACACGGACTGAGCAATCAGACATACAAAGTTACGTTATATAAACATGTCTCACACGGACTGAGCAATCAGAGATACAAGGTGACTTTATAGAAACATATCTCACACGGACTGGGCAATCAGAGATACAAGGTGACGTTATAGAAACATATCTCACACGGACTGAGCAATCAGATATACAAGGTGACGTTATAGAAACATATCTCACATGGACTGAGCAATCAGAGATACAAGGTGACTTTATAGAAACATATCCCACACGGACTGAGCAATCAGAGATACAAGGTGACGTTATAGAAACATATCTCACACCGACTGAGCAACCAGAGATACAAGGCGACGTTATAGAAACATATCTCACACGGACTGAGCAATCAGAGATACAAGGTGACTTTATAGAAACATATCTTACACGGACTGAGCAACCAGACATACAAGGTGACTTTATAGAAACATATCTTACACGGACTGAGCAACCAGACATACAAGGTGACTTTATAGAAACATATCTCACACGGACTGGGCAATCAGAGATACAAGGTGACTTTATAGAAACATATCTTACACGGACTGAGCAACCAGACATACAAAGTTACGTTATATAAACATATCTCACACGGACTGAGCAATCAGAGATACAAGGTGACTTTATAGAAACATATCTCACACGGACTGAGCAATCAGAGATACAAGGCGACGTTATAGAAACATATCTCACACGGACTGGGCAATCAGAGATACAAGGTGACATTATAGAAACATAACTCACACGGACTGAGCAATCAGACATACAAGGTGACTTTATAGAAACATATCTCACACGGACTGGGCAATCAGAGATAAAAGGTGACGTTAAAGAAACATATCTCACACGGACTGGGCAATCAGAGATACAAGGTGAATTTATAGAAACATATCTCGCACGGACTAGGCAATCAGAGATACAAGGTGACTTTATAGAAACATATCTCACACTGACTGAGCAATCAGCGATACAAGGTGACGTTATATAAACATATCTCACACGGACTGAGCAATCAGAGATACAAGGTGACTTCATAGAAACATATCTCACACGGGCTGAGCAATCAGACATACAAAGTTACGTTATATAAACATGTCTCACACGGACTGAGCAATCAGAGATACAAGGTGACTTTATAGAAACATATCTCACATGGACTGGGCAATCAGAGATACAAGGTGACGTTATAGAAACAAATCTCACACGGACTGAGCAATCAGATATACAAGGTGACGTTATAGAAACATATCTCACATGGACTGAGCAATCAGAGATACAAGGTGACTTTATAGAAACATATCCCACATGGACTGAGCAATCAGAGATACAAGGTGACGTTATAGAAACATATCTCACACGGACTGGCCAATCAGAGATACAAGGTGACTTTATAGAAACATATCTCACACGGACTGAGCAATCAGCGATACAAGGTCACTTTATAGAAACATATCCCACACGGACTGAGCAATCAGAGATACAAGGTGACGTTATAGAAACATATCTCACCCGGACTGAGCAATCAGAGATACAAGGTGACTTTATAGAAAGATATCTTACACGGACTGAGCAACCAGACATACAAGGTGACTTTATAGAAACATATCTCACACGGACTGGGCAATCAGAGATACAAGGTGACTTTATAGAAACATATCTTACCCGGACTGAGCAATCAGACATACAAAGTTACGTTATATAAACATATCTCACACGGAATGAGCAATCAGAGATACAAGGTGAGTTTATAGAAACATATCTTACACGGACTGAGCAATCAGACATACAAAGTTACTTTATATAAACATGTCTCACACGGACTGAGCAATCAGAGATACAAGGTGACTTTATAGAAACATATCTCACATGGACTGGGCAATCAGAGATACAAGGTGACGTTATAGAAACATATCTCACACGGACTGAGCAATCAGAGATACAAGGTGACGTTATAGAAACATATCTCACACGGACTGAGCAATCAGAGATACAAGGTGACTTTATAGAAACATATCTCACATGGACTGAGCAATCAGAGATACAAGGTGACGTTATAGAAACAAATCTCACACGTACTGAGCAATCAGAGATACAAGGTGACTTTATAGAAACATATCTCACACGGACTGAGCAATCAGACATACAAAGTTACGTTATATAAACATGTCTCACATGGACTGAGCAATCAGAGATACAAGGTGACTTTATAGAAACATATCTCACACGGACTGGGCAATCAGAGATACAAGGTGACGTTATAGAAACATATCTCACACGGACTGAGCAATCAGATATACAAGGTGACGTTATAGAAACATATCTCACATGGACTGAGCAATCAGAGATACAAGGTGACTTTATAGAAACATATCCCACACGGACTGAGCAATCAGAGATACAAGGTGACGTTATAGAAACATATCTCACACCGACTGAGCAACCAGAGATACAAGGCGACGTTATAGAAACATATCTCACACGGACTGAGCAATCAGAGATACAAGGTGACTTTATAGAAACATATCTTACACGGACTGAGCAACCAGACATACAAGGTGACTTTATAGAAACATATCTTACACGGACTGAGCAACCAGACATACAAGGTGACTTTATAGAAACATATCTCACACGGACTGGGCAATCAGAGATACAAGGTGACTTTATAGAAACATATCTTACACGGACTGAGCAACCAGACATACAAAGTTACGTTATATAAACATGTCTCACACGGACTGAGCAATCAGAGATACAAGGTGACTTTATAGAAACATATCTCACATGGACTGGGCAATCAGAGATACAAGGTGACGTTATATAAACCTATCTCACACGGACTGAGCAATCAGAGATACAAGGTGACGTTATAGAAACATATCTCACACGGACTGAGCAATCAGAGATACAAGGTGACCTTATAGAAATATATCTCACACAGACTGAGCAATCAGACATACAAAGTTACGTTATATAAACATATCTCACACGGACTGAGCAATCAGAGATACAAGGTGACTTTATAGAAACATATCTCACACGGACTGGGCAATCAGAGATACAAGGTGACGTTATAGAAACATATCTCACACGGACTGAGCAATCAGAGATGCAAGGTGACGTTACAGAAACATATCTCACACGGCTGAGCAATCAGATATACAAGGTGACTTTATAGGACCATATCTCACACGGACTGAGCAATCAGAGAGACAAGGTGACTTTATAGAAACATATCCCACACGGACTGAGCAATCAGAGATACAAGGTGACTTTATATAAACATATCTCACACGGACTGAGCAATCAGAGATACAAGATGACTTTATAGAAACATATCTCACACGGACTGAGCAATCAGAGATACAAGATGACTTTATATAGAAACATATCTCACACTAATGTACCTTTCCAAGTTTATACATCAATTATATGACGTCAAAAGTGATTAAGTGACGTAGGATGACGTCATAATCGTAGGCAGCAACATCGCCCTGTCAAATTAGTTTCAAAATAGTCAACAGCTTGCATGTATAGTTCTCTGGAAATTGATAGTCAGGGAGTTCACGGATCGATCGATCCCAACACGAGGTGGACTTAGCTAGAGATGGGAGGGGCCTAGCTAAAATTGGAAAATTGGAAAGGTCCATTACTTTGAAAGGATATTGACAAAGATTATAGAAAGTAATTGTTGAATAGATTGTACAGTCAAAAGTGCTTGAGTGACCACCTGTGTTTTAGGGCCAACAGATTGCGGTTCCTTCATACAGATGATCGTATGAATATCAGTAATTTTCCTGAAAATCAACATATTGACGAATGCAGCAAAAACGTTTAGTCCAATTATTTCATTAACCGATTGGTGCTGAAACCGGACCAAAGCCTTTGTCGTGATCTTTAGAAATACTCATTTGCTGGCCACGTGACGACGATCACAAATTAAATTCCTAATTTCTAGCAAAGGAAATAACATCTTTATCTTTTAACAAATAAATTGGCAGCAGCAGCAGCAGCAGGTTCCAGCCAGTTTGGAAATATATGCAAAATGAGAAATGTAGAACTTGTTTTCAGCAGAATTTCAGCAGGAAGATTATTTTTTGCACGGATTAATATATTATCTCACCTGGCCAAATGGCTAAGTGATCTTATACCACTCTGTCCGTCCATCCATACACCGTCGTCCGTCCATCAAATCGCATATTCTTTTTAACGGTTTGACCAATTTCTACCAAATTTGCCTGGAAGGATCTTAGGGTGTCAGGCTCCAGAAATACGATTCAGATTTTTGATGGTCGATTCTCTGGATAAAAATCCAGGATTTTATGAGAAACTTACAGGAAATTGTCAAAGCGCACCTCTTCCTTAACCCCTTGATGGAGTTCAACCAAATTTGTCTAGAAGGACACTATTGTGACGGGCTCAAGAACTGCTATTCGGAATTTTAATTTGTCCACATTTTCCTTTGGGCGGTGGGGGTGGGGGGGGGGGGTGGGTGGGGTGGGGTGGGTGTGTGTGTGTGTGTGTGTGTGAAAACCTTAGATTTTATTTTAAATACACTGGAGATTATCAGAGCCCAGCTCCTCCTTAACCGTGAATCATCACCCAAATTTGGCTGGAAGGATCCTATTGCAGAAGGCTCCTAAACTTGTATTCAGAATTCTGATTGGCCAATATTTTTGTGAAAATCATAAATTTTATGGACGATTTACTGGAAATTTTCAAACCACACCTCATCCTTAACACACTTGTGAATTTTGACCAAATATGGCTGGAAGAATTCTATGGTGCCAGGCACCAGAAGTTCTATTCAGAATTTTGATTGGTTAATCTTTTGGTGAAATTCATAGATTATATGAAAAATCTACCGGAAATTATCAAAATGCATCTCATCTCTAACAACTTGATGGATTTCGACCAAATTTGGCGGGAAGAATTCTATGGTGATAGGCCCCAGGACGTATATTCAGAACTTTGTTCAGATTTTGAGTGAATTTTTTTTAGATTTGTTAACAATTTTCCAGGGATTTTTTAAACTGATGCTCATCCATAATCAATTGCCTAATTTTAACCACATTAGAAGTAGAAGTAATCTATGGTCATGGTCCCAATTTTGATCGGTCGATTTTTTTCGACGGCCATTTTAGGTCTCCATAAATGTCATAACTTTCGCAAATCCTCTAGGAAATGGATGAGAACAGCTCTAAATGACGTCTCAAGAGCGCCTTGGTGGATTTCAATGAACGTTGTGTGGATGAACACTATGGTGATTGGCGCTAGAACCTCAATTCAGAATTTCGATGGGGATATTTTCTAGTGGCCATCTTGTCGAAAAAATCAGGAACAGTTGTCTGAATCAGACTGAGGTTTCATCGATATCTCAGGCGATTAATGTTTCAACAGAACTTGATCCATGACAAAACATGGCTGTCATGGATGGTCTAAGGTTCGATCTGATTGTGTTGTCAGCGTCCATCATTAATTTCCCACCATGCGTACTGAAGTTCAAATGCTATTTGTTCAAATGTCAATGGTCATGGTCCAGTCCCTTGGGCCTCTTGTTTAAAAAGTCAAACAAAAATGTGTGTGAGATATTTGAACTGAAGTGTATTAAATATGGAATTTTGAAATATATCATGATTTTCATGACACAATTACCAAAATACATTAACATTGCTTGGATATGATATTGACAGAAGTCAGTAATAGTATTATAGACTTCTGATATTGGTAATGTATTCCATTTATGTGTCATAAAACCCGAAGCTAATCGTCAGCCATACTAACATCACACGCGTATCTTTATATCTCTCAGCTCTCTGCCAATAGTGCAGATATGGGTAATGCAACAGCGTTGTAACACCTCTCCTAAGCGGCCACCTCATGGAGCACAGGTGGGAGAGGCTGTCGCCTAGTACATGCCACTTGCTATGTGATATGGTATTTGGTGTGAGAATATAAGACATTCATCTCTCAGACACACGAGCACGCCTGATAGTTAATATAATTATCGTTTCGTTTACTTACCTCCTGGAGCTTGGACGATGAAGATGACACCCATTATTCTTAGAATTACAAAATAAATGATTATTTACGGTAGGTGTACAAAAGACTAATGGGGCTTTTACAAAAAGCTTTGGACATGATTTGACAAATCAATGTACCTTTCCATTTTAAGCTATGCCCCGCCCATCTCTAGCTAAGCTCCACCCACGCGTCGCTCGTGTTGGCATCGATCGATATCTGAACTAGCGGACTATCAATTTCCAGAAAACTGTACAGGCAAGCTATTGAATATGTTGGAACTAATTTGACTTGGCGCTGTTGCTGCCGAAGGCAGCAACAGCGTCCAGTCAAATTAGTTTCAAAATATTCAACAGCATGTTTATTAAATAGTAGACATACAATTCGTGCAACGTGTCGGAATATTAAGAGTTAAAGACCCTTGAAAGACTCTTAAAGACCCTTGCTCAGTATGCTTGAATACAAATGCTGCAACACATATAGACACTCGGATAATTTTTTTCCCCGGCTCCCTTGTTTGTGGATGTTCCTGTGCACGTGGTTGTCTGAAACACTTACATGACTTTGAATATAGAACACGAAAACTATAGTTTGCAATACATTCAAAACATAACCTAATACTCTTTATTGTGCGAGTAATAAAAAACATAGCCCGTTGAATCATCAGAGAGTTGAATTGGATTGAAAATAATTTTCAAATTCAAATGTGCATGATTTAAACATACTATACGTCTTAATCGCGAATCGTGATATTTTTCTGCAATTGTAACATTGCTTCACTGCGGAGGTGCTACTATGAAAGACGGAATTTCCAAATTAAGTCAAGTTAAGGTCAAGCCCTCCAATCCCATACTATACATGGCACTAGAGATTGAATATTCAGATGATGTAAATTTCAAAGATACAGAACCGGGTCCTCTAGATGAGTTGTTTCAAGTGAACGGAATGGATGATAATTTATTATTCCATTCATCCCCATTCCACTTATTCACCCGTCCTTCTTGCCATCCATCAACCATAACCCCTTGCTAATATGACAACGAGAGCGACCAATGTATATGATGTAGAAATGTGGTATGATTAATTGTTTACATATAGTTGATTGTGGTTAAATATCAATCTCTTATGATTATCTACGTCCGGGTTGCTAAATACCGTCGCAAGTGCAGTAAATTCTATAGAATCTTTACAATTGTTCAGGTTTATATTGCTGTGTATGTTACCTCACGTAACTGACTTCGAAATTATGCTTTAGGTCCATATCTGTTTTTACAAAGGCATCTGTTATGCAACTTACATCACTATTTGCAATGAATTTGGATAGCTGAATTGTGACGGAATTAAATTGCCATGCGTTATATCGGGAAAAGGAGTTTTAGATCTATGTCGGCGTACTAATATTGATGGTGCAAATAAGCGCTATTATCCGATAGACTAAGTTACTTCGAACCTAGCTCTATGTTGGTCAAAATGGATTGGTGGGAGTAGCATTCTTTGCGCCAGAAAACTTCATCTTGAGTAGCATTCCTTGCGCCAGCAACTTCATCTTGAAATTAATTGCGTCTTGAGAAAACATCGTGGAACTAATATTAATGTGCTCATTTTTGGCATAAGATGGGCAAATATTTTGATGACCATGATGCGATGAAAACAGTCATCACAATTCGTGGTAATTTCGGTATAGCATTATCACACGCACACACGCGTGCACGTATGCACGCACGTGCGCACAAACAAACATACACACGCACGCCACCACACACCAAGAACTTGGTACCACGTGCTTAATTGCTCAAATCAGAAAGTATGCATTCTGCTTTCAGTTTTAGTTTGTACTCACATTTAAACTGAAAGAAACTTCAACATATTGGTAGGTGTGTTACCTCGCCATGAAGTGCACAGCCATTTAGTAAAAAATTTATTGATCAATATGGGAAAGGAAATGTTGGTACACCTTAAATGCGTTTATAAACTATGTTATGGGGGCAAGGATAATTCACGATCGATCGACAAAGAATTGTCTTGATTGAGCCTGCTTGGCTGGTGGCTATGAGTTTGAGGAAAGATACCAGCTGATTATTTTGTGTATCTTCCCAGTCAAACTGTGCATATAAAAAGAGTGTAGCAGTTTGATGAGCGAATGATCGACTTCGGCTTTGAGTGCGAATGTACACTCTAAAATAGATTCGCTTGCTAATTCATTCTATTATCCTAGAAGGACTGTTAGATTTAATAGAGAAATAATTGCATTACAAATTTTCAATATATATATATATATATATATATATATATATATATATATATATATATATATATATATATATATATATATATATATATATATATATATATATATATATATATATATATATATATATATATATATATATATATATATATATATATATATATATATATATATATATATATATATATAGAGAGAGAGAGAGAGAGAGAGAGAGAGAGAGAGAGAGAGAGAGAGAGAGAGAGAGATTCATGAGAAGCTTAAGCATCGTGTTTTATTTTTACAGGTGTGCACAGCGACACGGTGTACTGCCAATGCTGACTGTGGTGCGAATGAATGTTGTCTTGAGCGGCTCAATCCGAATCATTATGGATCCATCATCGGATGCAGCCCTCTCAAGACAGAAGGACAGTTCTGCACCAGTTATGATCGCTCACCAGATCGTATGCATATCTTTACCTGCCCATGTAGCGTGGGTCTGAGCTGTAAAACAATTGCCAGATTCACCAACTAGACTCTCATTTTGTCGAGCATAATACTATCTTATGAGGGAAAATACCTTTCTAATTCTAAGATTGCAATTCAGTAAGCATTCTTTTGAGGTGCAACACAATTTTGCATTAACATGTTTGGGCGGACAGACCGGACACAAGTTATAATTTTTCATCAAAGGCTCACATTATATTACAAAGAATATCAAGAAACAAAGGAAAGTCTTAATGGTGTGTATGTATCGAGGGTTTATGCACTATAACACAGATTTAGTCTCAAATATCTTAAAACTAGTTAAAGATAGCGTGAAGTTTGAAATGTTTTAATCAGCCTTACATGGATATGCAACATACCAAGACTTAATTAGCAATTAGTTGACCAGATGTAGGAAAGCTGACATCACATGAACATGAACATTTAATGACCTCTAGGTGGCCATGAACTGGGCAGATTACTGTTTCTTGAGAATTTTTCAGAGCTAAATATGGGTCTGATGAAACTTTGGCTCAGGCAATCTGTGTGTTTATTATTGGAGAAGATTATAATCTTCGTAAATATATCAATTGGCTTCGTTAATTTGTTTGTTGGCATCCTATTTTGCTTAGGCTTTTAGCTTTACTCCACATATCATATATCCCAGGATTGGGGGCACTCTATTGCGACTAACCTTGAACACGTGCTTCCCAATATCGAACGGATGCAATACATTGACATGGCGGTCATAGGCGTACAACCGAAGATCAAGTGCATTGTGACCGTGGTACAAAACTGTTTTTCAAAATTCGCTTCACTTTAACGCAAAATGCCTTTATTTTAAGATTGGTCAAACTTATTGGAACTAAACATCAGCATACAACTTAACTGCACTCGGAGGCGGTACAGTCACACGCCTTTGCGCTCTATTTTACCAATGCACTTAGTGACCCTGTGGGCTAGATATTTAATAATTTGAGCTAAAACTCAAATTACTTCATGCCTGCCACAATTTGAGTTGGTGTGTCAATTTTGGTCATTATGCCTTTTTGCCCGTATTCCTGAGTTGTAATAAAAGCTACTTCTAGCCAGACAAGATATAAATGGGAATGCAAAATTTGGTGATTTTACCGTTTTGAATTCATGGGTTATGGCTAGAAATGTGCATTCTTGTATACATTTAGTGACCCTGCGACCAAATTTGTCCGGTTCAAAGTTACTAACGTTCAAGGTTATTTATTTTGGTATACCTTTCATTTACAGATACACAACATACAGATACCCTATGTATGCCTATGCGGCGGTGGACCCCTACAAGGACCATATAATATAGGATTGATATAGATACTATATAATATAAGAATACAAAAGTTTAACATGTTATGCTCCTATAGGCCTATATACATGTAGACAATAGGCGCTAGCTATTTTGATATTTTGACCTAAAACTCAAACCTTAGCGAGCCATCGATAAGATTACATATGCGTATAACATGTGGTAATACTAGGTGCTTGCAACTTACATTCCGGTGATATGCTGTGGACAAAGAGAAAGATGGCATAATCACAATCAGCACACTGTACTCTGTACGATTTTTGTTTTGGTTACACAATGTCATGACCTTGCTTCAAATACATACGGTAACTTTCATTTTTATTTAGCTGCAATAAAAGTTAGGTAGACGGTTTCCAGAGCATAATAATTGATAAAGAGCTAATGTTAAACAACCAATATTGCTTCATATATTTGGGAGTCATATCTTTGAGTTAGCACTTCAGCATGACCTAGTTCTTGCACATATAATTTTTCTTGTATTATATTTAACGAGCATTGTTTCTAGCACAAAATGTAATTCCAGAGCACAACACATGATAATTGTACGTCACTACACGTAGAACTGCGTAATCATACCTGTAGACTATGACTATGGCAAAGCCATGCTTCAAGTACATTTGAGTCAATCATCGCCCTAGTCGCTTGACATTGAGCATGTTTCTGCACACAAAATTAGTTCCCATACTAGAGACCTAAAGCAATACTCATACTTGCATCATGGGCTTAAGGTCCCATCCACTGATAAACATCTATTTATGCATATGTTTCGTATACATTGCTGTAGCCATTATTACACGTGGACTAGAGTCCTACCATACCATGCTCACACAGAGATCTCAATATCCCACCCAGGATTCCATTGTGATTTCTGCAAATGTTCCAGCCATCCTTGAATTATGCAATGATTGTCTTATCCAACTGAACCCCAACGTTTAGTGATCTATTTATGTGTTAGCATGATCCGTTAGTCTCAGATTAAAGTAGTCTATTTAACGGAGATTTAGGAGGTGTGACGGCGTCAATGTTATGCCACCAGTAAAATGTTATGATGGTGTACTCTGCTACTATTACGAAGACGTTGCTATATTGTTAGTTTCAAACTTATTTGCCTTCTCTTATGATTATTTCTTATATATCCAGTAATCCAGCAGAAAGCAATATAATAAAAAAAGAATGGTCCACAAATAAACTATGGTCGGGTAAGAGGAAGGACTAACCAACCCGGGCCATTAAATGCCGCCTCTCAGGTCATACTACAGTTACCCCGACGGATGTAAATACGAACGCACACGTGAAGGAAAAACGTCTAAGACACGATTTGCTTCCCTTTGTGCATGCATCGGTCTACTGGGAATACCTCCGCAGTAAACAGGTTTTCACATAGGGCAGGACATGGCCATGTACGCGTGATGTCACTGACTGGGTAAACACATTTTATGATGTATATACCATACGTGGACTGCGTCGACCATCTTGATGTTGTTCAAGCCGATCTTCGATTCCGAGTGGAAGATTCGCCCGAATTTCTTAGAGGTTCTCGCATAATGTAACCGATCATGTCCTTCTGTGGCCACCAGAGGCCTTAAACCACAAGGACACTTAGGACCGCTAAACTACCGCTTCGTGCGAGATCCCCTTAATTTGTTAGAGTTAGGCACACCTAGAATGATCACCTCAGGACGACTCCAGAGAACATCGAATCAACCTGGTGGCGACACACTAAATTCATGTAAGCGAAGATTCCTTTTTGATTGCATACCAGAGTAAGAGCCATGCCCTCTGTTTCCTCTTATAGACTGGCTGAACGATTAGTGACTGATAGCGACGTAATGTCTGCTGGGAGAATTTCTGCTGTCTCTCCTCTCATAAACCCAGTCCCTGACCCGAGTTAGTACCATAAAGACAGCTAGTCGCCACCTGAACAACCTTAGTTAGGATGACGTTTTGCCTGGTGCACTTTCTGCCGACGGAAAATACCATACACAGAGCCACAAAACAAGATCTAGTATAAGTACCGCTCTCTCTCTCTCTCTCTCTCTCTCTCTCTCTCTCTCTCTCCCTCTCTCCCTCTCTCCCTCTCTCCCTCCCTCCCTCCCTCTCTCCTTCATCACAATCACCCGAGAGAGAATCGCCTAAAGAGCTTGGCCCAAATGCAGGTCGGAAAGACCCAAAGCCACCTGTGGTAAAGAGAGCTACCTGCAGCCCTTTCCGCGCCTTTTTCTCCCCTATTTGTGCACTACACCCCCACTCACACGCAGCTCCATTACCCCGTGGATAACTTGACCATATCTTTGTGCCTGGCCGGAACTGGCATCCGATTTGGGGCCGCCAAGGCATTTCCAGACATTTCTTGATGACAATTCCGCCTGCTGGGTGCTGCCCAGATATGAGGATGCACGCATCTTCGACCACACACTGACTAACCATGAAAAGCTGCGCCGAGACAGTATCATCCTTGGCCATGCACAGATCTTCCGCGAGGATGGCGAGAGGCATTGGTACAGACTTTGTAATATGTCCCCTATATTTCCTCCACCTGCAACGCCTTACCTTCCACGATTAGAACCATCTTACCGTCATCACTTGAGTATGATGGTGAATTGCCTTGGGAAAACTCTCTCTGCCACTTCCTCCTCATCGTGGAACTTAATGGATGGGACCAGTTAGCTAGAGGACTTTACCTCACCACCAGCAGGAATGGAAAGGCCCTACCGATGTTGACTGATCTGCGAACAAATGGGCCACCCTCCTTCCCTCAACTCAGAGCCGCCCTGCAAGAATGATTCGCTAATAGCGCAGAAACAGATACTAGTCAAATCCTATTGTGCACTATTCGCTGGGAGTCGAAGTAAACTCTTCTGAGTTGGCAGGCCACATCCGCCGACTTATGACACAAGTTTATGACTGCCTCCATGGAGAGACACAAAACTCCATCCTGATAGACAGCTTCATTGAAGCACTCAGCAGCCACCCTGACCACTTATACCAGGATAATCTCTGGGATATTACAAAATTAACAAACGTGGTGATACTCATAAAAGATTTTCTTAACCGCGAAGCCTCCCATTGAATGATGCTCTGACCCATAAAATGTGTTGATGTCGGACAGGAAACTGCCGCTGTTGTGAACAAGGTCTCTGGACCGCAGGGATCTGGTAAAAAGAAAGACAACCATGCCCCGCTGCCATGCGCTCACCAGCTTCCACTAATTCTGCTGTTCCTACAACTGCGCCTCCTTCTGCCACTACCTCTGACTCCAGTCCCGCTCAGATGGAAGCCATTTTAAAGGTTGTCTAAAACATCTGCAAGACCACAGTCCCATGAGCTGGGTCGACTGTCATTAGTGGAAAACATCCGGCAGATAATCACACAAATCACAGATTTGAATTTTCGTGTCACATCCAGGCAGAACTTCTGTCACCTGGACACAGAAAATCAACCGGTGCCTGGCTGGCCTTAGACAGCCATACCACGGTGCCCTGCACTTGTGGAATATATGGACCCTGAACCTACACCAGAATACCCACCGGATGATTTAAACCCATTCGGGTCACTAGCCCAGAACTCCCTAGAGGTCATGCCCTCTCAATAAGATCAGCGTCAAGGAATACCGCTGACACCTGGAAACACAGTCACTGCCCAAACTGCTCCAAGACAGGACACGAACGCCGAAACTGTGCAGATAACTCTAATGTAAAACCACAGATTTTCCCAGTTCCAGACCAAGATCAAGAGGTTCGGCCCAATGAGTTAGTACCACTGATGAAAGTATCTTATGCTAGCTCTGGCACCCCTCTTCAACAGAAACCGACTAAGTGGCCCTATTTTGACCATACTTCTGCTGCCGAAAATCGTGAACTTTCCACCCTAGTTAGGTACATCCTAGAAGCACAAGCTGCACCATCTGAACCCCAACCCACCTTAGAGCCCACCCGCCTTCCGTGCTCTACCTCTCTTAGATGCCATTGAGCCATCCTCACCACCCTCAGCTCCCACCTTTACGCTACCATGCCTAAAGGCGTATGACTGGCATTATCAGAACCTTGCACTCACCTCTGTTGTGCCGCTAGCATGCCCATAGAAGTTGCCAGAACTGCCAGCTTCATGATCCAAAGAGATGAGCGTTGATTCATCCAGTGGACCATCGTCACCAACATCACAAACGACACTCTGTGGCCACATTTTTGAGATTGGCGATATCCTTGATGACTACCACCCCTAAGATGAGTTTGGAAGGATTGAATGACGAACAAAGTTACCAGGTATATGCACTACTGTGTAAACACACGAACACATTTTCCAGTGGTGATTTAGACTTGGGAGAAACCCACCTGGTACAACACAACATCGACACAGGAGATTACCGCCCTGTTAAAGAACCTGTCCGCCACCTTCATATACATAAAGAACAGGATGCACACCAACAAGTGACAGAGATGTTGGAATCCGGCATTATAGACCTATCCACTTCACCATGGGCCAGCTCCATTGTCTTAGCCCGCAAGAAAGACAGAACTTTCCGCTTTTGTATTGAGTATAGACGCCTGAACGACTGCAGTGTCAAGGACCCCTACACTATTCCTCGCATAGATCATGCACTAGATTCCCTCGCCGGTGCCACCTGGTTCAGCACTCTTGACTTGGCCAGCGGATACTGGCAAGTAGAAATGGCAGATACACCTAGTGTGTCCTAGTGCAATATCGTGGCATCGGAACCATTCACCATGGAGCGGGGAGTTGGCGATGGTCTTTTCGGGCATGAGTATGGTGAGCTGAGAGGCGTGACAAACCGAGGGACTCAGCTTTCCTAGTTCTAATGATATTTCCTACTCAAAGTGGCTCGAGGCCAGCCGAAACAGTGCAGATCGAGGTGTCAAAGGGCACACATCAATTGAAGGAGTTTCAAACGGGAGATAAAAGGGGGGAAACGCGGCAGAAAATGTCTGCTGGCGACTTTATACTATTTGCGGGAGGTCCAAGTGAAGTGCGGGGGATCTACGGAACAAGTGAAAGAAATAGGCTTTTTGGCAGTGGGAAGGCGTGTCTCCGATCGTTGTTTTTGATTTCTTTGCATCACCCACTTATAACGGCAGAAATAAAAGGGGTGAACATCCTTATTTATGTTTACAAGTGTTTGAAAAGTGATGCTGCTACAATGCTAGCTTTTGTCTTCACATTGAGCGGAGTGTGAGATCGTCATCCGCAGATGACGGCTAAGATGGGCGATTTCTTTTTAGAGCTTTTCCTAAGGCGAAAATGAAACAGCCGCTAAAGAGCAGGGAAAAATAAACAGCGCTTAAGGCCTAGGAACCTGTAAAGAATAGAGAACTATATTAGTGAGTACATTTAAGATTCAACATGCACAGTTCAAGTCCTAGAAATGCTGTAGAAAGTTCACAGTCACAGGAAAGTCCGACAGCTGCGGATTGTAGGTTTTGCTATTGCGGGCGTTGTTGGCTTTAAACCAGCTTGGTGGGTAAATTCCCAAGGCACAACATCGTGCGGTAACTTAATCCTCGACGGCCAGAGATGGGTGAGCAGATGAAAGTTTGGGTGGATCCTTGCGGAGGCGCGGTCACACGAGCGATGCAGAGGAAGTCTGTTTCCCCAAGGAATTCTTATCACGAGAGCGGTGCAAAGAAAGTTGTTTCTCACAAGGTTTTTTTCTATTGAAAATGTCACTGGAGAAGTGCCCTTCAGAATGCGGCGATACAATGCAGCGGAAGTGGAACTTAGTCGAAGACTATTACCAAGTGGAAGGTTTCTTAGTTCCTTTGCAGCAAACGGTGAGCGGTGGCGGTGTTTCTTGATGATGTTATGGCATGGGAAACGCCAGTATGTTCAGCCATGGTGGAGTTGGTGTCTACTTCTCTTTCATGTCAGACGGCGTGAATATTCTTGAGCAGCACAAGAATGGTGGAAGTTAATAAGGCAGAAGAATTTAGGCTGTTATTTGGCTGATGTTTTAAGCGGCCTTTCAAAAAGGAGGTTTTCACGCTATCGACTATGTAAATGTCGCCCCTCTCTGAATGGCTTAGGACAGACGCCCAGCTGTGCTTTCTCTGTCAGGTATTAGAGCAGAGAAGTGACCAAGGTCGTTGGCTAGGCATCAGCATGTAACCTAGGCAGGTTTCGTGGTGCTTTAAGTAAGAAGTTATTGGTCTGTTTGGCGTCTATCGAGTCACTGATTCCAGGTCCCAGTCCTTGCCGTTACCCAACCACACACAGCAGGCAAACTATTTCTAAGTATATAATTGCTCGCCCGGGACTCTGTTCTAACGACTATACAACCACAACTCTGGCTAGCTGTTTCTATAAGAAAGTTCAAAACATCTCTCATCTGCATGTCCAAAAATAATGTCTGTCCGAGATGTAGAGATCACTGTGGGCCTAATTCTATCGTCGTGGGTTGATGACCATTTCCTTAATGGTTAGTACCCTTATCAGGGTGGCAAGGACTATGCGATACCAAGCGTGTGATAGCTTGACAAGCCACATTGTAGAATTGTAGACGCTAAATGTGTTTTCATAAAAAGCATCCGCCAATAGACCCAAATTATTTTAGAGTTATTTAGTGGGTGATGTATAGGCTAAAATAATTCAAGAGTCCATTTAGCATCGTTTTAGCAGGAGCTATTAGTCTCAAATTAAGCAACAGTTTATATAGGCCCACTGGCGTTTTAGCGGACTGCGCTAAAGACTCAATATACTACAAAGTCTATTAAGCAAGATTTGAACACTTTAGTAGAGGTTTATTGCCCGCTATATCCTGAGTTTTAGCCGGGTATTAAGGGATCTGAAAAAATGCTGCTATAATTAGTGAATTTGAAACACTGTTCGTACTTCGTAGTTTTATCAGGTAGACCTAGGTCAAGTTCGATACGCTAACCATAGTCAGTTTCATGGTTTACTGATCATGCGCAGTTGTTATGCCCAGTCGAACTTGATCATAGTCGACTATAGTTCGTTGGTACCCGGTTCCCTATCGAATTACTATAGCAGAAAATTTGGAACCGGGTACCAGTCTCCATTAACCATTTCTGTCGTCTGTTTTGACGACCTACGAAAATGGGTTATTTTTGTCCGCTAAGACGTCAAAAAGCGTTCATATGGCATAACGTGGGAAGGAATATGGGCTTGGGAACATTGACATACAATGGGAAAGCATAATTTCATCAAGCCTAAGTTATTTAGTGAAATATTTACACTTTTATACGCATTTATTCGTGGCAAGCGATCGGTGTCCGCCATTTTGAAATTTACGCAAATATCGGTCTAACCATCTGAACCGAGGTCGGGTGCTCGGTTGACTATAGTTGACCCTAGATAGTTAACCATTTGAAGTTCGGCTGGTACTCTAGTTAGCTATAGCTAACTATGGTTAGGAGTCGAACTTGATCCTAGTTAGCAGGCAAATAAGCCAGCGGTTTCGCAGATGGCCGCACGCGTGCACCAAGCGCGCCATTCGCAAATGCTAATGCAGAGAGTAAGAACCATCAGTCTACATGTATACTAGTCAGGTTACTTGAAATTCAGTCAAAGAAAACACAAGACATCTTGTTTAGAGTATAAATCATTTTTAATACTGAGCTGTTATACAGCTTCTATGTTCACTATCCATATCATCTATGCTTCAGTAGAGTTGGAACATCGGTTACGGCTTGTCGTGATGAACTGACCAAGAAATCCGCCAACAGTTTCTTCACTGGCAACGCAGAACAAGCCAGTGTCACAAGGACACCCTGACTACAAACCAAATACATACACAGTTAAGGATACCCTTATTTTACATTTAAGGAATTTAATGCGTGTTTACTTGATGACAGAAGTAATTCTGGAAGGATTTTTGAGGTCATGGATATGTGTAAATACAAAGAAGGATGCAGGGTTTGTGTTTAAATGCCTAAAACGGGGTTAATATATAGGCCTACCCACTTATTACGACAGTGCCCTTTCTCCTAATCCAAATACTCCAACACGCATATAAAATTCCAATTTTATACCCCAGCTCTGATACAATCCTGATACACCCCCACCACAACACCCCACCAGCAACCCCAAACCCCACCCCCACCCACCCCACATGGCACATGCCTAGCAAAATACTGTGGCGCAATCAACCAGGTAACATGGTGGGCACTGTACGGTTCATCATAACGTGGGCACTAATGACGGGTAGTCGTTTGCTCATTTGCTATGGTAAATATATTTGCCAAGAAAATGATGGTCCTTTAAGATGGATGGTCTCAATTACATCATGGATGACTCGATTTAGTCCGTCTTAAACGCTTAAATGTGCACCGGAATGCTGGAAAATAAAATTGACAAAATTGTATACTTTTAGAGGCGCAGATTGTGGTTAGACGTAATGGCGCGAAACAAATCTTAGCATATGATGATTTCATTATGTTTAAATTAATATAATTTTTAGTTATGAAGTTGAAATAGGGGCTTGTGCCTCCAATTCAATTTCACAACATAAAAAATTATATTAATTTATACATAATGAAATCATCATATGGTAAGATTTATTTCGTTTCATTACAATGATGCAATCGATTTAAGCTTCTAAATGTATACAATTTTAATAATTTTATCTTAGAGCATTCTGCTGTGAATGTGCACCTTTAATAGTCCCACACGTTGTACGAATTGTATGTCTTTACTATTTAATAAACATTCTGTCGAATATTTTGAAACTAATTTGACTGGGCGCTGTTGCTGCCATCGGCAGCAACAGCACCCAGTCAAATTAGTTTCAAAACATTAACAGCTTACTTGTAGGCCTACAGTTTTCTGGAAATTGATAGTCACAGATTTTAGGTATCAATAAATCCAACACGAGCGAGGTGTGGGTTAGAGCTTAGCTAGAGATGGGCGGGGCATAGCTAAAACTGGAAAGGTCCATTGTATGCCTTGTAAATTTACAATTTAATAAACATTCTATTCTCTTGCATAGTTTGCAAATAGTTTGACTGAGAGTTGTTGCTTCCATAGACAGCAACTAATCTGAGCTGATTTAGTTGCAACATAGTCAACACGTTAGTCAGGGAATAATGGGAATTCAGGGTTCAGTTTTAAAATCTGTTCAAATCCCCGAATAAAGTGGGCGGAGTTTAGACAGAGATGGACAGGGCGTAACTATAAATGGATCCATCTATAGAAACTAGTTTGTTGTCACATGATTGTAGACGTTTAATACAGGGAGGTGTTTGATTGCCTGATTTTAGAAACCACGATCGTATGAGGCCAAGCTGTGTGTGATAAGACACGCCTGATTAGTGATTACCTGATGAAGGTAGTTGCCGTAAGGTTTGGTTGAGCAGAGCCGGCCTTGCTGACTCATGCTTCGACAGTTACCAAACAACAGCAAACCTACACAGCACTGCCCATCCCGACAATCACCGTCATGGTGGCACAGGCCCAAGCATGGCTGAATAATAATAATAATAATAATAATAATAATAATAATAATAATAATAATAATAATAGTGGTGGTGGTGGTTGTGGTGGTGGTGGTGGTGGTTGTGGTGGTGGCGGTGGAGATACTAGAATGAAGAAAGTGGGCTCCGTCTTTTCGACCCACAAGTTAGCTTTTCGTTGTGATAGGCGACGGAGAGTTTCTATACTGTCTTGAGGAACAACCACTTAGCCTCCTCGAAAAGCTGTATCATGTACCAAATGGCTTCTCTTCTGTTGTTCTGACCATAGTCAGTAATTCTGTGTACTCAGCCAGGTGGTAACCTTAGAGAGGTAGACTGAATCTACGACTTCTTGTCAAAGTCTCTCTCTCCGTCAAAATAAGGAGATGGCTACTTCATTGATCAGAGTAAAAGCATCATAGTAACACGCTAAATGATTACGTACCTCCAACAGAGCCAATACTAAAACAATGGCCACAATATACTTCATTGTCGATGAGAACTCGTGTTGAACTTTTTCAGACAAATATGTATCAGGCACTGATCAGAGGTTTAAATTGAAATAGTGTTTTATCAGTTCGTGTCTGAGAAACATCGTGTCATGAACAATGGTCACGTAGTACATACTGAAGACTGCGACTAATACAACGTAACTGGTCTTCGTTATTAGCATCACAATGAATAAGTTTAGGAAAACTGGAATTAAAGGTGCATATTCACAGCAAAATTACTGAAAATAAAATTGTTAAAATTGTATACTTTTATAGGCTTAAAGTGTGTGCCTATGTGTAATGAAACGAAATAAATCTTAACATATGATGATTTCATTACGTATACATTAATATAATTTTTTAAGTTGCGAAACTGAAATATATATAAATTGAACTGAACAGACGGATGGTGTGTGTTAAAAATATCCCAGACGATACCGCGAATAAAGGCAGGGGTGTGTGTAAGATAATCTATACATTATGGGTAGCATTGTCTCTAAGATTAATTTCAGTTTCAAGTGTATTGTGTAACAAGACATACATATATGTAGGTTTTTACTATTTAATAAACACTCTGTTGTATATTTTGTAACTAATTTGACTGGGCGCTGTTCCTGACATAGGTATCAACAGCAAGCAGTTAAATTAGTTTCAACATATTCAACAGGTTACCTGTAGCTACCTTAAAATTGGGATTCTGGGAATTCGAAATTCAACGTATATAAATCGATCCCAACACGAGCAAACGTAGGCGGAGCTTAGCTAGAAATGGGCGGGACATAGTTAGATATGGATCCACATATTGTTAAAATATCTTCAATATCCTCAAGAACAGTCGCCGTAACACTATATGATCATGAGGAGTGTAGACGTAACACACGCCTGCGTTTCCATATACCGTCAATGACGATTTACATCAATAGGCCTAACAGGAATGTTATTGGTGGGGTTCATTAGTGTTTTATAGAGAAACCTCTTTTAACCCTGACGCAACACAATATGAATTACTACATGAAATAATTACACAAAAGTTATTAACTATTTTGAAACCAATTTGACTGGAAGCTGCTGATATCTTGCATGGATGGATCTTGTGGCGGGGTGGGGTGGGGTGGGTGGTGACACAGTTGAATCATAGGCAAAGTTAAAAATAAGGATGTTGTGTCTTAACCAGAATGCAAGACAAGCTTCTCGGAGCATCTCATTTTCAATTTATTCAGGGGAAGGACCCCGACCCACACCCGCAATCTAGATGGGACATCCATCACCACACCTCCAACCACAAACACCAGTTTGCACCCATCCCAAAACACAATCCTAGATTCTCCATAGATAACATTTAAAATTCGAATATGCCTATTTATTAAAATTGTAATTGACTGTTCTTATTTGGCCATGAACAAGTCAATGTGTCTTAAATATTGATACATACAAGTTCAGAAGTTCATATCTCAATACATATCGTCTTGTCCATGTTCGTGATAATGTCTCTCCCGTACTGACATGACTTCGTGATATACATACACACTAGCGCGCAAACCAATCTATCAACAACACATGATAGCATGACCTTTAGCTGGAGTATCATCACGCCGATGACCGAGATCACACAGAAGAACGTAAATACAGCAGTTCAGCTTTCTATAATGGAGAGCTACTCTCCACGCCACAACACGTGGCGGTGGTTGTATAAGACGAGTGGTTATCAATAAGACCACCCGCGTTAACGAACCCCTGCCCCCCCACCCCCCCCCCCCCCATTCCCCAATGGTAGACGACTCGTATTAAACAGCACTCATCGCTACTATTGAAGTCCCCGTAAGTGCATCTCTTGTCAGTGCCGGATTAAGCCTTGATATGCAGGGCTGGGGGCAACAAATATTTGGAAGCGAAAGGCAAAGCAAAATTTTGAAAGCTAGATGCTCGCAGATGGCATCTCCTGCATTTCCAGAGGTAAATATGGACAATCAGCTGGCTGTTAAATTATTAGTTTTTTAAGCCATTTAATTTCATTTTTTTGTTCAATTAATTTTTTGAGCCGTTCAGTTGTGAAAGTAGGACTGGATAAAAAACTGAATGAACAAAAAAATGAAACTAAATAGCTAAAAATAGAATAATTTAACAGCCAACTGAAGGGCCATATTTACCTCTGGAAGTGCAGGTGGTGCGATCTGAGAGCATCTAGAAAATAAGAAATAATATTAATCTGTAATACAACCATGCACCATCTGACCACTAAAACATCAGAAAAGCATCAAAACAAAAAACCACACTTTAATAAGAATAATACTGAAACAATATATAGTGGACAAATAAGACAATATGAAACACCCCAACCCCCTCACACACATACCCCTCGCCTTACTATACGGAGGCACATATGGCTATATGGTCATACTGTCCTAGAGTACATATTCCATACAAAGAATAACTTAAAATGACTAGTTTTTCACGTGGGCTTGGGGGAGGCTAAATGACCACTCGCCACTACAATTTGTCATCACTCATCATCAGATAACTCAAACAAAAAAAGGAACCCATTGCTAGAGAATAATGCTGAAGCAATATATAATAGACAATAAGACGAACATTTTAAGTTTGTAATGGAATTTCCATTCCATTACAGTGTTCAGCTTCTGAGGCGGATCCAGAAATTATTGAAGGGGTAGCCCTTGGGGTAGGTTTGCGATGGACTCCGGAATGAGGGCCCCACCCCTCTCAAAAGGAGGATGGTGGGTCTTGGGGGGGGTGCTCCCCCAGAGAAAATTTGTGAATTTAAAACTCCTGATATGCGATTTCTAGTCTTCTGAGTGGAAATATTGACTTTTATTTTACCTGCAATTTAGAATATTCTTGGAGATAATCAGGCAGTCAAATGGAAAAGAAGTAAAGGCGTATCTATGGTGAGACAGAAAATAAGATTGTGAACATGCATTAACCTCTCATTCTATTCACATATTCATAGTCATAACTTAGTAATGCTACATGCCACTACAGATGTGGTGTGTCCATTGAGGAATCATAATACGATGCAATTTTAGAGTCTTAAAATTGCATCATCTAAAGGTGTTACTGCACTACCTTATAGAATAAGTGTAATTCTGCAATATACACTTCACGCGTTTATTGGTATTTTGCTTTACTTAACGTAATGGGTTACTTATAATAAGGCATTAAAGGATGCAACAGCTTCCAGTGAAATTAGTTTTAAAATATTCAACAGATTACATACCCGTATGACTGCCTTGAAACTGAGATTTGATGGCTTCAGGGTTTAAAGGACCAAAATTTTCCACGACATCTTCATGACTTATGAGAAAACATTTTAATTAAGGGGAGGGTGGTGGGTGGGGGTGGAGAGATGGCCAGGGCCAGTCGGGCCACCCTCATTGGATCCGCCACTGAGTCTTATTGTCCATTAAAAATTATGGAATATACAATTGTGTGTGGATGTATGCCCCCTACTGGCATAGAGTGGGCCATACATGACTACAGTTATTTTATGCTGCAGAACATAACAAATCATCAAGTTTGTACCATATCCTGTTATGCAGTTTCTCTCTTTACAAACGGAAATATCTCTCTGGACATCATGTCCAGGCAGCTTTTCTCGTTGGTAAAAAGAGAAACTGCATAAAACATTATTCACTCAAAAGATACTTTTTAATAGAACAAATTGGGGGTTGGTCAAGATCTGGGGCTGGCCCTATTATAGTCCGCTACTGTGACTACTGTGAGGTGTAACTGTAGAGACCTCTAGCGGCATAGCATGACACACTCATAACAATAAGATAACGAGGCATGCTCCACATAATCTGAACTCGAACTCGAGGCTATACCCGCCAGATTACAATAAACAGCTCGTCACTGGAATACAATAGGGGCGTATGTCCAAATTTTCAAATTTTGTTTTTTTTGCAGAAAATGATTGTATACCTCTTTTCACAGACCATGTAAAAGGAGCGTATGTTATTTCTAATATTTTAGTATTAGTTGTATAATTTTAGCTTCATATTGAGAATACAATACACATGTATATGTACTTAGAGCCTTGTTGCTGTATATCTGATGCAAATTAGTCTTTTTTGTCGGAATGCAATACCGACGTATGTGCGCATATGGCTTTGTTGTTTTATACTTTCCTAAATTAATATTTGGCATACCATAGTGCCATACATACGTATGCCAATATACATGTGTTTATAATTATAACAACAATTATCATTAAGAATTTTCTTCATCATAATAACACTTTTTAACAGGAATAAGGTAACTTATATAACCAAATACTGTTTGAAGTATGGAAATAAGTGTAGTGATATCCCCTGAGTATGGCTTTATGAATTTACTATTTTCAATACAGGAAATGAATGACTTCTTATGTCATAATCTTAGTAGTAGCATAATCTTAGTCCTTGAATTACGGACCCTAACGCATCGTCTGATTGCGTGTGTGCGTGCGTGCGAGAGTGCGTGCGAGCGTGCGTGCGTGCGTGCGAGCGTGTGTGCGTGCATGTGTGTGTTTATCCCCCACACTTGTGCAAAACGTGTCAGGGATATTGTGATCGCCTCCATCCGTCCATCTGTTCATCGTACCGTCAGTCCGTCTATCGGGTTGTCACGCTATCGCCTCCTAAACCATTAAGTGAAATTCAACCAAATTTGGTATGTGAGTTACCCATATGATTGAATGCAAGACGACATTTACTTTGGGCTCTGCATTCTGGGGGCGTGATAAAAATATCAAATATAATCAAAATCCAAGTGCAAAGACTGTTACGTTATCTCCTCCGAAACCATTTGGTGAAATTCAACCAAATGAAATTCCATCATTGCAAGTCGTATTTTAGCTAAACACTGTAAATAGCGTTGTTGGTCTAAGCAAATCAATTAAGATATTGTGATTAAAGGTGCATATTCACAGCAGAATGGTGGAAAATAAAATTGTTAAAATTATGTACTTTTAGAGGCTTGAATTGTGTGCCTAGATGTAATGAAAGGAAATAAATCTTAGCATATGATGATCTCCTTACGTATAATTTCACGTAATTTTTTGAGTTGTCAAATCGAATTAGAGGCACGAGTCCCTCATTCAAATTCACAACTGAAAATACGATATTTATTTATATAGATTGAAATCATTATATGTTCAGATTTATTTCGTTTCATTCCATCGAACGACACAGTTTAAGTCTCTAAAAGGATATAATTATAGCAATTTTATTTTCACCCATTCCGCTGTGAATATGCACATTTAATTACCAATATAAATATCATCTGATCTTGTTTGCCGTACAGAATGGGTAAGAGAAAGAGGAAGACCAGCTATAAGTACAGCTACCAGCCGATGGAACCATTAGACACCTTAAGGAAACGCTTACGTGAAGAAAGACAACGTCATTCCGATGCCGATGAGTATCGTAATGATAACTGTACACTGATTCCTAATGATGTTCCAGACGCTTCCATTCGTGCCAATGATAATCATGATGATAGCTGTACAATGATTCCTAATGATGATCCAGACGCTTCCATTCGTGCCAATGATAATCCTGATGATAACTGTACAGTGATTCTTAATGGTGTTCCAGATGCTTCCATTCGTGCCAATGATAATTGTAATGATAACTGTACATTGATTCCTAATGATGTTCCAGACGCTTCCATTCGTGCCACTGCTAATCCTGATGATAACTGTACAGTGCTTCTTAATGGTGTTCCAGACGCTTCCATTAGTGCTAATGATAACGGTACAATGATTCCTAATGATGCTCCAGACGCTTCCATTCGTGCCAATGATAATTGTGATGATAGCTGTACCATGACTCCTAATGATGTACCAGATGCTTCCATTCGTGCCAATGAAAATTGTAATGATAACTGTACATTGATTCCTAACGATGTTTCAGACGCTTCCATTCGTGCCACTGCTAATCCTGATGATAACTGTACAGTGATTCTTAATGGTGTTCCAGACGCTTCCATTCGTGCCAATGATAACGGTACAATGATTCCAAATGATGTTCCAGATGCTTCCATTCGTGCCAATGATAATCGTAATGATAACTGTACAATGATTCCTAATGATGCTCCAGACGCTTCCATTCGTGCCAATGATAATTGTGATGATAAGTGTACAATGATTCCTAATGATGGTCCAAACGCTTCCATTCGTGCCAATGATAATCATGATGATAACGGTACAATGATTCCTAATGATGTTCCAGACGCTTCCATTCGTGCCAATGATAATTGTAATGATAACTGCACAATGATTCCTAATGATGGTCCAAACGCTTCCATTAGTGCCAATGATAATCATGATGATAACGGTACAATGATTCCTAATGATGTTCCAGACGCTTCCATTCGTGCCAATGATAATTGTAATGATAACTGCACAATGATTCCTAATGATGGTCCAAACGCTTCCATTAGTGCCAATGAAAATTGTAACGATAACTGCACAATGATTCCTAATGATGTTCCAGACGCTTCCATTCGTGCCAATGATAATCGTGATGATAACGGTACAATGAGTCCTAATGATGTTCCAGACGCTTCCATTCGTGGCAATGATAATTGTGATGATAACTGTACCATGACTCCTAATCATGTTCCAGACGCTTCCATTCATGCCAATGATAATTGTGATGATAGCTGTACATTGATTCCTAATGATGTTCCAGACGCTTCCATTCATGCCAATGATAATTGTGATGAAAGCTGTACATTGATTCCAAATGATGTTCCAGATGCTAATAATAATGCTAGTGATAATGCAGATAACACATATACATGTACAATGATTACTACTACTAATAATAATAATAATAATAATATTAATAATAATAATAATAATAATAATAATAATAATAATAATGTTTCTGATTTTCCCAATATGAATGATGTCGATGTTAGAGAGATCGGATATTCTAGCTTATCAGCAATCATTGTGAATAACTTATTCATTAATGATCATAATATGGAATTTGGGGAAGTTACTCGACCCTTCAATATGACCATTCCTGCCGACGACCTCTTCTATTATAGTGACAATGATATGAACATTGGTTTAACAGTGTCTGTTAAAACTACTGTCTACCAGGTGACAGTATAAGAAATTTGCAAGGTCCTCTTGAGCATAGTGTAGATGCAGCTGCAGTTAGCATTGCCAAAGAGAATTCATATGTGAGTGACACAACTGGTGGATATGGTAATACCTTTAGTGATGCAAACAATGAAAGCAGCGATGGTGAAGTAAGTAGTTCTGACAGTGCGGGTGACTTACACGTTATCCTGTACAAAAGCAGAAACGTGTTGCCTCGAGAAGTTTCTAGCACATTAAATAAACATAGTTGCAATCTTCTCGAATTGGCTAATAATCCTACATGTGTAAACACAAGTTCTGCAGATGCTGCATTTCCATCCGCGAGTACAAATCGAGAATTATCCAATAATATAAGTACCGATAATCAAATAGAAATTGAAGAATATTTTACATATGGAACCGAATTCAATGAGAATACAAATGTTTCACTGAGAGGTCGAAAGCGTGTTCGTAATGATGCTACATGGGTGCGTAATATAAGAAAACAAAAACGAAATCTTGGATTAGCTTATACTAGTGCATGTGGGGTACCGAAAAGGGCTAGAATTGTTGGAGCTGGCTGTGGTGAAAAATGTCGTTCAAAATGCCATGAAACACTAACTTTAGGTGATCGTCAGGAAACATTTAATAGCTTTTGGAAGTTAGGTGAAATAAATAGACAACGAGATTTCATCAATTCCCATGTTACATCAATTGAATCTAAGTACAAGATAACTAAATCACGTAGAAATAAAAGTTTAATATATACATTACCTAAATCCAATGAAAATAAAATAAAGGTGTACAAGGTATTCTTTTTACACACATTAAATATCACAGACAAAGTTGTTCACAACAGCCTTAAGAAACAAGATGACCTTGGAGTTACAGAAAAGGGCACCATGGACATCAAAGAAAAACATCACAAACTGTTCTTAATGACATTAGAGAACATATTTCTAGCTTTCCTACAGTAGAATCACATTACTGCAGAAAGAATTCAACTAGAAAATATCTGGAAACTCAGCTGTCACTTTCCAAAATGTATGACCTGTGTGTTGAGCAGTGTAGAGAGGCTGGGAGGGCCATGGCTCACAAGAAAATTTATGAACGTGTTTTCCATACCAAATTTAATTTAGGTTTTTTTCATCCTAAAAAAGACCAATGCGAGTTGTGTGCAAAATACATGCATGCAGCAAATATTAGAGAAATCTGAGGATCATTTAAAGAACAAAACTCTTGCTAGAGAACTCAAAGATAAAGAAAAATACAAAGCAAAATTTTCACAAGAATATTGTTGTAGCTGTTTTGATCTGCAACACGTCCTTAATGCTCCTCACGGTGAAATATCCTCATTTTATTATAAACGGAAACTCTCTGTTTATAACTTGCAAAATTGTGAGGGGTGTTGTTATATGTTGCCAGAGACAATTGCAATGCCAGGCTCTTGTGAGGTAGTTTCATGCCTCTTTTTGTACATGTATATGAAGACACAAATAGAAAATGGGGTAAAGCGCTTTAGGGCTTTCTCCGACAACTGTGCAGGACAAACCTGAAACCGTTTCGTTGTTACTATGTACTGGTATACATTGAATAAATTTGACATATCTAGTATAAAATATTCCTTTCTTGAAAAGGGGTATATACACAATGAAAATGACTCGATTCATTCGACCATTGAAGGGGCCTCTAAAGGTGTACCAATATATACTCCGCAGCAGTGGTATACTCTTGTGAGATTGGCACGAAGAAAACAACAGTTTCGTGTTCGAGAAATGAATTTAGAAGACTTCAAGGACTTTAAATAACTAATTTAGAGAAGGATGTGAATGGAGACAGGATTAGGTGGAATGCAATCAGAGTTATAAAAGTATCAAAAAAGTCGCAAAATATGTTAAATATCAAATACAACTACCAGGTGATTGGGTAGTTGTAAACTTGGAATGTAAAAATGTAAAATACCTGAACAGTATCATTCAACATTCCTTGAACTCCGTCATAATCAAAATGTACAGAGTTCAAATACTGTATCTTCTAATGAGGAAAATTAAAATAAATGAAAATGAATGGTGTATGTTAGTATGCACGTTGTTAAAGTATGCGAGTTAATCGGATTTGCGGCTTTTGTATTTAAAATAATCGTCACTGTGCTTTCTAAGAGTGATTTTGTTATAATGCCATTATAAGTTAAACGTGTCTATAACGGACACATACGTTTGGGACCACACGATGACAGTTCATTAAGATGGATAGTCGCAAGTGTCTGTTATAGATGCCGTTTTACTGTAATATTGGTTTAATGAGTAATTATGAACATGATTGATCTGAATAATTATGAGATTCTCAATATAAGCTTATTATGATGCTTATTATAGGAGACAATAATAATAGTATGAAACTGCAAGAAAGACGTATGTTTGTATACGACTCTGACATTACTGGCATGTTAAACTAATGTGAACTAAAAAGATGTATGTACATATACATTGATGCTACATTCTTACACGAACAGAATTTCAGTGGTAAAAAGGCGTATAAATAAGAAATTGTGTAATAATATCATTATCTTATATTCTACATAATAGAGATTCATTTTGTTACTTTCAAAATAAAAGGTTTAATAATTATTGTTACACTATGTTAAATTTTATTCAGTTTTTTTGCTCTCCTGAAAAGGTGAGAAAATTGACATACGGCCCTTTTGTATTCCAGTGACGAGCTGTTCAACGTAACTCACTGTAACTGACTGACTGAAGCATCGACAAACCTCGACATGCAACTCCGATATTTAATCATAAATGGACTTTTTATTTATGTCACGTGGCCAGAATATGGACACCATATATATGTCAATGTGTCCTAAGATCGCCATTTTGTGACACGATTGCAATACGTTGACCATTAATCAGGCCCAGAACCTTGATTGGAAGTATGATGCTGCAATACCAGCTTTCGTTAAAATTTCAGCAGGTGAGGGGAGGGGACGTTCTGCACTGCAAGCATTAATTAAAAAAACCGTAAAACAAATTTGTTTGTCAGATATTTGAATTGGAGTCTATTTAAATATAAAATTTTCATATTTTTCATGAAGCAATTACCAAAAGCGATTCACATTGCTTGGATATGATATTGTTAATGTGTTCCATTTATTTGTCCTCAAACTCAAAGCTAATCTTTGTGCATGCTAACAAGGCATGCCCGTGTCGAGAGGAATAATATAACAGTATTGTAACACCTGACCTAAGCGACCACCTTAGGAACATGGGTTGTCTCACCTGCACCTGATGTGCTATATGATATGACATTTGGAGTGAGAATAGGATGACTTTCATCTCTCGTCCACTTGTCTGAAAAAAGCCAACATCTTTTGATTCCAAAGGTCACGTAATCACTTGAGCAGGTTTGACTGTTTTACTGGCACCAGTAGCATGTTGGTTGTTGTCTCAGGTCACAGTTTTTATATCACATGGCCGATGTCCAGGTGGTCATTCCCATGTCTCTGACACGAGCACACCTGATAATCAATATATCACTTCATCTACCTCCAAGAACCTGCACGATGAAGACTACAGCCATTATTCTTGCCATAAGTCTGGCGCTAGTCAAGGTGAGCTAATATATAGTATTAATAAATAGCAAAGTTATGTGTCTATGAGTCCTGGAGTATGGCATCAAATGCAGAAATTTAGCATTGCAAATTAATGGATGATGTAGATAAACAAAAGATGGCACATAATATGCCAAAATCTGAACATTTTGGATGAAAAGAAATTATTAAAAATAAACTTTGAATGGAAATGTATGTCGTATCTTAAATGGAGTGTGGCTCCTCTTTTGGTCGAGTTTACCAATTCCCGGCGGCTCGCCTCCACCAGAAGGCTACATAATGAGTGTAGGGACAAGAGATCTTAATGTTGAAAAGCTGCCACCTATTCAGAAATGTTAAATACGTATTAAATAACATAAACACATGTTAACACTGGCACTATGTTAGATTCAAAATGACCGCTAATGTGCACAAGAATTTTGAAACGAGGTTTATATTTGTCCAACCTTTACAACCAGTGTCCATTCTAATGTTTCTAAACACACTGAGTTCGATTCACACATTTAGAATGCAACAGGCCAGATATCTACCTAGCTATTGCAAATTTTTATTATTTTAAATCCTTTATCTTAGCAAAATTATTTTTCTAAAAAATAGCCGAATTTGAAATCATTTTTCAAAACAACATATATCTATCTATCCTATCCACCCTCAAACTCATCATCACTTCTGTCGACAAAGCCTTAGTCAATGTCATCATCACATCCATCAGTTAAGTTCACATAGTCATCCTCATGATTCTCACACTCATCATTGTCATAGCAACTACATAAGTATGTCCAATTCAGACCAGCCTTTCGGCAATGACATTGATCTCTAGAACAATTGGTTTTGACATATCCACAGTTCATTAGATGGAGTATCACATCAGCTGCTGGTAACTGTTTGGCCATAACAGGAGACCGCTCTTGTTCTTGCAGTTTGTGATTCGGTATCTTGTCATTCTTCCATACCATCAGTTGATAACTTGCACAACATTGGCTTCGTGGAGTGCATCAGATGAAGGCGGTAAATTTCTGATTGAGCATGTTTATTCTTGAACAGCCACCACCTTATTATGTCATTCATTTCGGAGATCTTTGTATTCAGGAGATACATCTGACAGACAAACCTCTTGATGGAAACGAATATTTCATTTGTTGGCTTTGTGGTCCTCCCAAGATTTGCCATCCCATTGGGAATGCTATAACTTGCTTCTTAGAATACCTTCCAACAAGTCAGTTTTCCTCCTGTGGCTGGGCAGACGCTGTCTCGTGCCTGCCACCATCCACCTCCAATATGCCCCAACCACCACCCGACCCCCAGTATCACCGGCTGCCGCCACCAGGTCGGATGTCACGTGGGTGGGTGGGTGTGTGGGTGTAGTCAGTCATCATGAATGCATTCCTCGCTCTGGTCGTTCCCTTCGGTTGCCGGGTTGGCGCCGCTCCGACATGGTGACATCGCCGAAGCAAAGGCCATCCATGCCCCGGCTCCTTCCGGGCAACTTTCTGTTACTGCTGATCTCGGGGATTGTAATGTCATCCCATGGATACTTTCTTGGACCTTCCCCACAATCATTTGCTGGCAGCAGTAGCCAGCTGTCAACTTGAGGGTCTGGTCAGGCATTCCCAACACGGCGGGGTGCCTGAACCGTATCAGTCCTGTTGGTTGGGCCAAGCTCTGTGGCTGATACAATGTCCTCTTCCTCCCCCACTGCGGTCAGAGAATGGGAATCCGGGTCTCGGGGAAGTCATTTCGGTTCTTCCTCATGGGGTGGTCTTGCTGAGGTGGTTCATAGGCGGAGGTCTCCTCTTCTCCTCAGTCTGAGAGCCCAGAGTATAAGTTCGTGCCGGTGTGCCAGATGCTCTCGATGCACCTAGTGGGGTGGTGGCGACAGGTGTGACAACAGTAGTGGTGGTGGTCGTGTCATTGACTGTGGTGGTAGTTGGGGTGATGCCGGTGGTAGCGGCCTCGGTGGTCACAGCGGGGACAGTTGTAGCGGCGGCAGTTGTTGAGGGGGTGGGGACGGTGTCGCTGTTGGTGGAGGCTTTGGCCGTGACTCTTTCCACAATGACGGATGCGAATCCCTGCGTTGCGCATGGTAAAAAAGGTGTCTCCATGCCGACAAGTAGTTCCTTTAAGGTAGAGCAATCCGGTCGGATTAGTCCTGTGGGGAGCGGGAGGTGTGCACTTGTAGTGGGTATGCTCCACAGACCTAAAGGGCTGCAGGTGGCTGTTCATTCTTTCCTGTCTATGTTCAAGCCGAGCTCTTTTTAAGCGGTTCTCTTTCAGGTGCTAGCGAGTTTGGGAGTGGGTACGGATGAGAGAGGTCACGTGGGGCTGAACTTAGATTTTATTCCAAAGGCTCTGTGCATGGTACTTTTACCATCGGCTGAGAGGTGTGTGGCGGAGAGGTGAGAGGACTAATTTGTGTCCTCATCATAACAGGTTTTGAAATGTTGCCCTAGCTCTAAAGATTGTCATTTGAGAGGCAGGACATTCAGAAGCGGTCCTTCCGATCGTGCCTAAATTTGAGCGATTTTTTAGTGGCAGGGGGATGGGAGAGGGGATCCCGCACGAGGTGATAGTTTATCTATCCAAAGTGTTTTTGTGGTTTAAGGTCTCAGACGGCCGCAGAACGAAATCGGTTAAGTTACGCAAGAACGTCTACCCTCGCAAAGTTGGGCGAATCTTTCGCTCGGAGACGAAGACCAGCCTGGGCAATGCCAAAATGGTTTTGATGCAGTCTGAGGAAAAGGCTTTCCGATTTGCAGATGGGCAAACGGGATCGTGTAATTAATGGAGGAAAGAGTTTAAGGAATCTCTGTCAGGTCAAGGTACCACTGTGGTCTAATACGACGACAGACAGAGGGTAATGCGGACGACTAGAAAACGATTCTGGTTGATTCCGTGGTTATTCTGGTTCGGTCGCCTGGAATGGTGATAACAGCCGGATCACACAACTAAATCTTTTTATCCTGATCACAGGCCAAGAGGTCTAAAAGTCGACTGAGACGATTGTACATGTAATGCAGTAATTTTATACAGCTAGACGTTCTCTAAGAGGAAAAGAAAGCGGTATAAGTGTCAAGAGACCCGAATGGAAAGGTCGAAAGGATGGTGGAAGAATATGAAGCCTTAGAATGAACATGTCCATGGTGAGCGGTCCTACATTGCATGAATAAAGTGGCAGCGTTAAGATCTTTCACAATGACGTGGGGGACGGCGACGGTACTTCAGTCGTCAGGTGAGCCTTGCGATGCGGCGAACCGGGAGAATCTGTTTTCCCATTTCCTAGAGAAAAATATAGGCTACTCTAATGAGGTGAAGCAGCACGGACCATGGTGTCAAAAGACATGCGATGATCATGGGAACTTCGAATGGGCGCTTAGGAGGGAAGTGGGTGAAATAACGTCCGCTGGCAATATTTTGTTTTAGGGGAGTTCCAAGAATCGTGCGGTGGGATTAGGAATGAATCGGGAGTCTTTTTGAGGGAGGACTCTGCGTCTTCAGACACAGCGCTACTCAGAATGTCATGCTGGGCGAAGCGCTTTTAGGATGCCACCCGCAAATATGGCTGCCATGGTCGTCCTTAAGAAGAAAGCTTTTTAGATAGTAAGTCGAAAAGTGACCCCACTGGCGATGCTAGTTTGTCTTGACATTGAGCAGGGCACAGGATTGTCGTCCGAAGATGTCATCAAAGATGATCAATCTCCTTTTGGAAGGTCTTAAGAAGGAAGAAATAACAAAAAGGCCGCTATAAGAGCGGAAGAAAAATCAATCGCTTAAGACGGAACATCTAAGAATCTGTAAAGAATGGAAACCTAAATTAGAAGATCTATTTAAGATTTAGCGTATACAGTTTGAAGTCTCTGTAAAGCAGTACAAGTTAGAAAAGTCACAATTAACGTGAAGGCGGGGCCTAGGTTTTGCTAATGCGCTTGTTGTTGACTTCGAACCAGCCTTGGTAAGTATATTCCCAAGGTGAAACATCACACGGTGACGTAGTCCTCAGAAGGCGGAGATCACAAAGACGAGAGGGCGGCACTTCTATGAGAAGAGAAAAGTCCAGGCAATCTTTCTTTCGCAAGATGATGCAGCAGAAGGTCGTATCGACACATTACTGAGTCGGGAAATGTCTCTTCGAGACGGCAGGATTTAGGCGGCACAAAGCGGGTCTCGGTCATCTACAAGAAACGAAATGAGAGTATCACAGCTCTTCCGTGAAAGGCAGGATTTCTAGTTCGGCGGTCACAGTTGGAAGCGTGGCAGCGCCGGGTGATGTGGGCCACGGTCGTGGCGGGCTCAATCCATCATTTGTATCGAGAGGAGACACAAGGCGGGCAGAACAATTTAGGTGGTTAGTTTGGACCGCTTCAAGTTAGCGATCTGTCCACAAATTAGGTCTGAGTGCAGGTTTTGTAAATGTCTCTTGGTCAGATCAGTTTTCGACAATGGTTCTTCTGCTGTGGATTTCACAAGTAAAGCTGGTGAACCGGGAATACTTAGACCATCGACTGGAGGCATTTGCCGAACCTCTCAGTGATCTGACCCGGACGCAGCCATCTGATGACACAGAGCATGCTGCATTTATACTAGTCAGCTCTGTATCTCATTATCTTTATTTGACAAAGGGTTAGTGTCTTGCATTTACTCTGGACCAATCAGGAGTCGCTTAAATCGGCTAGGCAGAGGCAGGCGATCAATGGCCTGGCTAAGTTGCTGGTTTCCTTATCTGGGTCTGACTATTTTATGCCGAATCCATGGCAGTTTTCTGGTTAAATAGCTTCATGACGTATATTTCAAAATCTGGAATTCTCATTCTCAGAAATACAGAACACTCCAAGGGGCATTTGTGGCCATATTTCTGAGGAAGTTGTGCAATGATAATATGTACAACCTAAGTGTCCACCCAGTCAATGGCAACACACGTACGTGGCCGTGTCCTGCCCTGTGAGAAAACCTGGCTATCTCAGTGGACCGGGCACATGCTCAGAGGAGGTAGATTGCCCTTCATAAATCTTGCCTGGGTCTGTGCATCAGGGAATTTCCCTCCGACAGAGTAGCCGGGTTGGCTAGTCCTCCCTCCCCCCATTACCAGACCACACTCTACCTGCAAATCTACCAGTGTTATCGGCACCACTGAGTGCATGAAATGCTAGAAGGGCTGCAAGATTGCTCTGTCCCAATAATTGCACTATGGACTTTAAGGGGGATCGATTGTTCCCACATGTTATCCCATTCCTATTACAAATGAAGTATGCTCACACTACTAAAGACATCACCTTAGGGAAATGACAAATGCCGTGTCTGGAGCATTGGTGTGGAAACATTCACACAATGCACCACTATTTTTGTCAGCTTCCTCTCGTTTATTGTTCATGGCCATGTTTGTACCTGTGCACATGTCTCCATGTCATTACTATAGTGAATTGAGTGAGGAGTTTGCTGTATCTTATATGCATGGTATGTGGTTCATTCTAGCTTGGTCTTTGTGCGTGAAAGCATTTTTTCATAGGCAATTTGACAGTGTTTGTTGGATCAGTAATATGGTAAAACACTGCTTGTTGTCCTCCTTGTCTTTTCAAGAGTTGCCGTCTTCAGTGAATTGGTTATGTCATATGTAATGAAATTCAGAGTTGGTCAGTTCCCCAGGAGATGTTTGCAGGTGGACCCTGGACAGGAGTTCCCGCAAAAATCATGCCATCTTTGCACTTATGATGCGTGCTGCTGTATGTGGCTGACCGACATATCATCTGTTCTTAAAACTGCACCAAATAAGGCAGAATTAAATTAATGAGTTTTCTTGAAACAACGATTTAGGAAGGGATGTTTGCAGTTTTCTGGTGTAAAATTTGTCAAGGATTCTAAATCTAACAAGAGGCCCAAAGGGGTTGTATCGCTCACCTGGAACATTGGCACCTCAACTAATCTTTATTGAGTTTTACATCAATCAATGCCACTTCCAATGACTTTCAGTTAAATGGTTTAGTTTTCGAGATATTGACAACAATCTGTGGACTGCTTTTGAACAATATTTAACCGAAAATATAAGACATCAGTGCTAACAACAGAAATTGATGCCCTGCAGTCAAACTTGTAGTAAGACACCACACAAGTAAGGGTAAGAAGGCAGTCTCACCCTTTAATCAAGATTTTTCAGTAAAATTGAAATTAGCAATCAAAGTTCTGTAAGCATGTTCTGAAGCCTACCACCATTGAATCCTTCCAGTCAAGTTTGGTTGAAATCAGACAGGTGGTTCATGACGAGTAGGCTGTTAACTGATTTAACAAAGTTGTCAAAACATTCAAACTAGCTGCTAGAAAAATTAATCAAAATTCTGTATAGAAATTTTGAAGGATACCAACATAGGATTCTTCCGGCCACCTTTGCTTGAAATCGGCTATGCGGTTATTTGTTTGTCTTTTTTAATTGATTTCCCTAAAAGTTTGAAAAATCCAAGATGACCACCAGAAAAATTGGCCAATAAATATTAGGGATGAAAGTTTGAGTAGCAATCTGAAGGACAGACAGCCGAACAGATGGACAACGGACGACCGACAGCTGCCATGGGATATGTGCAAACAAAATCTAAGATTTTCAGCAAACAATTGACTGATTCAAATTATGTACATTCAAGCTCTGATGCCTACCACTATAGAATCCATCCAGTCAAATGTTGTTGAAATCTGCCAAAGCGTTTAGGAATAGTAGCAATATGACAATCTCCAGTAAATATTTCATAAAATCTAAGATTTTCAACGAAACAATTGATAAATCTAACTTCTGCTTGAAAATTCTACAGCCTACGACCATATGCTCCTTCTAGCCAAATTTGGTTGATAACGAAAAGATTAGATTACCCTTTCAGGTCAGGTGAGCTAACAATTATTTACACCAGTTCTATTAAGCAAATTATAAACAATTTTTCAGTTACAGATTCTTTGAATAAGATCAAACTTGTAAGATTCTCCCTTCAAAAGCTTCACTCCACTTTTGTTTGTCGTTTAAGAAGCATATATTGCTACAAGTGGCAATGTTTAAAGGAAGGGAAAAGGGAAATAACAAATGATGTTTATTGTTAATTTCATACAATAATTAAATAAACTATCGGTAAAAAAATGGAAATTTAACTTGAAGATAATTAGTGACTTCGCTGGTGCTTCACAGTCCGCCGTGTGTCAACTGTGTGTGCAGGTATACCTTATAGGCCTACCTGAATACAACGAAAGCACACTTGAATATAGCTTTATAAGTGGTATGAATAGTATTCTATATAGGCGCCGATGTAACACGATTAACTCACCACTGCTAATTCACTATTGATCTTTTTGAAAACGGTATATTTGAAAGTCACTTTCTGGGTGAAGCAACAGGTTTCGATCAAAATGATTTCAAAATAGACTGCTGGTTTCCATGGGCGCAATCTGATGCCTACTGGATATTTTGAAATGTAGACCCTGTCTCTGGAAACAACGGCTTTCTGTCAAATTGTTTTAAAACTAGACAGTATTTTACCTGTATGACGTAGTGGCTAATCAGCTAAGCGTGAATATAATTCAGCTTATATGACCGGCTGTAGCGGGTATCGGCACACACCAGAGCGTATATGTTCAGTTGTGTCACTAAATGGTTCCCGCCAGAATAACATAAAGAGTTTAGCTGCTTTTTCCAATTATTCTGATTTAATTCTGTTTTTCACTGGTGGATATAGGATGATTATTATATAAAGCTGTCATTCAAGAGCATATGTTAATTTCCTGATCCTTTCCTTTAATTAAACAAACAACATTATACATTGTGACAGCTCTCGGTTCCTGCCAACATACGCAGATAAGTCTTCATTAAGTGTCTGCCTGCGCACTTTCTGCAGACTACATTTACTTTGGTGCTTAACGATAGATATGTGGAATATTTTGAAAACAATTTGACTGAAAGTTGTTGGTGGCTTAGCCACAAACAACTTTCAGTCACGGTTTCCAAAATATTCAGCAGATTCAGAGTTATTGGTCTTTGAAATTATTGTCTGGTGGATTGCCTGTCAGACAATTAAGTATTTTGTCAGAGTGTATTGTTTATATAGTTACCTAATCTTTACAATCCTTCACTATGACATGCTGGACAAATAACAAGCTCAAAGTACAGGAATCTTTTTATAATGGGGTAAAATGTAGATAAACTAAGCAAATATTCCATATGTGTGTAAGAATACATATCATGTATTAATTCATGAGACGATGTCCCGTTTTATTCCTGCAGGTGTGCGTGGCTACAGATTGCACTACCAATGCTGACTGTGGTGCGAATGAATGCTGTCTAGAACGCGACGTTTTGTATGGATCATTCATCAGATGCACCCCTCTCAAGACATTAGGACAGGTTTGCAGTAGACATGAACTCGCATCAACTCAAAGATATCGCTTTACATGTCCATGCAATGCAGGTCTCAATTGTAATCAAGTACCAAACCCGAATAATCCAGCAATTTCATTCAGTTATTGTCAAGCATAATAATCTTATTGCATTATCAGTATATTGTAGACATAGTCAGTATTGATACTCTGTCCTATGAAATAAAACTATCAATACATGAAAACTCAATTATAAAATTAACGTATTTTATAAATGTATTGTTGCATTTTTATTTTCAAAAGGTTAATCCGTGTGTTTGTTGGTGGAGAGAAAAAGCATTTTCACCAATAAAGCAATGGCCCTTTCCAGAGGATCCATCTATCATCTGACGTCGTATGATGTCATAATCAGCTACGCGGCGTGTAGGATGACATCATAATCATTACGTCATAAATGATTCTATTTGGCCCGTCTTTAACTCTTAATAGTTCTACACATACGAATTGTATGTCTCTACTATTTAACGTTTTAAAAAATAGGATATTATGATGGGCTGTATCATACAACTTTCCATTGTTTGGATAAACCCCATCATCTTTCATCCATATCCGTCAAACCTCGTGTGCGTGCATGCTTGCGTGTGCGTGTGTGTGCCTGTGTTTGCGTGTTGAACGTGCGTGTGTGTATGTGTGCGTGCGTACATGCTGAGAGGGATCTATATATATAGATACAAAATGACAGACCAAATTTGTGTTACCAAGCTTATTTAAAACGCGAATCCAGGTATTTACATGGCAACATGCATACCTGCCAATATCTGTCAAACCTCTGAGTGATGTGTGTGTGTGTGTGTGCGCGTGCGTGTGTGTGAGCTCGCGCGTGTATGCGTAAGGTTGGTTGGGGGAGTGAGATCGCGTGTGCGTATGTTGGCTGGTTGTACCTTTATAAATGGGTGTGATCAGAATGTGGAGTTCTATTTGGATCCAGACATTTACGCTATTGGAGGCACATGTCTGCCAATTCTTGGTGTGTGTGCGAGTGCGTATATGTATGCGTACATGTTCTATTTGGATCCAGACATTTACGTTATTGGTGGCGCATGTCTGCTGATCCTTGGAGTGTGTGTGTGCGTGTGTGTATGTCAAGGGGTGTGTGTTCGTATGTAGGTGTGTGCGTGCGTGTGTTTTATTTGGATCCAGACATTTATGCTATTGGAGGCGCATGTCTGCTGATCCTTGGTGTGTGTGTGTGTGCGTGTGCGTGTGCGTGTGTGTATGTCAAGGGGTGTGTTTCGTATGTAGGTGTGTGCGTGCGTGTGTATTTTATTTGGATCCAGGCATTTACGTTATTGGAGGCGCATGTCTGTCGATCCTTGGAGTGTGTGTGCGTGTGGGTATGTCAATGGGGGTGGGGGTGTTCGTATGTAGGTGTGTGCGTGCGTGTGTATTTTATTTGGATCCAGACATTTACGCTGTTGGGGGCGCATGTCTGCCAATCCGTGGTGTGTGTACATGGGTGTGCGTGCGTGTGTGTGTGTATGTTTGTGTGCGTCTATTGTCTACACTTTTTTGTTTATGCCAAATGGGTGGATTGTTCCGAGTTCCTTAATCCAATGATTTTCTCTGTTTAGCCCGAGTTTTTTGTTATCTGCAAAAATCCTTTTAATGGGCATTATTTGGAGATCTGTTACGGAATGTCTGGTTTAGTTGAAATTCCAGACAATTCTAGTGTCTATTTTGTGTCTGATTGCATAAATGTCTTGTATAAGTCATTTCTTTAGTGTTTGTCCAGTTTCCCCTATGTATTGAGAGCTGCACTGTTTACATTCAATAAGGTATATGAGATTTGTAGTGGAGCATCTCATTTGCATGTTGGTGCTGTATTCTTTTCCAGTGGCATGGCTAGTGAACTTGTTGGAAGTATTTAAATAGTGGTTGCATGTGATGCACTTGGTGTTATTGCACCTCTTTGATGCGCCTAGTACGGTTTCCGTGTCATCTGGTGTTGGTGTAATGTGTGTGGTTGGTACTGTGCTTTTTATTTTAATTAAACTAGAGTGGACTAGGTAATCTCTTATAGATTTGTTCTTTCTAAAGGCAACTACTGGGTAAGATGGGAATATAGGTGATAGGATGTATTTTTCCCAGTAGGTTCTGATGGATCTTCTTATGTGTTCTAGAGATGGGTGGTATTGTAAGATGCAAGCTGGTCTGGGTTGTGTCTGCAGGCGGTGCTTGTGAAGGATGTTCTCTCGGGGTGTATTTTTGTTTTTTTCTAAGATGGCCTGGATCTCTGTTTCTTTGTATCCCCGATTGATGAATCCTTGTGTGAGTTCCTGTGTACGTTGTTCTAAAATCCAAGGATCTGTTATTATGAGTTTCTATTGTAGTGACTGGCTGTAGATGATAGCGTGCTTTGTGTTCTGAGGGTGGCATGATTGTTTGTGAAGATATTGTTGTTTGTCTGTTGATTTTCTATATAGGATAAACAGAGAACATCATTGGATTAAGGAACTCAGAACAATCCACCCATTTGGCATAAACAAAAGTTTAGACAATATACGCACACAATCATACACACACCCCCAGGTACACACACCAAGGATTGGCAGACATGCGCCTCCAATAGCGTAAATGTCTGGATCCAAATAAAACACACACACCTACATACGAACTTGAAGCCGCATGTTGCCAGTGCGTCAATAAAATAAAAATAAATACGAACACACAACCCTTGACATACACACACGCACACACTCCAAGGATTGGTAGACATGCGCCTCCAATAGCGTAAATGTCTGGATCCAAATAGAACTCCACATTCTGATCACACCCATTGATAAAGGCACAACCAGCCTACATACGCACATGCGATCTCACTCCCCCAACCAACCTTACACACGCACAGATGCACGCACGCACACACGCGAGCTCACACGCACGCACACACACACACACACATACGCGCACACACATCACTCAGAGGTTTGACAGATATTTGCTGATTGGCAGCTATGCATGTTGCCATGTAAATACCTGGATCCGCGTTTTAAATAAGCTATTTAACAAACATGCTGGTGAATATTTTGAAACTAATTTGACTGGATGCATTTGCTTCCATAGGCAGCAACAGCGCCACGTCAAATTAGTTCCAAAATATTCAATAGCTTACCTGTATAGTTTTCTGGACATTGATAGTCAGGGAGTTCAGAGATCGATCGATCCCAACACGAGCGAGGTGTGGGTGGAGCTTAATTAGAGATTGGCGAGGCATGGATAAAAATGGAAAGCTCCATTGGCTCGGTTAATCTGTTTGTCGGCATCCAATTTTGGTTGTCTTTGGATTAGCCAATCATCTTATATCTCAGGATTGCTTCACCCTATTGAAAATAAGCTACATGTAGTAAACATGCCTACCTATATTGAGCGGATGAGAGCCATAATGTCAAGTCATTGTGACCTTGGTATCAAACTCAGTATTTCAATACTAGCTTATGTTTAGCTCAACTTATTGGAACTCTTCATTTGAGAGATATAGATAGGTATCTTTTCATTGGACACTACTAGCTATTAACCATACCTGTTTTCCAGTCATGGAGCAGCATTGTGTCAATGGCTTTGTCCTATTTTCTTGCTGTTCTCTGTGTATATTTGTTATAATCCATGAACTCTTGAAATTCTAGTGCCTCAAATTCAGGATAACTATACAAGAAAGCTGTTAAATATTGCGAATATTTCAAAAATTGTGTTCTCTTATAATGCAAGTGGACAGACATTCAAGAAGCCAATCTTTACAACTAATGGATTAAGAGATTTCTGAATGAATGGAGTTAACAACACACTACCCTAGTCATAGATTGGGCAACCAGAGATATATACTAAGCTCACACCAATTACTTTGACATGATCTTGACAAAGAATATAGAGTACTGGTTGAGTAGATTGTACTGTAGGCAAAAGTGCTCGAGTGATCACCCGTTTTGGGGCCAAAAGATTGCAGTTCTTCCGACACAGATGATCATATCAATATTATTAATTTTCCTGAAAATCAACGTATTGACTTACGCAGCAACAACGTTTAGTCCAATTGTTTCATTACCCTTTTGGTGCCAAAACCAGCCTTTGTCATGGTCTTTGCAAATGTCCATTTGCAGGCCAAGAGAAGACAATCACTGAGCCAATTATTTCAGTGGTCATGTATGTAAGGGTTAAAGGGTCAACACATTGGACAAGAGAATGGAGGCACTCATTCCTTACTATTTATACCGTGATCATATTTATTATGTGCTAGAGATATGTTGCTCTAGATTATCACAGACACAAATTAACTAAAATTTGTTGGCTTGTTAAGATCTCAACTGACTTAAGGCAAACTAATTTGAAAATATATATGATTTTGTATATTTATGTATATTGATGGCTGAGAGCTAAATGCTAAGAAATTCATAGTGAAATTGGTTAATAAATCACAGAGAATTAAATTTCTAATTTCTAGCAACAGAAATGCCATTTTTATGATTTAACAAATAATTTGGTTGAATATTTTGAAATTGATTTGACTGGGTGCTGTGGCTGCCAATTACAACAGCAGCAAGTTCCAAACAATCTTGAAAGAAATGCAAGATGAGAAAAGTAGTGCTTTTGAAAAAAATCAAATGCGTTTGAAAACTCAAATGCAAGTGCAAATGCGTCAGAAATTTCATAATTGCATTTAAATGCAAATGAATTTAAATGCAAATGCATTTGCACTTGTACCCAAGCCTGATAAATATATATATCGTAGAAAATTTTAATAACCAACATTAGAGCTGGGCGGTTTCCCGATAAAACCGGGAAAATCGCGATATTATTGTTATTGTCTCATTTCTAAAAACTGCCAATATCGTCAAATACTGTCAGTGACGGTATTGACAATTTATATATTGTAATAATTTGATAATAAAGCATTTCATGCGAATTTGACGCATCTGGTCTCTTCATTTCCATATTCATGGTAGTCAAAAGCAATCATTTTCGGCACTATTATTGCAGTAGATATATGTCCATGTGTTATATACATAGCCCTACTGTTCTTAGTATAGTTATCCTTCCATGCTCAATTAAATGTTGTTCCAATGAAGACAAGGTAAATCTGAAAATCGTAGTTGCTGACAACGTTGAATACGCAAAATAGCAGCCATTTGTAAAACACAAATAAACTTAACTCAGCCTCGTTTTGATTATATTATTGGAATACCACCTTTGCTTTCCATAGCTGATGACGCGATTGACGTCATTACAATGGAATAAATAAAACATCGACCATGCAAATATCCTAGCGGGATAAATTCACTCGCTAACTATGACGATAAATTCAAGCGATCTAACTAAACCGGTGAAGCCATAACTGCAAACCCTCTATTCCTCGCTTATTCAAGAATAATTCAACCCACACGTGTGTATACATGTACGCTTGGGCGAGTATTGATCAGTCTATACCAGTAATACCATTGATATGCTGAATGCGCTAAAGGCAGCCGCAATATGAATGAAACAAGCCCGGCTGATCATGACAATAATTTCCAATCAAACTGTCTCCAAAATATTTAGCTAAAATCGGACAAGTTATTAATAACTAATAACCTCTTAGATCATCTTTTCTAGAAGACAGCAGATCTTATAGCGTGGAATGTGTTGTATTCACTAATTTCACGCGTTCTGGGTCATTGGCTCAGGCGACTATTGCCCCATCGATCTATAGGGCTATGATTTAACCGCTTTCAAGACGAATGCAGAGGCTTTATGGAAATATAATTTAAAAGAAATAATAAATAAAGAGCTGATTAGTTTGAAAACTTTATGACCCAAAAGTTGTTACTGACATCGACAGCAACAACTTTGAGTCAAATTGTTTTGAAATAATCTGTATAAATAGCTGACGATTATTTATTTTCACACACTCAGGTAAGTCCAGTTTATAGTATGAAGTGTGTGATTGACTTTCATGCCGGTCGACAATGTTCTAAAGGGGTGGAATGGGGGCTTGGCGGACAGGTGGGGTTGATTAGTCAATTCCTTATAATACTTGACCATTTTCAATAATTAACCATTCAGTACCAGAATTTTGCACGTCAAGTATAATAATTTAATCAGTGATCGATGATTCTTATCTACAATTCTACATTCTCTATTTTATTGCTAAAAAAAATTCAGGTCATTTTGTTATCTTTATACACGCATACACGCGCGCAACTGATCACGTCTTCAGACCTGGTTTGTCTTTCGCGCGGAGCATTCATTATAAGCTTTCAATAGTAATAATAAAAACAGCTGATCGTGAATGCTTCACTAAACACTGCACCCGATTACGACCTGGTTAAAACCAATGAAAGATACTTGATGTTTTTAACCAATCAGATTGGACCCATGGGATTTCCATTGGAGATTCCTGCGCATACAGTGACAGAGTTAAGGCCACTTATGCGCATCTGCCTCTTCACAATGACAAAGTAAAACGCAAAAAGGCGAGAAAAAATATTTTATTTGGTGCTGAAACAAATATAATACAAAGTGTAGGCTTTGTTTGTTTATACATCTAAAAAGGATGCCTATTCATAGATTGGCCATATTAACCCTATCAAATCCAAAATTATTCCAAATACCGCGATATTAGTAGTTATCGCGGTATATTTCACAGATACCGTTATCGTCATCCCAATGACAATACCGCCCAGCTCTAACCAACATAACGTATCACTTTCGCGGTGTCACAGGGCATGTGAGATTATTAATCAATGAAAATATTTCTTACGCGTTATCTAACCAATGAAACTGTTGTTAAATATTACATGTGTGGTCAAATCGATAAATATTAAACAGGCTGAAAGGATTGTTGATATGATAAAAGACAATAATAACACATCAGCATTTAGGTAATATATTTAATATAGTTATACTGTGTATATTGCTGTAACCATGACAGATGATTTGTTCAGGGGGTGAGAGGGTATATCGATCTAGCTGATTTGGGCATACCATGCCGTTGCTGAGGAATTCACACATTTTATGGCTAGGTTGCCAAGATTCTGGAGGCTAAGGAATTCACACATTATATGGCTAGGTTGCCAGGATTCTGGAGGCTGAGGAATTCACACATTTTATGGGTAGGTTGCCAGGATTCTGGAGGCTAAGGAATTCACACATATGGCTAGGTTGCCAGGATTCTGGAGGCTGAGGAATTCACACATTTTATGGCTAGGTGGCCAGGATTCTGGAGGCTAAGGAATTCACACATTATATGGCTAGGTTGCCAGGATTCTGGAGGCTGAGGAATTCACACATTTTATGGCTAGGTGGCCAGGATTCTGGAGGCTAAGGAATTCACACATTATATGGCTAGGTTGCCAGGATTCTGGAGGCTGAGGAATTCACATATTTTATGGGTAGGTTGCCAGGATTCTGGAGGCTGAGGAATTCACACATTATATGGCTAGGTGGCCAGGATTCTGGAGGCTAAGGAATTCACACATTATATGGCTAGGTTGCCAGGATTCTGGAGGCTAAGGAATTCACACATTATATGGCAGAGGCTAGGTTGCCAGGATTCTGGAGGCTAAGGAATTCACACATTATATGGCTAGGTGGCCAGGATTCTGGAGGCTAAGGAATTCACACATTATATGGCTAGGCTAGGTTGCCAGGATTCTGGAGGCTGAGGAATTCACACATTATATGGCTAGGTTGCCAGGATTCTGGAGGCTGAGGAATTCACACATTATATGGCTAGGTTGCCAGGATTTTGGAGGCTGAGGAATTCACACATTACATGGCTAGGTTGCCAGGATTCTGGAGGCTGAGGAATTCACACATTATATGGCTAGGTTGCCAGCATTTTGGAGGCTAAGGAATTCACACATTATATGGCTAGGTTGCCAGGATTCTGGAGGCTGAGGAATTCACACATTATATGGCTAGGTGGCCAGGATTCTGGAGGCCGAGGAATTCACACATTATATGGCTAGGTGGCCAGGATTCTGGAGGCTGAGGAATTCACACATTATATGGCTAGGTTGCCAGGATTCTGGAGGCTAAGGAATTCACACATTACATGGCTAGGTGGCCAGGATTCTGGAGGCTAATGAATTCACACATTACATGGCTAGGTTGCCAGGATTCTGGAGGCTAAGGAATTCACACATTACATGGCTAGGTTGCCAGGATTCTGGAGGCTAAGGAATTCACACATTACATGGCTAGGTTGCCAGGATTCTGCAGGCTAAGGAATTCACATATTATATGGCTGGGTTGCCAGGATTCTGGAGGCTGAGGAATTCACACATTACATGGCTAGGTTGCCAGGATTCTGGAGGCTGAGGAATTCACACATTACATGGCTAGGTTGCCAGGATTCTGGAGGCTAAGGAATTCACACATTATATGGCGAGGTTGCCGGGATTCTGGAGGCTAAGGAATTCACACATTATATGGCGAGGTTGCCGGGATTCTATAGGCTAAGGAATTCACACATTATATGGCTAGGTGGCCAGGATTCTGGAGGCTAAGGAATTCACACCGTATATGGCTAGGTGGCCAGGATTCTGGAGGCTAAGGAATTCACAGATTATATGGCTAGGTGGCCAGGATTCTGGAGGCTAAGGAATTCACACATTATATGGCTAGGTGGCCAGGATTCTGGAGGCTGAGGAATTCACACATTATATGGATAGGTGGCCAGGATTTTGGAGGCTGAGGAATTCACACATTATATGGATAGGTTGCCAGGATTCTGGAGGCTAAGGAATTCACACATTATATGGCTAGGTGGCCAGGATTCTGGAGGCTGAGGAATTCACACATTATATGGCTAGGTTGCCAGGATTCTGGAGGCTGAGGAATTCACACATTATATGGCTAGGTGGTCAGGATTCTGGAGGCTAAGGAATTCACACATTATATGGCTAGGTGGCCAGGATTCTGGAGGCTAAGGAATTCACACATTATATGGCTAGGTGGCCAGGATTCTGGAGGCTGAGGAATTCACACATTATATGGCTAGGTGGTCAGGATTCTGGAGGCTAAGGAATTCACACATTATATGGCTAGGTGGCCAGGATTCTGGAGGCGCATTGAGGTTCAATACCTTAATCCTTTAACCCTCATATCAGCCAAAAACGGCTTCTGCAGTGGTCTTGAGAAATGTCCATTTGCAGACCAAGAGTAGATTATTTTTGAAAATTTACCACTGGAATGACTGGGTCGATCGATAATCGAGCCAGTCATTCCAGTGGTAAATTAAAAAAAAAAGTCTTCTCTTGGGCTGCAAATGGACATTTTCTATGAGAAAATAAAAATTTTCTTGAATAAATTTGAGTGTTAAGGGGTTAATGGTCAAGTCAGTAAAGTTCCGCCTCTGCAGTGGTCCGAGGAAATGTTCATTTACAATTCCGCCTCTGCAGTGGTCCGAGGAAATGTTCATTTACAATTCCGCCTCTGCAGTGGTCCGAGGAAATGTTCATTTACAATTCCGCCTCTGCAGTGGTCCGAGGAAATGTTCATTTACAATTCCGCCTCTGCAGTGGTCCGAGGAAATGTTCATTTACAATTCCGCCTCTGCAGTGGTCCGAGGAAATGTTCATTTACAATTCCGCCTCTGCAGTGGTCCGAGGAAATGTTCATTTACAATTCCGCCTCTGCAGTGGTCCGAGGAAATGTTCATTTACAATTCCGCCTCTGCAGTGGTCCGAGGAAATGTTCATTTACAATTCCGCCTCTGCAGTGGTCCGAGGAAATGTTCATTTACAATTCCGCCTCTGCAGTGGTCCGAGGAAATGTTCATTTACAATTCCGCCTCTGCAGTGGTCCGAGGAAATGTTCATTTACAATTCCGCCTCTGCAGTGGTCCGAGGAAATGTTCATTTACAATTCCGCCTCTGCAGTGGTCCGAGGAAATGTTCATTTACAATTCCGCCTCTGCAGTGGTCCGAGGAAATGTTCATTTACAATTCCGCCTCTGCAGTGGTCCGAGGAAATGTTCATTTACAATTCCGCCTCTGCAGTGGTCCGAGGAAATGTTCATTTACAATTCCGCCTCTGCAGTGGTCCGAGGAAATGTTCATTTACAATTCCGCCTCTGCAGTGGTCCGAGGAAATGTTCATTTACAATTCCGCCTCTGCAGTGGTCCGAGGAAATGTTCATTTACAATTCCGCCTCTGCAGTGGTCCGAGGAAATGTTCATTTACAATTCCGCCTCTGCAGTGGTCCGAGGAAATGTTCATTTACAATTCCGCCTCTGCAGTGGTCCGAGGAAATGTTCATTTACAATTCCGCCTCTGCAGTGGTCCGAGGAAATGTTCATTTACAATTCCGCCTCTGCAGTGGTCCGAGGAAATGTTCATTTACAATTCCGCCTCTGCAGTGGTCCGAGGAAATGTTCATTTACAATTCCGCCTCTGCAGTGGTCCGAGGAAATGTTCATTTACAATTCCGCCTCTGCAGTGGTCCGAGGAAATGTTCATTTACAATTCCGCCTCTGCAGTGGTCCGAGGAAATGTTCATTTACAATTCCGCCTCTGCAGTGGTCCGAGGAAATGTTCATTTACAATTCCGCCTCTGCAGTGGTCCGAGGAAATGTTCATTTACAATTCCGCCTCTGCAGTGGTCCGAGGAAATGTTCATTTACAATTCCGCCTCTGCAGTGGTCCGAGGAAATGTTCATTTACAATTCCGCCTCTGCAGTGGTCCGAGGAAATGTTCATTTACAATTCCGCCTCTGCAGTGGTCCGAGGAAATGTTCATTTACAATTCCGCCTCTGCAGTGGTCTGAGGAAATGTTCATTTACAAGCAAACAGAAGAAAGTGTGACATTTTACCACTGAAATGATTGGCTCTGACGGGTGCCAGTCATTTCAGTGGTAAACTCTAAAAGATATCTTTAAAACATCTTGAAAGTGCATAAAACTTGTCACAGTAATTTATGTGAGAAAATCAGTGGCTGTCTTATATATTTTGTTCACGGTTTGGTCAAATTTTTGGAGGGTTTCGAAAAAGAGGCGGTTTCTTCCACAGACCAAGTCAAGTCATCGAATGAAGTTTCAATGCCATCCTATAAACGGTAGCTGAGCTATCTGCGGGAAATGGAGTTATCATAAGCAAACCAATGTTTAAGATGGACACTGGCGGCTGAATATTGAATTTTGGATCAACGTTAATTTCGATAGGTTTCTGCCGCATACCTAATCCAGTCATCTTATGAAGCTTCAGTGATCCAATAAATGGGAGCCGAGTTATCGTCCAGAAACCATTTATCAAGATCGTTGCCAATGGCTGGGGTCCATATTGGATTTCAGATCATCTTCGATTTCGCCAGGTTTCTTCCTCACACCTAGTCCCATCATCCTATGAAGTTTCAAAGCCATCTGATAAACGGTAGCAAAATTATGATGCCACCCAGTCAGCCACCCATAAACGCCATCACATAATACCTAGCCAATGAAATTAGAGGGGTATAAAAAGTGCTGGCCTACCTACTGATGGGTGGTGGACATACTCTCCTGGAACTACACATACTCTCCTGGAACTACACATACTCTCCTGGAACTACACATACTCTCCTGGAACTACACATACTCTCCTGGAACTACACATACTCTCCTGGAACTACACATACTCTCCTGGAACTACACATACTCTCCTGGAACTACACCAGAAGTTCTTCACATCAGCTCTACAACTCAAGTTGGCTCGGACCGATACATAGTACATAATAGTGTAGATATGGTTAGTAAATAGAAGAGGAGCCAGTGTGTCTATGAATGGAGGGTGTGTATATGAGTGATATAAGGGTATGAGTGATATAAGGGTATGAGTGATATAAGGGTATGAGTGATATAATTAATGCTTTCTGCATAGATGTGTAATAGCTGTGTCTTATGACTGCACACACTAGGTATGTCAGGATTTGGCAGATCCATTAGAGGTGCTCAATATGCCTTTCAATGCAGACCTGAAAAACATGGAAGCATGGCAAATAGTTAAGGAGGAGGAGTGTTTTAAAGCAATGATGGCCAATTGATGGCCCGATGGATGGTCGCTATGGGTTACACTTACTTAGCTAGCAGAGCATAAAACTTGAAAAGATCACAATTGTCAAAACAAGAGGTGCAAGGATCCTGCTATGCTCACCTGTAACATTATCATTTCAAGTAGACAGGCTGCACCAAGGTCATAATCTGCACTAAATGTACATAAATAAAGTCATAATCTGCACTAAATGTACATAACTAGAGGTGTTACACAATAGAGGCCATATCTAGAAACATAGATCTCAAACACAATAGAGGTCATATCTAGAAACATAGATTTAAAACACAATAGAGGTCATATCCAGACACATAGATTTGAAACACAATATAGGTTATATCCAGAACCATAGATTTAAAACACAATAGAGGTCATATCTAGAAACATAGATTTAAAACACAATAGAGGTAATATCCAGAAACATAGATCTCAAACACAATAGAGGTCATATCCAGAAACAGATTTAAAACACAAGAGGTCATATCCAGAAACATAGATTTAAAACACAATAGAGGTCATATCTAGAAACATAGATTTAAAACACAATATAGGTCATATCCAGAAACATAGATTTCAAACACAATATAGGTCATATCCAGAAACATAGATGTAAAACACAATAGAGGTCGTATCCAGAAACATAGATTTAAAACACAATAGAGGTCATATCCAGAAACATAGATCTCAAACACAATAGAGGTCATATCCAGAAACATAGATTTAAAACACTATAGAGGTCATATCCAGAAACATAGATTTAAAACACAATAGAGGTCATATCTAGAAACATAGATTTAAAACACAATAGAGGTCATATCCAGAAACACAGATTTAAAACACAATAGAGGTCATATCTAGAAACAGATTTAAAAGGAGTCTTCATTAACTGTTTGGAAGATTTGTTAAAGGAATGTAAACAAGAGGCCCAAGGGCTTGTGATGCTCACCTGGACCATTAGCATTTGACACATTTGCATTTAAAGATTCTTTACATTAAACAAGATGGGAAAAACGTTTTCAAGGAACATTAATTCTGAATGGTAATTCTGGTGCTTATGATCATGGGATCATTTAATCCAAGTTTGGTTCAAATTGCTCAAAGTAGTAAGGAGAAGAAGCAATTTGACAATTTGCGGTAGATTTTTTATAAAATGTAAGATTTTTACCCAAAAATTTGGATGAATCAAAATTCTGAATACAGGTTCTCGAGCCTATGATCATAGGGTCATTTTTTCTAAAAGGTTGATAAGAAGAAGCAATTTGATAATTTCCAGTAAATTTTTCATAAAATCTCAGATTTCACCGAAAAAATTGATGAATCAAAATTCTGAATGGATGTTCTGGAACCTATCACCAAAGTGTCCTTTTATACAAATTTGGTTAAAATGGGCCACGTGGTTAATGAGAAGTAGTGTTTTAAAGCAAAAGTTGACGGACGACACAGTATAAGCTCACTTGAGCTAAAACTAGACCAAATGTCAGTTATTACAAGTTAGTCACTGTGACGAAAGACAGAGCATCAGTTATTACTTGTCAATAAACAAAGACAGAGTCTCAGTTATTACAAGTCAGTCACTGAGATGAAAGCCAGAGCGTCAGTTATTACATGTCAATAAACAAAGACAGAGTGTCAGTTATTACAAGCCAGTCACTGTGACGAAAGACAGACCGTCAGTTATTACATGTCAATAAACAAAGTCAGTTATTACAAGTTAGTCACTGATGAAAGACAGAGCATCAGTTATTACATGTCAATAAACAAAGGCAGAGTCTCAGTTATTACATGTTAATAAACAAAGACAGAAAATCAGTTATTACATGTCAATAAACAAAGACAGAGTGTCAGTTATTACATGTCAATAAACAAAGACAGAGTGTCAGTTATTACAAGTCAGTCACTGTGACGAAAGACAGAGTGTCAGTTATTACATGTTAATAAACAAAGACAGAGTGTCAGTTATTACATGTCAATAAACAATGCCAGAGTGTCAGTTATTACAAGTCACTAACTGTGACGAAACCCAGAACGTCAGTTATTACAAGACAGTCACTGTGATGAAAGACAGAGCATCAGTTATTACATGTCAATAAACAAAGACAGAGTGTCAGTTATTACATGTTAATAAACAAAGCCAGAGCGTCAATTATTACAACTCAGTCACTGTGATGAAGGGCGTCAGTTATTACATGTCAATAAACAAAGACAGCGTGTCAGTTATTACAAGTCAGTCACTGTGACGAAAGACAAAGCGTCAGTTATTACAAGTTAGTCACTGACGAAAGACAGAGCATCAGTTATTACATGTCAATAAACAAAGACAGAGTCTCAGTTATTACATGTTAATAAACAGACAGAAAAAAAATTGATCAATGAAAATTCTGAATAGAATAGAATCCTTTCATCCAAATTTGGTTGAACTTGCTCAGAATAGTAAGGAGAAGCAATTTGACAATTTCTGTTACATTTTTCATAAAATCTCAGATTTCACCGAAAAAATTGATGAATCAAAATTCTGAATGGATGTTCTGGAACCTATCACCAAAGTGTCCTTTTATACAAATTTGGTTAAAATGGGCCAAGTGGTTAATGAGAAGTAGTGTTTTAAAGCAAAAGTTGACGGACGACACGGTATAAGCTCACTTGAGCTAAAACTAGACCAAATGTCAGTTATTACAAGTTAGTCACTGTGACGAAAGACAGAGCATCAGTTATTACTTGTCAATAAACAAAGACAGAGTCTCAGTTATTACAAGTCAGTCACTGAGATGAAAGCCAGAGCGTCAGTTATTACATGTCAATAAACAAAGACAGAGTGTCAGTTATTACAAGCCAGTCACTGTGACGAAAGACAGACCGTCAGTTATTACATGTCAATAAACAAAGTCAGTTATTACAAGTTAGTCACTGACGAAAGACAGAGCATCAGTTATTACATGTCAATAAACAAAGGCAGAGTCTCAGTTATTACATGTTAATAAACAAAGACAGAAAATCAGTTATTACATGTCAATAAACAAAGACAGAGTGTCAGTTATTACATGTCAATAAACAAAGACAGAGTGTCAGTTATTACAAGTCAGTCACTGTGACGAAAGACAGAGTGTCAGTTATTACATGTTGATAAACAAAGACAGAGTGTCAGTTATTACATGTCAATAAACAATGCCAGAGCGTCAGTTATTACAAGTCACTAACTGTGACGAAACCCAGAACGTCAGTTATTACAAGACAGTCACTGTGATGAAAGACAGAGCATCAGTTATTACATGTCAATAAACAAAGACAGAGTGTCAGTTATTACATGTTAATAAACAAAGCCAGAGCGTCAATTATTACAACTCAGTCACTGTGATGAAGGGCGTCAGTTATTACATGTCAATAAACAAAGACAGCGTGTCAGTTATTACAAGTCAGTCACTGTGACGAAAGACAAAGCGTCAGTTATTACAAGTTAGTCACTGACGAAAGACAGAGCATCAGTTATTACATGTCAATAAACAAAGACAGAGTCTCAGTTATTACATGTTAATAAACAGACAGAAAAAAAATTGATCAATGAAAATTCTGAATAGAATAGAATCCTTTCATCCAAATTTGGTTGAACTTGCTCAGAATAGTAAGGAGAAGCAATTTGACAATTTCTGTTACATTTTTCATAAAATCTCAGATTTCACCGAAAAAATTGATGAATCAAAATTCTGAATGGATGTTCTGGAACCTATCACCAAAGTGTCCTTTTATACAAATTTGGTTAAAATGGGCCAAGTGGTTAATGAGAAGTAGTGTTTTAAAGCAAAAGTTGACGGACGACACGGTATAAGCTCACTTGAGCTAAAACTAGACCAAATGTCAGTTATTACAAGTTAGTCACTGTGACGAAAGACAGAGCATCAGTTATTACTTGTCAATAAACAAAGACAGAGTCTCAGTTATTACAAGTCAGTCACTGAGATGAAAGCCAGAGCGTCAGTTATTACATGTCAATAAACAAAGACAGAGTGTCAGTTATTACAAGCCAGTCACTGTGACGAAAGACAGACCGTCAGTTATTACATGTCAATAAACAAAGTCAGTTATTACAAGTTAGTCACTGACGAAAGACAGAGCATCAGTTATTACATGTCAATAAACAAAAGCAGAGTCTCAGTTATTACATGTTAATAAACAAAGACAGAAAATCAGTTATTACATGTCAATAAACAAAGACAGAGTGTCAGTTATTACATGTCAATAAACAAAGACAGAGTGTCAGTTATTACAAGTCAGTCACTGTGACGAAAGACAGAGTGTCAGTTATTACATGTTGATAAACAAAGACAGAGTGTCAGTTATTACATGTCAATAAACAATGCCAGAGCGTCAGTTATTACAAGTCACTAACTGTGACGAAACCCAGAACGTCAGTTATTACAAGACAGTCACTGTGATGAAAGACAGAGCATCAGTTATTACATGTCAATAAACAAAGACAGAGTGTCAGTTATTACATGTTAATAAACAAAGCCAGAGCGTCAATTATTACAACTCAGTCACTGTGATGAAGGGCGTCAGTTATTACATGTCAATAAACAAAGACAGCGTGTCAGTTATTACAAGTCAGTCACTGTAACGAAAGACAAAGCGTCAGTTATTACAAGTTAGTCACTGACGAAAGACAGAGCATCAGTTATTACATGTCAATAAACAAAGACAGAGTATCAGCTATTACAAGTCAGTCACTGTGACGAAAGACAGAGTGTCAGTTATTACATGTCAATAAACAAAGACAGTGTCAGTTATTACAAGTCAGTCACTGTGACGAAAGACAGTGTCAGCTATTACATGTCAATAAACAAAGACAGAGCATCAGTTATTACATGTCAATAAACAGACAGAGTGTCAGTTATTACATGTCAATAAACAAAGCCAGAGCGTCAGTTATTACGAATGACAGAGCGTCAGTTATTAGATGTCAGTCACCAAAGACAGAGCATCAGTTATTACGTCACTAACTAAAGGCAGCGTCAGTCATTACATGTTACTCACTGTGATGAAAGACACGGTGTCAGTTATTATATGTCAGTCAACAAAGACAGAACGTCAGTTATTATATGTCGGTCAACAAAGACAGAACGTCAGTTATTATATGTCAGTCAACAAATACAGAGCATCAGTTATTACATGTCAATCAACAAAGACAGAATGTCAGTTATTATATGTCGGTCACTAAAGACAGAGCATTAGTTAAATTACATGTCAGTGACTAAAGCCAGAGTGTCAGTTATTATATCTCGGCCACTAATGACAGAACATCAGTTATTACACATCAGCCAACAAAGACAGAATGTCAGCTATTATATGTCAGTCAACAAAGACAGAACGTCAGTTATTATATGTCGGTCAACAAAGACAGAACGTCAGTTATTATATGTCAATCAACAAAGACAGAACGTCAGTTATTATATGTCAGTAACTAAAGACAGAGCATTAGTTAAATTACATGTCAGTGACTAAAGCCAGAGCGTTAATTATTATATGTCGGTCACTAATGACAGAACGTCAGTTATTACATGTCAGTAAACAGATAGAACGTCAGTTATGATGTCAGTCAACAAAGACAGAACGTCAGTGATTATATGTCGGTCAACAAAGACAGAACGTCAGTTATTATATGTCAGTCAACAAATACAGAGCATCAGTTATTACATGTCAGTCAACAAAGACAGAACGTCAGTTATTATGTGTCCGTCACCAAAGACAGAGCATTAGTTAAATTACATGTCAGTGGCTAAAGCCAGAGCGTCAGTTATTATATCTCGGTCACTAATGACAGAACATCAGTTATTACACATCAGCCAACAAAGACAGAATGTCAGTTATTATATGTCAGTCAACAAAGACAGAATGTCAGTTATTATATGTCGGTCAACAAAGACAGAACGTCAGTTATTATATGTCAGTAACTAAAGACAGAGCATTAGTTAAATTACATGTCAGTGACTAAAGCCAGAGCGTTAATTATTATATGTCGGTCACTAATGACAGAACGTCAGTTATTACATGTCAGTAAACAGATAGAACGTCAGTTATGATGTCAGTCAACAAAGACAGAACGTCAGTGATTATATGTCGGTCAACAAAGACAGAACGTCAGTTATTATATGTCAGTCAACAAATACAGAGCATCAGTTATTACATGTCAGTCAACAAAGACAGAACGTCAGTTATTATGTGTCCGTCACCAAAGACAGAGCATTAGTTAAATTACATGTCAGTGGCTAAAGCCAGAGCGTCAGTTATTATATCTCGGTCACTAATGACAGAACATCAGTTATTACACATCAGCCAACAAAGACAGAATGTCAGTTATTATATGTCAGTCAACAAAGACAGAATGTCAGTTATTATATGTCGGTCAACAAAGACAGAACGTCAGTTATTATATGTCAATCAACAAAGACAGAACATCAGTTATTATATGTCAGTGACTAAAGCCAGAGCATCAGTTATTATATGTCCGATTATAGTGGCCCGAATTCAAGAATGCTTCATAGGCCATAAGTTTGACCTTATGGGTGACCCTATCTGCTAAGACCTCCTTATGTAATCCAAGCACAGACATTAAATTTGGTGTAAAGAATTCCTTTAGACCCTTTCCTAAGGTTAAGGTGAGGTGATTTCAAGAACATGTTTGGCTATTAGGATTTCCTTTATTTTGGTTTAGGTCAACCTTAAATCTTAAGAACGGTCTGGGGGGGCTTCCTTAAACGCCACCTTAGGCATACTTAGCACAAGATTATAGGGCTGAATTCAACAACACTCCTTATCCCATATCTTTATAAGCATCTTGACATTGGTCTCTTGTATTCCAACGTGGGCATTGAATGATTTGGAGCAAAAGCTGCTTCTCTACATCACAAAAACCCTTCTCTTTTTACAGGTTTTCTCAGCCATCGTACTGGCTTGGAAATGCTTCTATGGTCATTGATGGTACATGTGCATTTGAGTCCAAAGCTTTAGGCTTACTTATGCACTAAGCCAGGATTTGCATATCAAAGCACGACAATATTTGCTTTGTAATGTTAATTAAGTGCAATCGATTAACACTGAGCAAGCTTTGTTTGGCTGGCCTTTATTTGGTAAGGGCGACGACCTACCAGACGGATTTCCTTCAAGGTTACCTTAATATAAATTAGTATGTAAAGAAATTCTTTTCAAACGGAAAATGATACGGTCGGATTGTGAATTGCAAAACATAAAGGACTCCTTTATGGAAGGAATTCTTTACATAATAAAACCTTCCAGCAGGTCTACCTTAGCCAAAATAAAGGTGCGTTCTTGAATTCGGCCCAGTGTCAGTTATTTATGTCAGTCACTAAAGATAGCGTGTCAGCTATTATACGTCAGTCACTAAAGACAGAGTGTCAGTTATTATATGTCAGTCACTAAAGACAGAGTGTCAGTTATTATATGTCAGTCACTAAAGACAGAGTGTCAGTTATTATACCTCAGTCACTAAAGACAGTCACTAAAGATGGAGTGTCAATTATTATACGTCAGTCACTAAAGACAGTGTCAGTTATTATATACACCTGTGCAAAAGTTAAGCACCAGCAAAAACAATAGAACATGATGGTACAACTAGGCTGCCATACTTTTTGTCCCCGCGTTAGCTGACATAATTCCAAGTACGAAATGCACATGCATGCATGACTTCACGCCGCTTGATGTCCGTGCGTGGCGGGAAACAGCACACGTGTTCAGTTATGTAAAAGTCCAGTTTGAGGTGTAGAACATTACATACAGATTTAGGCGACAAGATTAGGAATTTTGTGTTCATGACCGTGGTTTATTTGTACAGAGAGAATTAGCTCTTGATTGTGAACCGCTATGGCAAGACGAAGGTTAAGTGATCGTGTGAAATGGCAAATCATAGGCATGCATACCACTGGTATGTCAAGCAGAGAGATTGGCAGACAGCTGAACATTAACCATACTGTAATCAGTCGTTTGATTGCAAAACATGGGCAAACTAACGAGGTGAAAGACAGGCCTAGATCTGGAAGACCGAAGAAGACTACTGCCCGTGATGATCGAGCCCTAGTACGCCTTGTTAGGAGATCTCCATTCACCAACAGCAGAGTGCTCAGCCAGCAATGGGAAACGTGCAATAGAGTGTCAATGTCTACCGTCAAAAGGAGACTGTATGCTGCTGGCATGAAAGCTAGGAGACCTGTCAGACGTCCTCTCCTCACTGCACACCACAAAGAGGAGCGTCTGAGGTGGTGCAACGAAAGAAGACACTGGAACATGAGATCCTGGAGACGGGTACACTGGTCCGATGAAAGTCGGTTCCTGCTTCATGCCACAGATGGTCGAACTCGTGTATGGAGGTCCAGACGCACGGCGTACGACCAACGTAACATCATGGAAGAAGTTCCATTTGGTGGAGGTTCCGTTATGATATGGGGGTGCATCTCATTTGATTGTAAGCTGGATCTGTTGACTGTACCTGGAACACTAAATGGACAAAGATATCAAGATTCCATACTGGATAGAGTTGTGGTCCCTCATTTTGTAAATCATGCACCTGGAACCCACCCTATATTCATGGATGACAACGCCCGACCACATCGTGCTAGAGCTGTGCATGAATACCTCCGCCAGAATGCCATCGAAACCCTACCATGGCCAGCAAGGAGCCCTGACATGAACCCTATTGAGCATATCTGGGACATTCTGGGAAACATGGTGAGAAGGAGGGATCCTCCTGTGCAGAACCTACAGGAATTAACAGACGCACTCCATCTTGAATGGCAACGAATACCACAATGGCGTATCAGTCGGTTGGTGACCAGCATGAGACGTCGTGTCCAGGCTGTCATCCAGGCACAAGGTGGATATACCCGGTATTAATAATGACAGTCTCAAACTCGTGCACAGATGTTAAACTTCGTTTTCAGACACCATTAATGACAATCTAGCCACGTGTGTCAACTGTAGGGCAATAGTTGTCAGTTGTGTCAACGTAACCATATTCAGGCCTCGTTTTCAAGTTCAAACAAAAACATACAGTGTTTCCCCACGATCATAATCAGCATTCCTCTAGTTGCATTATTACCTCTTGCACTAAGATGGATGGGTACATAAATGTTTATGCTATTGCTTTCTTCATAGCACATGAATATACCCTCGCATGTGCGTAAAAATAGGGTGGTGCTTAACTTTTGCACAGGTGTATACGTTAGTCACTAAAGACAGTGTCAGTTATTATATGTCAGTCACTAAAGACAGTGTCGGTTATTATACATTAGTCACGAAAGACCATGTCAGTTCTTATACGTCAGGCACTAAAGACAGTGTCAGTTATTATACGTCAGTCACTAAAGACAGTGTCAGTCATTACATGTCAGTCAACAAAGACAGAGCGCCAATTATTACATGAGAATCACTAAAGACAGAGCATCAATTATTACATGAGAATCACTAAAGACAGAGCGTCAGTCATTACACATCAGTCACTGTGACTAAAGACAGTGTCAGTTATTACATGTCAGTCACTGTGCCTAAAGACACAGCGTCAGTTATTACATGTTAGTCACTGTGACTAAAGACACTGCATCAATAATTACATGTTAGTCACTGTGCCTAAAGACACAGCGTCAGTCATTACATGTTAGTCACTGTGACTAAAGACAGTATCAGTCATTACACATCAGTCACTGTGACTAAAGACAGTGTCAGTTATTACATGTCAGTCACTAAGAAGAGAGCGTCAGTTATTATTACATGTCAGTTTGAATAGTCAATACCATTCGACTTAAAAATATTCTTCTTTACCTCTGTAATGGTAAGGAAAAATTTCAAGTTTCTCAAAGAAATATCACCATATAGACGAAAAGAAGAATACTTTTGAAAGATTACCACTGGAATGACTTGATCTGCTTCTGAGTCAGGCATTCCTGTGCAAAATTCTGCCATATATACCTTTCTTGGCCTGTAAATGGCCAGTCCATAAGACTATAGCAGAGGCCAATTCTGGTCGTCTTGCTAATGGATATTTCCAGTTTATCCAGCCATCATATATGTCATCATCAACTACGTGATTTGCAGGATGATGTCATAATTAATTACGGAATGAGTGATTCGACTTCGTCCATTTTAAATGTTTTATAGTCCAACACGTGGTATGAATTGTAGGTCTTTACCATTTAATAAACATTCTGTCAAATATTTTTAAACTGGGCGCTGTTGCTGCCATTTTCTGGAAATTGATAGTCATGGAGTTCATGGATCAATCCCAACACAAGCAAAGTGTGTGTGTGGAACTTAGCTAGGGATGGGTGGGGCTTAGCTAGGGATGGGTGGGTCGTAGCTAGGGATGGGTGGGGCATAGCTAGGGATGGGTGGGCCATAGCTAAAACTGGAAAGGTTCATTAAAGTTTAAGGCATGGTATCGTCTATCTGGGAATGTAAACTCATGATAACTCACTTGGCTTGCTGAATCTGTGTGTGTATTCTTTCTTTAGCACCTTGTGTTCCAGCCACTTTCTCCTTGTCTAATAACTCCTTGATGGTGGCCTGATAGCCCGGGACATTATGTATTACTTGAATGTGCCGGTCGCCACATGTCACTAAATACTTGCCCGTCTCATCAAACGATATGCATGAAATATCCTCTGAAGCACATATACATACAGGTCAAGGATATGATAAGTTTTGTTGTGGCATTATTAATATAAAACCCATTAATCGCATTATTATGTTGTAGTCATAATTTAAACCTTTAGTCAAGATTTGACAGGAAAATTAAAATTTATAATTAGTGAATGTCCATAGTGGTAACATTTGAAAAATAGTTTTTTGTGGCATACAAATGGGCATTTCTCAAGACCATTATCAATGATGCTTTTGGGCATTAAATGGTTAATGATGTGCTGTAAGAAGAACTAGAGGTCAATGTATCTTTCCAGTTAATACATCCGTCGTATGACATAATAATCCACCATATGTTATGAATGACGTAGATTAATATGTCACGAACGCATAATTGGTGACGGACTAAGCGTTGTTGCATGAATTGTATGGCTTTATTATTTAATAAACATTCCGTTGAATAGGTTGAAACTAATTTGACTGGGCTCTGTTGCTGCCATAGGCAGCAACAGCGCCCAGTCAAATTAGTTTCAAAATATTCAACAGCTTATCTGTATAGTTTTCTGGAAATTGATAGTCAGGGAGTACAGCGATCGATCTATCCCAACACGGGCGAGTTGTGGGTGGAGCTTAGCTAGAAATGGGTGGGGTATAGCTAATACTAGATTGCTTGTCAGGTCAGGGAGGGGCTGCTTCAAGTACTGGTTTGGGGAAATTTCCTCATAATGACATCAATGTTATAAAGGCGCACTAATATGACTGTTATAACTTACAGTAATGGCAATTATAAGCTTTTACCACAAAATGTCAACGTAAGATGATGCACATTTTAGGTTCAGATATTTTTAACAGAAGCGAGTTGCTGGCTTGTAAGAGCAAAAGGAGAAAGTTGTACTCATATACCATCATGACCATAGCAAGCTCACCCAATTTTCTACAGATTTCTATATTTTTCTATATAAATTTGCAAAATTTTCATCTAGTTAAATCTTTTAAAATACACCCTCGAACCTAGGTTCAGCAAGTCAAGTGACGATTAGTATGTATTTTAAATATATATATATAATTATGTAATTGATAACAATTTACAAACATAAACAAGATAATACCTAAATACTACGAACATCTGTTGACCGTTTTTCTGATGTACGACTTAAATAACATTCAGATTTGTCAGTCAGTCATAGAAATGTCTTAAAGTGTGTCATCATTAAGTCTAATATTGAATCAGAATGGTTGATCTGGTATGATTACCTCTCCTGAGCTGCCTCGTGCCTAGGGATGATTTGAGGTATGATTACCTCTCCTGAGCTGCTCGTGCCTAGTGATGATTTGAGGCATGATTACCTCCTGTGTGCTGCCTCATGCCTAGGCATGATTTGAGGTATGCTTACCTCTCCTGAGCTGCCTCGTGCCTAGTGATGATTTGAGGTATGATTACCTCTCCTGAGTTGCATCATGCCTAGTGATGATTTGAGGTATGCTTACCTCTCCTGAGCTGCCTCGTGCCTAGTGATTTGAGGTATACTTACCTCTCCTGAGCTGCCTCGTGCCTAGTGATGATTTGAGGTATACTTACCTCTCCTGAGCTGCCTCATGCCTAGGTATGATTACCTCTCCTGAGCTGCCTCGTGCCTAGTGATGATTTGAGATATGATTCCCTCTCCTAAGCTGCCTCGTGCCTAGTGATGATTTGAGGTATGCTTACCTCTCCTGAGCTGCCTCATGCCTAGTGATGGTTTGAGGTATGCTTACCTCTCCTGAGCTGCCTCATGCCTAGTGATGGTTTGAGGTATGCTTACATCTCCTGAGCTGCCTCATGCCTAGTGATAATTTGAGGTATGATTACCTCTCCTGCGCTGCCTCATGCCTAGTGATGATTTAAGGTATGATTACCTCCCATGTGCTGCCTCGTTCCTAGGGGTGATTTGAGGTATGATTAGCTCCCCTGAGCTGCCTCACGCCTAGTGATGATTTGAGGTATGATTACCTCTCCTGAGCTGCCTCGTTCCTAGGGATGATTTGAGGTATGATTACCTCTCCTGAGCTGCCTCGTTCCTAGGGATGATTTGAGGTATGCTTACCTCTCCTGAGCTGCCTCGTGCCTAGTAATTATTACAGGTATGATTACCTCTCCTGAGCTGCATCGTGCCTAGTGATGGTTTGAGGTATGCTTACCTCTCCTGAGCTGCCTCATGCCTAGTGATGATTTGAGGTATGATTACCTCCTGTGTGCTGCCTCATGCCTAGGCATGATTTGAGGTATGCTTACCTCTCCTGAGCTGCCTCGTGCCTACTGATGATTTGAGGTATGCTTACATCTCCTGAGCTGCCTCGTGCCTAGTGATGATTTGAGGTATGCTTACCTCTCCTGAGCTGCCTCGTGCCTAGTGATGATTTGAGGTATGCTTACCTCCTGTGTGCTGCCTCGTGATGGTGAGGTATGCTTACCTCCCGTGTGCTGCCTCGTGCCTAGTGATGGTTTGAGGTATGCTTACCTCCCGTGTGCTGCCTCGTGCCTAGTGATGGTTTGAGGTATGCTTACCTCCCGTGTGCTGCCTCGTGCCTAGTGATGGTTTGAGGTATGCTTACCTCCCGTGTGCTGCCTCGTGCCTAGTGATGGTTTGAGGTATGCTTACCTCCCGTGTGCTGCCTCGTGCCTAGTGATGGTTTGAGGTATGCTTACCTCCCGTGTGCTGCCTCGTGCCTAGTGATGGTTTGAGGTATGATTACCTCTCCTGAGCTGACTCATGCCTAGGGATGATTTGAGGTATGATTACCTCTAATGAGCTGCCTCATGCCTAGGGATGATTTGAGGTATGATTACCTCTCCTGAGCTGCCTCATGCCTAGGGATGATTTGAGGTATGATTACCTCTCCTGAGCTGCCTCGTGCCTAGTGATGATTTGAGGTATGCTTACCTCTCCTGAGCTGCCTCGTGCCTAGTGATGATTTGAGGTATGCTTACCTCCCGTGTGCTGCCTCGTGCCTAGTGATGGTGTGAGGTATGGTTACCTCCCGTGTGCTGCCTCGTGCCTAGTGATGGTTTGAGGTATGCTTACCGCCCGTGTGCTGCCTCGTGCCTAGTGATGGTTTGAGGTATGCTTACCTCCCGTGTGCTGCCTCGTGCCTAGTGATGGTTTGAGGTATGCTTACCTCCCGTGTGCTGCCTCGTGCCTAGTGATGGTTTGAGGTATGCTTACCTCCCGTGTGCTGCCTCGTGCCTAGGGATGATTTGAGGTATGATTACCTTTCCTGAGCTGCCTCGTGCCTAGTGATGATTTGAGGTATGATTACCTCTCCTGAGCTGCCTCGTGCCTAGTGATGGTGTGAGGTACGCTTACCGCCCGTGTGCTGCCTCGTGCCTAGTGATGGTTTGAGGTATGCTTACCTCCCGTGTGCTGCCTCGTGCCTAGTGATGGTTTGAGGTATGCTTACCTCCCGTGTGCTGCCTCGTGCCTAGTGATGGTTTGAGGTATGCTTACCTCCCGTGTGCTGCCTCGTGCCTAGTGATGGTTTGAGGTATGCTTACCTCCCGTGTGCTGCCTCGTGCCTAGTGATGGTTTGAGGTATGCTTACCTCCCGTGTGCTGCCTCGTGCCTAGCGATGGTTTGAGGTATGCTTACCTCCCGTGTGCTGACTCATGCCTAGCGATGGTTTGAGGTATGCTTACTTCCCGTGTGTCGCCTCGTACCTAGCGATGGTTTGAGGTATGCTTACCTCCCACGTGTTGCCTCGTGCCTAGTGATGGTTTGAGGTATACTTACCTCCCGTGTGCTGCCTCGTGCCTAGTGTTGGTTTGAGGTATGCTTACCTCCCATGTGCTGCCTCGTGCCTAGTGATGGTTTGAGGTATGCTTACCTCCCGTGTGCTGCCTCGTGCCTAGGGATGATTTGAGGTATGATTACCTTTCCTGAGCTGCCTCATGCCTAGTGATGATTTGAGGTATGATTACCTCTCCTGAGCTGCCTCGTGCCTAGTGATGATTTGAGGTATGATTACCTCTCCTGAGCTGCCTCGTGCCTAGTGATGGTGTGAGGTACGCTTACCGCCCGTGTGCTGCCTCGTGCCTAGTGATGGTTTGAGGTATGCTTACCTCCCGTGTGCTGCCTCGTGCCTAGTGATGGTTTGAGGTATGCTTACCTCCCGTGTGCTGCCTCGTGCCTAGTGATGGTTTGAGGTATGCTTACCTCCCGTGTGCTGCCTCGTGCCTAGTGATGGTTTGAGGTATGCTTACCTCCCGTGTGCTGCCTCGTGCCTAGTGATGGTTTGAGGTATGCTTACCTCCCGTGTGCTGCCTCGTGCCTAGTGATGGTTTGAGGTATGCTTACCTCCCGTGTGCTGCCTCGTGCCTAGTGATGGTTTGAGGTATGCTTACCTCCCGTGTGCTGACTCATGCCTAGCGATGGTTTGAGGTATGCTTACCTCCCGTGTGTTGCCTCGTACCTAGCGATGGTTTGAGGTATGCTTACCTCCCACGTGTTGCCTCGTGCCTAGTGATGGTTTGAGGTATACTTACCTCCCGTGTGCTGCCTCGTGCCTAGTGTTGGTTTGAGGTATGCTTACCTCCCATGTGCTGCCTCGTGCCTAGTGATGGTTTGAGGTATGCTTACCTCCCGTGTGCTGCCTCGTGCCTAGCGATGATTTGAGGTATGATTACCTTTCCTGAGCTGCCTCATGCCTAGTGATGATTTGAGGTATGCTTACCTCTCCTGAGCTGCCTCGTGCCTAGTGATGATTTGAGATATGCTTACCTCCCGTGTGCTGCCTCGTGCCTAGTGATGATTTGAGGTATGATTACCTCTCCTGAGCTGCCTCGTGCCTTGGGATGATTTGAGGTATGATTACCTTTCCTGAGCTGCCTCATGCCTAGTGATGATTTGAGGTATGCTTACCTCCCGTGTGCTGCCTCGTGCCTAGTGATGATTTGAGGTATGATTACCTCTCCTGAGCTGCCTCGTGCCTAGGGGTGAGGTATGCTTACCTCTCGTGTGCTGCCTCATGCCTAGTGATGGTTTGAGGTATGCTTACCTCCCGTGTGCTGCCTCGTGCCTAGTGATGGTTTGAGGTATGCTTACCTCCAGTGTGCTGCCTCGTGCCTAGTGATGGTTTGAGGTATGCTTACCTCCCGTGTGTTGCCTCATACCTAGTGATGGTTTGAGGTATGCTTACCTCCCGTGTGCTGACTCATGCCTAGTGATGGTTTGAGGTATGATTACCTCTCCTGAGCTGCCTCGTGCCTAGTGATGGTGTGAGGTACGCTTACCGCCCGTGTGCTGCCTCGTGCCTAGTGATGGTTTGAGGTATGCTTACCTCCCGTGTGCTGCCTCGTGCCTAGTGATGGTTTGAGGTATGCTTACCTCCCGTGTGCTGCCTCGTGCCTAGTGATGGTTTGAGGTATGCTTACCTCCCGTGTGCTGCCTCGTGCCTAGTGATGGTTTGAGGTATGCTTACCTCCCGTGTGCTGCCTCGTGCCTAGTGATGGTTTGAGGTATGCTTACCTCCCGTGTGCTGCCTCGTGCCTAGTGATGGTTTGAGGTATGCTTACCTCCCGTGTGCTGCCTCGTGCCTAGTGATGGTTTGAGGTATGCTTACCTCCCGTGTGCTGACTCATGCCTAGCGATGGTTTGAGGTATGCTTACCTCCCGTGTGTTGCCTCGTACCTAGCGATGGTTTGAGGTATGCTTACCTCCCACGTGTTGCCTCGTGCCTAGTGATGGTTTGAGGTATACTTACCTCCCGTGTGCTGCCTCGTGCCTAGTGTTGGTTTGAGGTATGCTTACCTCCCATGTGCTGCCTCGTGCCTAGTGATGGTTTGAGGTATGCTTACCTCCCGTGTGCTGCCTCGTGCCTAGCGATGATTTGAGGTATGATTACCTTTCCTGAGCTGCCTCATGCCTAGTGATGATTTGAGGTATGCTTACCTCTCCTGAGCTGCCTCGTGCCTAGTGATGATTTGAGATATGCTTACCTCCCGTGTGCTGCCTCGTGCCTAGTGATGATTTGAGGTATGATTACCTCTCCTGAGCTGCCTCGTGCCTTGGGATGATTTGAGGTATGATTACCTTTCCTGAGCTGCCTCATGCCTAGTGATGATTTGAGGTATGCTTACCTCCCGTGTGCTGCCTCGTGCCTAGTGATGATTTGAGGTATGATTACCTCTCCTGAGCTGCCTCGTGCCTAGGGGTGAGGTATGCTTACCTCTCGTGTGCTGCCTCATGCCTAGTGATGGTTTGAGGTATGCTTACCTCCCGTGTGCTGCCTCGTGCCTAGTGATGGTTTGAGGTATGCTTACCTCCAGTGTGCTGCCTCGTGCCTAGTGATGGTTTGAGGTATGCTTACCTCCCGTGTGTTGCCTCATACCTAGTGATGGTTTGAGGTATGCTTACCTCCCGTGTGCTGACTCATGCCTAGTGATGGTTTGAGGTATGCTTACCTCCCATGTGCTGCCTTGTGCCTAGTGATGGTTTGAGGTATGATTACCTCCCGTGTGCTGCTTCATGCCTAGTGATGGTTTGAGGTATGCTTACCTCCCGTGTGCTGACTCATGCCTAGTGATGGTTTGAGGTATGCTTACCTCCCGTGTGCTGCTGGAAGGATGTGTTTGTTATAACTTAACCCATCGTGTGTTAACTTAATGCTCTAATGGTAAATCCCGCCAAAAACCACCTCTGCAGAGGTCTTGTGTAATACTCATTATGCAGGCTGAGAAAAATATTTTTGAAAATTTACTACTGGAATGACTGGCTCTGTTACCAAGCCAGTCACTCCAGTGGTAAATTTCCAAAAAAACCTCTTCTGGTATCCAAATGGACACTCACTAAGCCAAAATGTAGATTTTCCTGACCATAAACCTTTAATGGTCAAGCCGGCATGGTTTATGTGCAGAGGTGTAGCGTTGTATAAGATAGTGTTATTCTCACAGTCTTATAGCATGGTTTATGTGCAGAGGTGTAGCGTTGTATAAGATAGTGTTATTCTCACAGTCTCATAGCATGGTTTATGTGCAGAGGTGTAGCGTTGTATAAGATAGTGTTATTCTCACAGTCTCATAGCATGGTTTATGTGCAGAGGTGTAGCGTTGTATAAGATAGTGTTATTCTCACAGTCTCATAGCATGGTTTATGTGCAGAGGTGTAGCGTTGTATAAGATAGTGTTATTCTCACAGTCTCATAGCATGGTTTATGTGCAGAGGTGTAGCGTTGTATAAGATAGTGTTATTCTCACAGTCTCATAGCATGGTTTATGTGCAGAGGTGTAGCGTTGTATAAGATAGTGTTATTCTCACAGTCTCATAGCATGGTTTATGTGCAGAGGTGTAGCGTTGTATAAGATAGTGTTATTCTCTCAGTCTCATAGCATGGTTTATGTGCAGAGGTGTAGCGTTGTATAAGATAGTGTTATTCTCACAGTCTCATAGCATGGTTTATGTGCAGAGGTGTAGCGTTGTATAAGATAGTGTTATTCTCACAGTCTCATAGCATGGTTTATGTGCAGAGGTGTAGCGTTGTATAAGATAGTGTTATTCTCACAGTCTCATAGCATGGTTTATGTGCAGAGGTGTAGCGTTGTATAAGATAGTGTTATTCTCACAGTCTGATAGCATGGTTTATGTGCAGAGGTGTAGCGTTGTATAAGATAGTGTTATTCTCACAGTCTCATAGCATGGTTTATGTGCAGAGGTGTAGCGTTGTATAAGATAGTGTTATTCTCACAGTCTCATAGCATGGTTTATGTGCAGAGGTGTAGCGTTGTATAAGATAGTGTTATTCTCACAGTCTGATAGCATGGTTTATGTGCAGAGGTGTAGCGTTATATAAGATAGTGTTATTCTCACAGTCTCATAGCATGGTTTATGTGCAGAGGTGTAGCGTTGTATAAGATAGTGTTACTCTCACAGTCTCATAGCATGGTTTATGTGCAGAGGTGTAGTGTTGTATAAGATAGTGTTATTCTCACAGTCTCATAGCATGGTTTATGTGCAGAGGTGTAGTGTTGTATAAGAGTGTTATTCTCACAGCATGGTATATGTGCAGAGGTGTAGCGTTGTATAAGATAGTGTTATTCTCACAGTCTTATAGCATGGTTTATGTGCAGAGGTGTAGCGTTGTATAAGATAGTGTTATTCTCACAGTCTCATAGCATGGTTTATGTGCAGAGGTGTAGTGTTGTATAAGATAGTGTTATTCTCACAGTCTCATAGCATGGTTTATGTGCAGAGGTGTAGCGTTGTATAAGATAGTGTTATTCTCACAGTCTTATAGCATGGTTTATGTGCAGAGGTGTAGCGTTGTATAAGATAGTGTTATTCTCACAGTCTCATAGCATGGTTTATGTGCAGAGGTGTAGCGTTGTATAAGATAGTGTTATTCTCACAGTCTTATAGCATGTTCTTTGATCACTATCGTAAGTACCTTTAGATGTTCTTCTGTTCAACCTAAACATGGTACCGTTTTAAACAGAATCGTGTGTAGAGATTTTGAAAATTAGCAACATCACGCACACACAGCTCCATATGCATGTACATATGTACACAGACACATTGTGCGCGCGGACACACGCACACACACACACACGCACGCACGCACGCACGCACGCACGCACGCACACGCACACACACACACACACACACTGCCAAGAACACGCAAATACATAAACGCAAACATACAGATATGCATGTATGTACGGCCACAGCGGCTTGTACCTGAATGTAAATCTTCTAAAATCTGCTCCTGCTTGCTGGTTATTAAGTTCACCATGGTAACATTGCTCCCCAGTGCTATGGCGATGACCCTTGCATCTGGTGATAGGACAATGCGTCCTACATTCGGACAATTAAACTTTCCAGTCTGCAGTAGATGCGCGTCTTCCTGAAGTTCATAGCGGACTGCAAGAAATAGCAGACTTTTATCACTATTAGAGCAACTTGTGTTAGGCATGTTGGTCTGGTAAGTACAAGTGTGTCAAAGCAGAAAGCTTTCCTGAGCATAGCACTTCCAACAGATAGCTGAAAATGCTTCCAAAACAAAATAAAATGTACTCTTGATATTGTGAAAGTAATTTGATTAGAAGCAAAATTGCTGCTTAAGGTAGTAATGACGTCCAATCAAAGTAAGTCTAAAATATTCAACAGAACATTGCTTACATCGTGTTCAAAATTGTGCTTTTCCGCATCAGATAATTAAGCATATTTATGAATAACATGATTGACTTTTACGTCAGAAATCAATCAACGTGCTCATAAGAGTGCTTACCTGAATCCTGATTTTAGTCAATGTCAACTAGTAGTGGCATATTACTGACTTAGTACATGTAGATACCTTAGACATGCCTACCTAAAACCTGCCCACACCCCGGCCATACATGTAAGGCAGCATCACCTTCCAGTATCACTATGGCCAAACACGATGATAGCGTTTTCTCTATTGTAACAAGTTCTGACAGCAACAGCAACATGAGGGTTAATATCAAGTGAAATTCTGACAGCAGCAGCACGAGGGTTAACATTGTGACATTCTGATGCTGCAGCAGTATGAGGGTTAATGCACGCATGCACACACACACACTCGAGATCAGACACTTACTTTTTGTGTCCCAAAACATCCAGGTATTATCCTTGGATAGCGACACCATTCTGAAATATTAACAGAAACCTACTTTTAATACAGTACACGATGTAAGAAATGTTTTATTGAATATTTTGAACATAATTGAATTGGAAGACACATCAGGCAGCAATGTCTTCTAATCCGATTATGTTCAAAATATTCAACAGTACATCTTTATTTTGTTTTGTAAACTTGTTAAGTTATTTTTTAGCTGTAGCGTACGCAAGAAGTCAGCCTGCACAGTAAGACAGAGCAGTGATGACAGTGAAGCTAAACATTTGGCTTCAGCAATCTGTACGCTTATGCTTGTTCTACTCTTGTTAGATCCAAAAGTATGAAGGATTTGAGCTCTGATTTTTGGCTCCTTTTATACTCTGGTCTGGGAACTGAATGTGGACCAGGATATGATCAAGGTTCGGGCGATGGTGTCTTTAGACTGCCATGTTCAACTTTTATTAATTTTTTGCTGGTTTGAAAATATTTCTTGGCAGTTCACGAAATTTTATGGTGGTTAAAAGTATTGCTATGAATTGAGCAGTTCAGATGTTTGATTTTGGGTGTTGGTGGAGATATTGGGTGTGTCTGTTGGTGAGAGTTAGACGGAGTAAAACAACCGTCCAAAGGCAACAAAGAAAACAATGTATTTTGTAGACTGTCCACTGTTATGCATATATCTATGTGGTCATTTCATGTTTGAATACACCACCCACATTCTATCGCATAAACTGAGTACTTCCAATATTTTTAATATGTCCTTAGAATGTCTATTGAACCACATACAAGATGAGAGCAGGCAGGGATGCAATAACAGAACAGGGATGTGTAGTTTTAATTTCGCAGCAGAAACGTGATTTTTAATGCATTTTATGGGAGATAACTATTTAAAATAAACAGATTTTCGTGAAATGGAATCCCTCGTGTTGTTGAGGAAAACATTTTCATCCAATGTTATTTTCCATGTGAGAGAAATGTAAGTGTGAGTCAAATCCAATAAGATATACTATATACACTCAAGAAACATAGGCACATGTTTTTATTATAAAAGCTGCTGAAGATTTGAGAACAATTTGACTGGAAGAAATCTACACAATTCGTAAATATTACAATATTACATAGAATGAAATGATGGACTGAGGAAAGCATGTTATATATAATGACTAGATAGAATCATTGTTGAAATATTAATATCAACCTGCTATAATCACTGTTAAAGCTGAAGCTACATATACGTGGTTAGATTTGGCAGACTAAAATTAGTCAGTTACTTTGTCAGTTAGTTAGTTGGTACCTGATTCCCCATCAAAATACTACTGCAGAAAATTTGGAGCCGGGTACCCGTCTCACTTAACCCTTTTTGTCGCCTGTTTTGATGGCATAAGAAAACGTCATTTTTTTTGTCTGCTAAGACATCAAAAAGCGTGCATATGAAACAAGAGGTGTCGCTCACCTGGAATGATTGGCGACTGGCACAAACAAAATCAGATTACCACTGTAAAAACTTACCAATCAAATTTCTGTGAAGAAAGTTTAATCAAGTTTTATTAAAATTAGCCCAGTGGTTGCTAATTTTAAGCCTTTGTATGGTTTTCTCAGAAATTTGCAGACAATACAAGATGTCCGCCAAAAATGTTATATGTTGATCGACATGTTTTTTCTGACATATCAACTTTCCATGGACAAATTTTAATGGCGCTTTGGCCCTAATCATAACAACCAAATTTCGGCCCGATCTGTTCAGCAGTTCTGACACACTAGGTCATCCAAGATGGCTGCCGAACCATTTGGCAAATTAAGTTCCCTCGAACAAACTTGGTTCAGCTCTTGCCCTAGATAATATTTCATGAGGTCTGCATCGATCCCCAAGCAGCTTCAGATTTTAAGACATTTCTAACAAGAGCTCCGCAAACGGCGCATAATACCCCGCCATGATGACAAAATATTTATTTCTTCCTCAGACCAGTAATCCTTACTAAGTGTCAAAGCGATCCGCTAAACGGTCAAGGAGGTATCATCCGGAAACCAATTTTCAAGATGGCCACCGGTGGCTGGCAGCCATGTTGGATTTTGGATCATTGTCAATCTCGATAGGTTTCTTCCCCAGACGTAGTCCAACCACCCTATGAAGTTTCATAGCAATCCGATAAACGATAACGGAGTTATCATCTGGAAATCAATTTTCAAGATGGCCACCGGTGGCCATCTTGGATTTCGGATCATTGTCAATTTTGATAGATTTCTTCCCCAGACCTAGTCCACCCACTCTATGAAGTTTCAAAGCGGTCCGATAAACGGTAACGGAGTTATCATCCAGAAACCAATTTTCAAGATGGCCACCTGTGGTTGGCGGCCATCTTGGATTTCGGATCAGCATCGATTTTGATAAGTTTCTTCCTTCCGCAGACTTAGTCCAACCATTCTATGAAGTTTCAAAGCGATTCGATAAACGGTAACGGAGTTATAATCCAGAAACCAATTTTCAAGATGGCTACCGGTGGCTGGCGACCATCTTGGATTTCCGATCGTTGTCAATTTCGATAGGTTTCTTCCCCAGTCCTGGTCCAACCACTCCATGACGTTTCAATGCGATCTGACAAACGGTAACTGAGTTATCATCCAGAAACCAATTTTCAAGATGGCCACCAGTGGCTGGCGGCCATCTTGGATTTCAATAGGTTTCTTCCCCAGGCCTAGTCCCACCACCATATGAAGTTTCAATGCGATCCGACATACGGTAATGGAGTTATCATCCGGAAACCAATTTTCAAGATGGCCACCTGTGTCTGGCGGCCATTTTGGATTTCGGATCAGTATCGATTTCGATAGGTTTCTGCCTTCAGCAGACTTAGTCCAACCATTCTATGAAGTTTCAAAGCGTTCCGATAAACGGTAACAGAGTTATAATCCAGAAACCAATTTTCAAGATGGCTACCGGTGGCTGGCGGCCATCTTGGATTTTGGATCATCGTCAATTTCGATAGGTTTCTTCCCCCCAGGCCTAGTCCCACCACCCTATGAAGTTTCAATGCGATCCGACAAACGGTAACAGTTATCATCTGGAAACCACTCTGCCGCCCGCCCGCCTGGACGGACGGCGCCATTACATTATATCCCACCAAATTTTTGGGCGGGGTATAAAAATGGACCGAAATACAAGATAACCATCGGCCCAATTGGCCAATCGGCTTCAGTTGAACAAACTTGAATCTCTGCCCTAAGGTTCTCGAGAAGACATTTTAAATTTCCCATTTCTTTAGTATGGGCATATTTGGCGGGATAATAACCCAAGATCGCCGCCAAACCATTTATCCGACAGCTCCAAAAATGGCAAATTTGAGCTCAGAATACCCAAAAACTTATATAAAACCAATTTCGGCATCAAAATCATCAAATAAAAAAATCCAATATGGGTACCAAAATGCTACATTTTGATTGCCCCCCCCCCCCCACGGCGGCCATGTTCTTTGATGGATTAACTTCCCTTGAACAAACTTTAATGGCTCCTAGTCTCTAATCATATCTCCCAAATTTCGGCCTGATCCCTTCAGCGGTTCTGGAGAAGCCCTAAGGATGCTTCCGTACAAATATAATTGAAATCAGCCCAGTAGTTCACGAGAGGAAGATATTAAAAATTTCCAATTGCTTTAGTATGGGAGACTTTGGCGGGAAAATAATCCGAGATGGCCACCAAACTGTTTATCCGAGTTTCGAAAATGGAAAATTTGAGCCCAGAACACCAAAAAACCTATTAAATTTGCAGCCTCAAAATCCCTCAAATAAAAAAATCAAATATGGCCGCCAAACACGCCATATTTTGATTGGGCCATGGCGGCCATTTTTCTTTACGGTTCAACTTCCCTTGAACAAACTTTAATGGCCCTTAGTTCCTAATCATATCTGCCAAATTTCGACCCGATCCCTTCAGCGGTTCTGGAGAAGTCGTTTTCGCTAAAACTAGGTCAACCAAGATGGCCACCGAACCATCTGACCAATCAAGTTCACTTGAACAAACTTGGTATAGCTCTTACCCTAGATCATATTTCATGACGTTTGCATCAATCCCCTAAGCAGTTTCGGAGATTTTCCTAAAATCGGCCAAAATCCAAGATGGCCATCGGGCAAATTGGTCGATCGGCTTCGTCTGCACAAACCTGGATCCCTATGGCCTAAGGATGCTTGCTGCCAAATATAATTGAAATCGACCCAGTGGTTCTTGAAAACTCGCTTATAGGAAAAGTTGATGGACGGATGGTCGCCATGGCATAAGCTCACTTGGCCTTTCAGGTGGGACGAATATCGGTCTTGGGAACAATGACATACAATAAGAAAGTATAATTTCATCAAATATAATTAGTTAGTGAAATATTTGCCGATCCGCCATTTTGCCTTTTACAGCAATTTCGTACTAACCATTTGCGACTGAGCTCGGCTGGCTGGTCGACTATAGTGAACTACACATAGTTAACAATTTCAAGCTTGACCATGATTTAGTCAACTATAGTTAACTAAGGTTCGCCAGTTGAACTTGACCTATGTTAATATGCCGTACCTACTAGAATCATTGTTGAAACTCAATCTATACATGTATTAATATTTGCTAGAATCATTGTGAAATATTAATACTGACATAGAATCATTGTGCCGTATTACTACTGACCTCCTAGAATCATTGTGAAATATTAATACTGACCTGCTAGAATCATTGTGAAATATTAATACTGACCTCCTAGAATAATTGTGATATATTAATACTGACCTCCTAGAATAATTGTGATATATTAACACTGACCTCCTAGAATCATTGTGAAATATTAATACTGACCTCCTAGAATCATTGTGAAATATTAATACTGACCTCCTAGAATCATTGCGAAATATTAATACCGACCTGCTAGAATCATTGTGAAATATTAATACCCACCTCCTAGAAACATTGTGAAATATTAATACTGACCTCCTAGAATAATTGTGATATTTTAATACTGACCTCCTAGAATCATTGTGAAATATTAATACTGACCTCCTAGAATCATTGTGAAATATTAATACTGACCTCCTAGAATCATTGTGAAATATTAATACTGACATAGAATCATTGTGAAATATTAATACTGACCTCCTAGAATCATTTTGAAATATTAATACTGACCTCCTAGAATCATTGTGAAATATTAATACTGACATAGAATCATTGTGAAATATTAATACTGACCTCCTAGAATCATTTTGAAATATTAATACTGACCTCCTAGAATCATTGTGAAATATTAATACCGACCTCCTAGAATCATTTTGAAATATTAATACTGACCTCCTAGAATCATTGTGAAATATTAATACCGACCTCCTAGAATCATTGTGAAATATTAATACTGACCTCCTAGAATTATTGTGAAATATTAATACTGACCTCCTAGAATTATTGTGAAATATTAATACTGACCTGCTAGAATCATTGTGAAATATTAATACTGACCTCCTAAAATAATTGTGATATATTAATACTGACCTCCTAGAATAATTGTGATATATTAACACTGACCTCCTAGAATCATTGTGAAATATTAATACTGACCTCCTAGAATCATTGTGAAATATTAATACTGACCTCCTAGAATCATTGTGAAATATTAATACCGACCTGCTAGAATCATTGTGAAATATTAATACCCACCTCCTAGAAACATTGTGAAATATTAATACTGACCTCCTAGAATAATTGTGATATATTAATACTGACCTCCTAGAATCATTGTGAAATATTAATACTGACCTCCCAGAATCATTGTGAAATATTAATACTGACCTCCTAGAATCATTTTGAAATATTAATACTGACCTCCTAGAATCATTGTGAAATATTAATACCGACCTCCTAGAATCATTGTGAAATATTAATACTGACCTCCTAGAATCATAGTGAAATATTAATACTGACCTGCTAGAATCATTGTGAAATATTAATACCCACCTCCCAGAATCATTGTGAAATATTAATACTGACCTCCCAGAATCATTGTGAAATATTAATACTGACCTCCTAGAATCATTTTGAAATATTAATACTGACCTCCTAGAATCATTGTGAAATATTAATACCGACCTCCTAGAATCATTGTGAAATATTAATACTGACCTCCTAGAATCATTGTGAAATATTAATACTGACCTGCTAGAATCATAGTTGAAACTGAAGCTATAGACCGCTGCTTTGTGTCCCTTCAGCTCAAATGCACGCTCCACTGACTTGAAATGGCCATTTTTATCAAAGCCTACATCCCACACTTTCACATCCGGTGTAAATCCTAAATACATGAGTAATAATACATGTGTAGGTACTGCGGCATGAGACAACACATACTGACCTGCACGTTTACATATTAGTATGTTTAGAAGAGCAATAACGCAAATTTCAGTTGATTTCCATTTGAAAATCATGTTCCCCATTTCATTTGACCAATTACAAATTCTATCAGTTTTCCACAATAGTTTTCAATTTAGAGGTCAGCAGATTTCCATAATATGAGAAATGATATCACGGAAGTGGTTTGATCACTGGATCTGCTTCAGTCTTTAACAGAACTCTATTTCAGATTTGTCTTACAATACTTAAATTGTGCACACTATGCCACGTCATTATCGCTAATGAAACAAGAACGACAATCAGAGATTGCTAAGTATGACCCCATTCCGCCAAGCACAACCTCCAACCCAAAACTGGTAAAGATCCCTTTAATAGAACTGGATTTATCATCTGGAAATGCATAATTACGTCATTAATTAGGGCACCATTACCTTAACCGTTGACCACAAAATCGAAAGTTCTTCGGACCAACAAGCACAACCTCCAACCCCAAACTGGTAAAGATCCCTTTAATAGAACTGGATTTATCATCTGGAAATGCATAATTACGTCATTAACTAGGGCACCATTACCTTGACCGTTGACCACAAAATCAATAGGGTTCTTCGGACTAACAAGGACAATCTCCCACACAAGATTGGTAACGATCCCTTCAAATAGAACTCGAGTTATCATGTGGAAACACAATATAACGTTATTACTTAGGTCACCATGATCATGGCCTTTGACCCCAAAATTGATAAGCTTCTTCAGATACCCAAAACCAACCTTCAAACCAAGTTTGGTGGTTGCTCCAGTAGAGCTAGAGTTCTCCCACTGGATGGACAGACAAACGGATGGACGAACTGGCAAAGCAAATGCTATATACTTTCATATATATCAATATGGGGGCAATCATTTATATATAACTTTACACGCACACTCCAGAAATTGATAGCTTTTCATTGGTGTTTGAATTAATAGTAGGCACAAGAATGTAAACTATTTCTCCAAATTTTATTTATTATTTAACTAAATTAAGTGTGTCAAATGTTAAAGAGAAAAAAAGCAAAAAAATTGTATTTAGAAACTTACACAGGACCGGCCTGAAACTTACCACAAGAAGCGATAAATCTGCCACATGGAGAGATGCTGCCTTGATAGTTCCTCACCTGTCGTGTATCAACCACAGCTAACTGCTGACCTACAGTGAAAACAATCAATAATCATTGTGATAAAACTCATATACTACTGTATGAATCAATTACAGACAACTACATGACTCTAATCATAACAATTTCAGCGACTGACTGATATTATAGATACTATTATGTCCCTGTTTAACAGATAGGCATTATCGTTCATGAATAATCATTATCATTCATGAATAATCATTATCATTCATGAATAATGACTCTATATGACAATAATCTTATATCCAGCTGAACCGGTCATCATCTTTGGAGGTAGGATCATAAGATCTTGATCATTTGATGAGATATACATGAAGAAATACACAAGACAACTAAAGAACGAGATAATGGAATTATAATAAACTGTTGAATGGTAACTTTATATAGTAATAGAACAACTGTCATCAGCAAAGTAACAGAAATAAATCAAAATAATGAAAACAGAGCATCATCTAAACATGCTTTATGTGCCTATTATTGGTTCCTCCATTTTGCCTGAATTGGGACCAGTTAGTCATATCCGCCATGTCAGCATGGCCTTTGTTTTCAGCTGCTTGCGGAGGCATACTCCAAACTGACTACAATTCAGCGTGCCGTTGTATAAAAGTTTGGAAGTCTATCACCATATATACGGTCATTGGGAACAGCGTATTCCATTCGTGTGCGTGTGTGCGTGCCTGTGTGCATGCATACATATAAATTGGTTCAAATTTAAACATAAGAAAGGGCGTGACCATACACTACGATTCTACATCTTTTGCTGTGATCCGAAAATGCCTATGTACCTTTAATTCTATAATATCGGAAATTAACAGAGCTTCAAATCAATTAGATAACAAGGCAGATAGAACATAATAATGAACGTTGTATACGATATGAAGAGAGACAATTTTTTAAAAGATTTTATTTATGACACAATTCTACTACATGTACCTTTGATTGTCCAAAGCTTCATGGTGGTGTCAGCATAACATGCCATTATAAACCTGCCATTTGTTGCCACACCGATATCTATGACATCCTCCTCAGATGACTGGAGGAGACAAGAACAGATTATTTATAAATCACTACATGACCTCTGTACATGTTTTACAATACACTGGAGAGATAGGATGAGATGAGGAAACATGTCAATTCAATGTTCCAGAGTATCCATCTATCTATCCGACGTCATATGACGCGCGTAGGATGATGTCATAATAATTACATCATAAATGATTCTATTTAGCCTGTCTTTAACTCTTAATAGTCTGACACGTTGTACAAATTGTGTGTCTAGTCAAATTAGTTTCAAAATATTCAATAGCTTACCTGTACAGTTTTCTGGAAATTGATAGTCAGGGAGTTCAGAGATCGATCGATCACAACATGAATGAGGTGTGGGTGGAGCTAGAGATGGGCGGGGCATAGCTAAAAATGGAAAGCTCCATTGGCTCGGTTAATCTGTTTGTCGGCATCCAATTTTGGTTGTCTTTGGATTAGCCAATCATCTTATATCTCAGGATTGCTTCACCCTATTGAAACTAAGCTACATGTAGTAAATATGCCTACCTATATTAAGCGGATCAGAGCCATAATGTCAAGTCATTGCGACCTTGGTATCACTCAGGATTTCAATACTAACTTATGTTTAGCTCAACTTATTGGAACTAAACATGGACATACAATTACCTAAATCAGTAGACGCAGTGCAATGACATTGAACCGTATGAGGTCATGGCCCTTGATAGAAATGTAGATTTGTATTTAGAGATGAAGTCAGTTATTTAGACAAGTCGTCATTTTACAATATTCTAGAGCAAGACCGCTGCTTATGCTTCTAGTCTACTTTCGACCTGGATTCTGTTGCACCTATTTGACATCGCCATGACAGTTTGAGATCGCTCAATCAAATTAGTTCCAAAATATTCATTACCTGTATAGTTTTCTGGAAATTAATCAGCTTATGAAATAGCTCATTTTGTAGCCAAATGTTAACAGTTTTGTAGGCATTAGATAAATTTTAACATGTCTTAATTTCGACAATTTAATGGTGCATAAAAAAGTGTTTGACAAAACTGTAAACATAATCTCAAGATGCATGATGATAATAAATCTCTATGGAGATAGAAATGTAGAGGAGAAGGTGGCAGTTAGAGTGTTATGAGGAGGAGTAAGAGGAGGTTTGGAAGTTCATCCAAGGGTGAGGATAATGGGCTAGCAGGGTATGAAATAATGGTCGGACATCGGTCATGTCCGATCAAATCTGGATGGGTAAAATTTTTTTTACTGAACATGAATTTTGGGGAAAATCTGCAAATTTTGGAAAAAGAGAACAAGTGAACAATGTTGGTATCGCACTCAAATACGATAGATCGATCGAGCGTGAGTTTGTGCGTCATTTGCACATTTCTAAGTGAAAACGATATTCACCTTGGTTACCAGTATTCGTGATCTGTCAAAACGCGTCATACCGGCAAATTCATCCTAGAGGTTGGTCTTACAATAGCTAATTGTCCCGGGAATAGTGTAAACCTTTTATACTGGCGAATTTTCTGATTTCTAATGAGGGATATAGACCGTGGGTGACTTGAAAATTAAGTCATACGGCGAATAAATGACAGATAAAATTGCATAGAACATCTGATAAATGATACCACTCAAAATCTTGTCATTTCGCTAGTCTGAAAATGATCGAGTCGATGCAAAATTAGCAATGGCGGATCTACAAAATCTGCCACTGCGCATGAGTTAGTGATGTGTTCTTACACACCTTCTGTCATGAGAAGAGAATTTGGTCTCGCAATTTCATTGGTTGTTGGACATAATTATATCTAGAAAATCCAATGACATTACGTGAGAGATTTTCACAGAAGTTTGAGACGCGTTCTTTCACGCCTTCGATACTGAAGAAGCTAATTCTTCCTCGCGATTTCCTTGGTAGCTGTATATAGAAAACCAATGAAATAGCAGGCAAGTTCATAAATAATCGCACTGTAGAACACTTGACAACACGCACGTTACCATTATATTAGCGTTCTACAATTAACCATTTAATCGTCAAATTTGCCTAAAGATTTTAATTAAAAATAGTTAATGGCCATTTGCTGGTCAAGAGATTATTTTTGAAAATTTACCACGGGAATGACTGTCTCAGTTACTGAATAAGCCATTTCAATGGAAAACTTCAAAAATAATCTCTTGACCTGCAAGTGAACATTTATCAGGAAAACTATCACAAGCCTTCTTTGACTAATGTGTTCTAAAGTGAAAGATTTTTTAAATTTAAATGTACATGACTGTGACAGCAGTTGATGTGTTGCTAAAATGGCATCTGAGCGAAAAGTGCCCAAAGGGGCAACCCTTGCTAAATGGAGGACCGAGTATAAGTGGTTAAGTCCTCATTTTCTGGGTCCTACAGTTGACTATGAAATTGTTCTATCTTTATGCATTTTCTCCTTTTTTCAGGACAAAATGGGTAAAAATAGAACAATTTCACAGCCAACCGAAAACCTATATTTTTCTCCAGAAATGCAGGAGATGGCCTCTGACAGCATCTAGATTTAAAAAGGTTAGTCAACTTCCGCTTTTTTGTCAGATCAAATTGACTCTCCTTATTTCAGACCCCGAGTCACTATTATAGAGTAGTATATACATGTGTGTATATATCTTACTTGTTCAAACTCTGTAGCGAGTGTAAAGTTAATAACATTTCCACCTTTCTTGTCATCTTTCTTCCCAATACGGTACACTCTTAATGCTCCATTCTTATACATGCTCATCAACAGAGCCCTGTAAGGGAGGTCAAAGGTCACAAGGGTACATACATTGGAACAAAGAATACAAAAGAACATGAATTTTCAACAACAGTAACAAGGGTACAAGGTCACATGAGTACGTGCATTTTGAACAATAAATCGGTTTAGTCTAACACAAGCTATTGTCTGGAAACTGTATAATTAACATTTATATTATTCAAGGGGAATAACTCTGGCAATTACAGACGGAACCTAATGAAACATGAACTTGACCTCCACCTCAGTAGTATTTAGGGCTGCGCAATATAGCGATACCACATTGAAAACCGATATCAACACTAACGGTTTCAAAGCTGCCTATAAAATAAAGATATCGAAAAACTAAATACGAACATATTTTCAGTTTTTTCTATCATCACTGTTAAAAATGAAAGCCACTAGCCAGCGACAATCGGGAAAAATGCAATGAGTAACATTGATGCCTAAGACATATTTTTCCGGGAAATATCCACATCATTTAGGCCACTCCTGCTGATCATCATTCTCATTCTCTCATTGGCTAGCATGACAAAAATTATCCAATCACTATACATGAAGAATTTTTTTTCATTTAATCAAGTAGTGCCTGATGCTTTATGATCTTTGCCAAAATAAATGGTTATACACACATGGCATTACATAGCTAACACATGCTTGATAGACTGTTGAAAGTGGAATATCTTTTTACGCCTGATTGTGTTTAAAACAAACTCTTCGACTAGCATGTGAATTTAACATGCTTATAATAACAGCCAGGTTACGCAATCAATCTAGATAATTAGGAAAAGAAGTCTGACATATACAGGTTGAACTATTCATGGAAGTTTGCTTGAAGATGCGCATTCGTATTCTCACAAGATCTCATACACCAGCATGAGAGAGCAAGATAACTGAGCAATCCCAACTTCCTTGGATGAAACTTAAATCAGATCTAGAGTCCAGTACTCTGTCACTATTGCGCATATAGTAAATTCCGAATTCCGCAGGTCGTGAGTCACAGATGAATACTCGCTCTGAATACCGGAAATAAATCTTTATAATATCACACGATTTGCATTTTTTCACGATGACATGCAATGTCAAATTGTATATTAAATTTGATGCAATAAACACTGGTTATTAAGTATACCTAACATTTAGATGGTCTCAGATATGTCACTTCCACACACCTAACATTTAGATGGTCTCAGATACGTCACTTCCACACACCTAACATTTAGATGGTCTCAGATACGTCACTTCCACACACCTAACAATTAGATGGTCTCAGATACGTCACTTCCACACACCTAACATTTAGATGGTCTCAGATACGTCACTTCCACACACCTAACATTTAGATGGTCTCAGATACGTCACTTCCACACACCTAACATTTAGATGGTCTCAGATACGTCACTTCCACACACCTAACATTTAGATGGTCTCAGATACGTCACTTCCACACATCTAACATTTAGATGGTCTCAGATACGTCACTTCCACACATCTAACATTTAGACGGTCTCAGATATGTCACTTCCACACACGCAACATTTAGCTGGTTTCAGATACGTCACTACCACACACCTAACATTTAGACGGTCTCGGATACGTCACTTCCACACACCTAACATTTAGACGGTCTCGGATACGTCACTTCCACACACCTAACATTTAGCTCTCGGATACGTCACTTCCACACACCTAACATTTAGACGGTCTCGGATATGTCACTTCCACACACCTAACATTTAGACGGTCTCGGATACGTCACTTCCACATACCTAACATTTAGACGGTCTCGGATACGTCACTTCCTCAACCTAACATTTAGACGGTCTCAGATACGTCACTTCCACACACCTAACATTTAGATGGTCTCAGATACGTCACTTCCACACACGCAACGTTTAGCTGGTTTCAGATACGTCACTTCCACACACCTAACATTTAGACAGTCTCGGATACGTCACTTCCACACACCTAACATTTAGACGGTCTCGGATACGTCACTTCCACACACCTAACATTTAGCTCTCGGATACGTCACTTCCACACACCTACCATTTAGACGGTCTCGGATATGTCACTTCCACACACCTAACATTTAGATGGTCTCAGATACGTCACTTCCACACACCTAACATTTAGATGGTCTCAGATACGTCACTTCCACACACGCAACATTTAGCTGGTTTCAGATACGTCACTTCCACACACCTAACATTTAGACGGTCTCGGATATGTCACTTCCTCACACCTAACATTTAGATGGTCTCAGATATGTCACTTCCACACACCTAACATTTAGATGGTCTCAGATACGTCACTTCCACACACGCAACATTTAGCTGGTTTCAGATACGTCACTTCCACACACCTAACATTTAGACGGTCTCGGATACGTCACTTCCACACACCTAACATTTAGACGGTCTCGGATACATCACTTCCACACACCTAACATTTAGCTCTCGGATACGTCACTTCCACACACCTACCATTTAGACGGTCTCGGATATGTCACTTCCACACACCTAACATTTAGATGGTCTCAGATACGTCACTTCCACACACCTAACATTTAGATGGTCTCAGATACGTCACTTCCACACAAGCAACATTTAGCTGGTTTCAGATACGTCACTTCCACACACCTACCATTTAGACGGTCTCGGATATGTCACTTCCTCACACCTAACATTTAGATGGTCTCAGATACGTCACTTCCACACACCTAACATTTAGATGGTCTCAGATACGTCACTTCCACACACGCAACATTTAGCTGGTTTCAGATACGTCACTTCCACACACCTAACATTTAGACGGTCTCGGATACGTCACTTCCACACACCTAACATTTAGACGGTCTCGGATACGTCACTTCCACACACCTAACATTTAGCTCTCGGATACGTCACTTCCACACACCTACCATTTAGACGGTCTCGGATATGTCACTTCCACACACCTAACATTTAGACGGTCTCGGATACGTCACTTCCACATACCTAACATTTAGACGGTCTCGGATACGTCACTTCCTCACACCTAACATTTAGACGGTCTCGGATACGTCACTTCCACATACCTAACATTTAGACGGTCTCGGATACGTCACTTCCACACACCTAACATTTAGACGGTCTCGGATATGTCACTTCCTCACACCTAACATTTAGACGGTCTCGGATACGTCACTTCCACACACCTAACATTTAGACGGTCTCGGATATGTCACTTCCACACACCTAACATTTAGATGGTCTCAGATACGTCACTTCCACACACCTCACATTTAGATGGTCTCAGATACGTCACTTCCACACCGATAGGCATGGTGTATATTAAACATATGTATAAGGCGGCAAGAATTTTTAATGGGAACTAGTGTTCTATTTTCGTGTTATTGACTATCGTTTTTAAGATTTTAGAAAATGGATTTCAACTTTTTATTGACATAGAAGTCACCCATAAAGCCGATATGAGCTTAAACCCGATATGAAGTCACACAGCCCTAGTAACCTTTTTTTCCCCCGAATTTGGTTCTAATCCGTTCAGTTAAACACAAGTTATTGTTCTGAATAAATAGATACTTCTAGGGCAATAACACTTGCAAATATTGACGAAAACTAACGGAACACAAACGTAACCTCTTCCTTTATATTATTTAGTTACATGTATATTCTGAATTTGGTTCAAATCTGTTAGGTCTAACTTAAGTCATTGCAGATCAAAGAATTTTTTTAAAGATTTCAAGGGGAATAAACCTAGCAAATATAGACAGAAACTAACGGAACATGAAGTTAACATCAGTCTTAGGACTTTTAAGTTATATTCCGAATTTGTGTGAAATGCAGTTAGTCTAACGCGCACAGAAACCAATTATTCACATCTTATATACATATGTACATAAATAGGTCCTAAAATGTTTCATGGTCCAAATGGTCAATTTTAAAATAATCTTTGTGCTAAATATAGACATGATTCCCTTCCAAAAACTGCAAACTAAATGTGTTTATCTATTATATTTGTGAAGATATATGGATGTGACCAGGTGTCATTACACTGGGAATGCACTTAAAAGCTTTAATGTTTTTGTCATTTACTCATGTGACAAAAACTGTATAATTTGTTTGTTTTCCATCGAAATTGAATATAGTTTTATGCAAAATGTTCATAACCTTGTATTTTCTATTACATCTAGAAAATAAGGAAATGTCAGTAACAACACACATATATATAATCCTAACTCTTACCAATCTCATGTCCAAGTTCTCTATTTTTACTGAGACACTAGTGAACATACTGCCACGTACATTTTGGAAACAAATTTGATAAAAAGTGTTGCTGTCTAGCACAGCAACATCATAGTTGTTTCCAAAATATGCATCACTTTGTCTTTGAAAACAATTAAAAAAAATAAGATCTTTAATATCAGGGTGCTAGGAGTTAATATTATTTGTCAAAAGTAGAGCACCTTAATGCAAAATAGTCAAATTATGTAACTCTGTCATATCTAAATGAAGATATCCAAAATGAGCAGTTTTTCAATAAAATGAAACAGTTTGCTGTACCAAAAATACTTCACAGAGTAGCTATAGAAGACCTGATAATTTCATGGTCATAAACCCTGAGCACAAAAGTGCCATTGTCCTCAATTAAATCTATACAGACACAAATAATGCAGCCAACTGGCATAACCACATCTTCCTCTGCCAGCTGTTTATAGACAGAACCTTTCCTACTTGATTTAATGGGATTATAGTAATAACCATGAACAACATTGGTTCCTTCTGAATACATGTGTCCTGAACTAGTAACGTTTTCTCGAAGACAACCTACACCATCAGACGTAATGTGAAACAGCAAATAGTCACTCATCGATTCAACATCTGGTTTTACAGCCACTACGCTGTCCTTACAAATTCATATCACACATTGAGTTGTATACCGTCTCAGTTTGTGTTTGTTTCTCATGTCTTTGTGTCACGAGAGTTATTACCACCATCATCAGTATGGTCCGAGAACGAAACTAGACTAAAAGGTTCATTATAATTGGTGTTCCCACATTCCGACTAATTTCCCTATATGCAATGGAAACATTAGTAGGAAAGTAATCTAATGTACAATCTTCCCTCGGTATATGATGCTACAGAATGTGTTGTATTTCACAGTGAACAAGAGCTCCGCAAACGGCGAATAATACCCCGCCATGATGACAAACCAATGAATGAGAGCTATCAGAAAATATTTATTTCTTCCTCAGCCCCATCAGACCAGTCATCCTTATGAAAGTGTCAAAGCAATCCGTTAAACGGTCAAGGAGGTATTGTCCGGAAACCAATTTTCAAGATGGCTACCGCTGACTTACCGCCATATTAGATTTCTGATTATCTTAAATTTTGATAAGTTTCTTCACCACACATATTCCAATGACCGTAGGAAGTGATCCAATAAATGAAATTCAGAAACCAACTTTCAAGATGGTAGCCCATGGCTGGCGGCCATCTTGGATTTCGGATCATCGTCGATTTCCATAGGTTTCTTCCCAAGACCTAGTCCAACCACCCTATGAAATTTCAATGTGATCCGACAAACGGTAAAGGAGTTATCATCTGGAACCCACTCTGCCGCCTGCACACCCGCCCGGACGGCACCATTACATAATACCTCACCAAATTTTTGGCGGGTATAAAAATTGTGTATGTTGCCGATCTGAATTGATATCTGATTTGTCCGAGTGATACCTGGTCAAAACTAAAGAATTATGGACTCATTACCCATTATATAAATTTTTCTTAGGGTCAAATTCTATTATATTTTGAAATGTTGCCCGGTTGCATATAGAAAAGAAACTAATGTATCATTACACTTCTTATTATCTTCCCCTTCAGATAAGACCATTCCCATGTCATTTGAATTGATAATAAGAGAGTTGTTCTCCAATGCTCACCTAAGTTTAAATAATACATAGGTGCACATATTGGAGCACAACTCACTTATTATCAAGTCAAATGACATGGGAATGGTCTTATCTGAAGGGGAAGATAGTAAGCAGTGTTCTGAAGCCTTACTGTCTTTTCTAGGTGCAATACTACAAATGATAATAGAATTTGAGCCCAAGAAAAAATTATAAAGTTGTAACGAGTCCACCATTTTTGGGGTACCCACTTCTGACTTGCGAGCATGTACGAACAGGAATACTCCTATATCCTCACAAACTTTGTTTTCAAGATGATAATAAAGACCAGTTCTGATCACATAGCTATTGACATTAGTGAAGACTGAATCAATCTCATTGAGCTGAGATATAATTTCACAATACATGTACCACCTGATGTAGTTTTACAAGGTATTCATATAACGAGTTTGATGCAAATCCATGTATATATTGAAATTAAAAACTACTGCATTTTCAGGTATATTGTATAGATGGTCTGCGCAAAAGTCACGATGTACAGGTGAATAACACAGAATTCAAACTTTGAACAAATGCCCAAAACGTAATTTTTATATGATTAAAAATTGGTAACAGCACATGAATATCGCCAATAAGCCAGCTTTAATCCTTGTAAATCTTCCCAAAATTTTTCACAAAATAATCATGTTTTTCGATATTTTAAACAGTTTGGATAAATTCTCTGAAAAATTAGTTGTGTTTATGAGATTGTGCCTTATATCTGCCACACACTGGAGATTATCCAATCAAAATTGGTAGAATGACGAGAAAGAAACGAGTAACAAACAAAATTTGGAAGGATATACTATCTTCCAAATAGATCTAGAATTAACAATGAAACAATCAGTGGATTTAACAGATTTCTTGTAAAATCTGCCAATATATGTTTTCATAACGTTCAAACATTATCTAATCAAAACTTAGAATGTCAGATTTTCTCTGCCATTGTCTGCATGAGATCACACCTCGAGTTCTTCTGCTTGTTAACCATTTAACCCTTGACTATCTTGAAAAGAAATTTTCTGATATAAAATGTCAATTTACATATCAAGTGAAAGCTATTTTTGAAAATTTACCACCGGAATGACTGGCTCGGTTATCGAGCCAGTCATTCCAGTCATAAATTATCAAAAAATGTCTTTTCTTGTTCTGCAAATGGAAATTTCTCAAGACCATTGCAGAAGTCATTTTTGGATGATATGAGTGTTAAAGGGTTAACCCTGATGTGGATAAATTTCCAAATTAAATTAAGAGATAAACCAGTGTTCACTTTTCAAAATATTTACTGGAAGATGTTGCTACATGTATTGAGACAGTAAGATAGAATATTGACATTCGAGTGGTATGGATTAATGAAATACTTGCTGCGGTCACATGAACAACTTCGTCAGACTTCTCCTCGTCATCGTAAATATAGCAGATTTCAAGAGTTTGATATTTTATTTCTTTTAGCTTTAAAACAGCATTCTTCTTCTTTTCGATCGCTGGTATCACACTTGGAGAGCCGTTCTCAAGATGAAATCTGTGGTTTTCTGCAGTTCTTCCACAGGCCCATACAGCTTTTCAAGAAAAGAGGTTCAAAGGCCAGATCTCTTCTCTCAGCAGCTGATACGTACTGCAACACTGAAGTATGTGCTCTGTGGTCTGTTCTGCTTCTCCACAAGGACAAGCGGGTGATGTCGTAAGGTGGAACCGCCTGTACATGTGTTGGTTTAGTCTGTTGTGTCCAGTTCTGAGATGAAAAATGGTCACTTGCTCTGGCCTCGAGAGATGATGGTAGGCATCTTCTGATTGAGGTGTTCTATAGAGTGACTTGATGATAGTCTTCATCTCTGTATGGGTAACCATGTTTTCTGTCTGATTCTCTTCTGCACCCACCTTTGCCATCTTGTCTGCTTCCTCATTTCCTTGGACTCCACAGTGTGAAGGGATCCACTGCAATGCTATCCGAAAGCAGCATTTACAGTCATTTAACACATTTTCATGGATTTGTACGTTTGTGTTATAAATTTGTTCCCAACTCGCTGCCATTTTCTCGTGAGATTTATAAAAAACAATAAAATAAAATCTCTATCAAGCGAGATTAACCTGTTAGATTTCATTGTTGCTGTGTTCAGAATTAATTTGTAATCTAACAGCATTTATAACAGAAAACAACGTTTAGTACAATAATAAGAAATAGCAACTACCATAACATAATGATACACGTATCTCCTTCTCCAGTCTGAATGGTATTCTGACATAAAGTGTTGAGCCAAAATATAGGGACAAAGTATTTACTAATCAATCTTACACATTCCCCTTCTTGGCCGGAGTAAAACCGGTAAAAATGTTTGTGTGATAAAAATAAACGAGAATAGTAACACTGTGACTGTGACAAGGAATCATAGTTCTGGGTCTGTTATGTTGAAAAGCTTTATATAATAGAAAACACTATTTGCAATGTCTGTACTTACTTGCTGTCTGGACTGAACTTGACTTTGGTCGCATAATCATACTCAGAGTTTGTTCGCTGAAACCTGAAATAGGACATGAATGTGTGACTGTGAGAGAGAGTAAGAGGGGAGAGAGACTGGGAGGGAGAGAACGAAGGAGGGAGGGAGCAGGGGAGGGCTGGAAAATCTTGGCCCAATCTGTTCAGCTCCTCTCATATATTACTAGCTAATGTCACAATCAAATACGTCATATATTATCAGACATCACAAACAAATACATCATGTTAGCTGACATCAGTCAAATACATCATGTTAGCTGACATCACAATCAAGTACATCATGTTAGCTGACATCACAATCAAATACATCACATGTTACCTGACATCACAATCAAATACATCATGTTACCTGACATCACAATCAAATACATCATGTTACCCGACATCACAATCAAATACATCATGTTACCCGACATCACAATCAAATACATCATGTTACCTGACATCACAATCAAATACATCACATGTTACCTGACATCACAATCAAATACATCATGTTACCCGACATAACAATAAAATACATCATGTTAGCTGACATCACAATCAAATACATCATGTTCCCCGACATCACAATCAAATACATCATGTTACCCGACATCACAATCAAATACATCATGTTACCCGACATCACAATCAAATACATCATGTTACCCGACATCACAATCAAATACATCATGTTACATGTAGCTGACGCCATAATCAAATATGTCATGTTAGCGGACATCAAAATCAAATACATCATGTTAGCTGACGTCACAATCAAATACATCATGTTAGCTGATGTAATAATCAAATATGGTAAGTTAACTGACATCACAATCAATTACATCATATTAGCTGATGTCACAATCAGATATATCATGTTACCTGACATCACAATCAAATACATCATGTTAGCTGACGTCATAATCAAATATATCATGTTAGCTGACATCACAATCAAATACGTCATATGTTAGCTGGTGTCACAATCAAATACATCATATGTTAGCTGACATCACAATCAAATATGTCATATGTTAGCTGACGTCACAATCAAATACATCATGTTAGCTGATGTAACAATCAAATACATCATGTTAGCTGATGTAACAATCAATGACATCATGTTAGCTGACGTCACAATCAAATACATCATGTTAGCTGGTGTCCCAATCAAATACATCATGTTAGCTGATGTAACAATCAAATACATCATGTTACCTGACATCACAATCAAATACATCATGTTAGCTGATGTAACAATCAAATACATCATGTTACCTGACATCACAATCAAATACATCATGTTAGCTGATGTAACAATCAATGACATCATGTTAGCTGACGTCACAATTAAATACATCATGTTAGCTGATGTAACAATCAATGACATCGTGTTAGCTGGTGTCACAATCAATTACATCATGTTAGCCGATGTCACAATCAAATACATCATGTTAGCTGTGTCACAATAAAATAAGTCATATGTTAGTGGACATCATAACCAAATACGCCATATGTTAGCTGATGTCACAAAATATTTCAATCATTGACGTGTACGAATTGAATGTCTTTGATGAGTTTACAATTTAATACTCTGTTGAATATTTTGAAACTAATTTCACACCACACACCCTGGTAAAACTAGTTTCAAAATTTACAACACCTAACCTGCATACTAGTTACCTTGATTCGAGGAATTCACATTTGAAATTATCAATTTCAACATGTGTAAAAAAGTGAGCTGATCTTAGCTAGAAATGAGTGGGCTGTAGGTAGGAATGGATCTCTGTATCGATGTGGACAATAAGTGAGATGGTAGCTTCTAAAGGAAGACATACATGTATAAAGCAAAGATAAGATGATAGGCATACAACTGAACAGCGAGGCTACAAAGTCTGCCATGCTATTAATTATAGAAAAATAAAACTACATACTTTTGATTTTTTTGTCCGAACTCTTTCACATTCCACAGCAGTATAGTGCAGTCTGAAATTACAGAAAACGGTTGTGTGATATTCACTGAATAATCTACACATCACAAGAAAGTAATTTTGACCAACAATTCTTGATGCAGATAGGCTCATCTTACATGCGATCCAAAAGACAAGAAACATGGTTGTATGAGCAAGAGACACAGATGTCTTCCTTCTTCTTGTAGCCCATCATTTCCACAGAATTTCCTGTCAGCAACTGTGGACAGCGGTGGGAACAGCTGCCTAAAGAAAGTCAAAGTGGTGTTGAAGCACGTACCTGCAGAATCGGCAGATTGAATTCTCGCATTACATGCTTTGACTCATTGTGATATGATGTAATACATATCCGGTCATAGCACCAAATCGGCCTTCATAATATTTTGCAAAGACCATCAAAGATTTAGTACAAGATGAGCAGACAGACATGAGCATAAAGGCAGCCGAGAAGCTTGTTTGTAAGTTGTATCATGTAAGTGAAGGTATGGAAGCAGCTGATTAAGCTCGCTGCGTGTTATGTGCAAAGAACAGAACACCTTTCTCCTACAAGCAATGCGCTTTCATTTCACATTAAAATATCAGACTATCAAGCAATGGTATGAAAGTTAGCCTACTTTGCAATGCCAATCTTACCTGACCCAGATACTCTTGGTTGGAAGTATATTATGGAAATAAGCTGAAACCATTTTTCCTTCGTTAAATCCCATTCTACCATAGATGACATTATATTTTGCCAGTGTGACACTGGATTAGATCGCACTGCTGTAAGTGCCACAAAATCAAATTGTTCTGCATGGTTGCATGTGGATGTACACTGGATGTAGAAGTTACATGCATCAACAAAAATATGGACTGAACTCTATTATATAACATTGAGACTTATTTCAGTGTCAAATTATGAAACCGGTTGTACCAGAGCAATGATTATGGACAACTGTATAGGAAAGACATTCATGGACTAAATGTGTTATAGATGCTAGGAGTACCCAGGTTCTTTATTTACTAGATGCTGACAACATGAGTGAGACATTCAAATCATTAATCTAAGTTTGTTTAGAGCAGAGATATTGGAATAGTTAAACTGGAATATTGTGACCCTCTTAAGCCTTTAACCCTCGAATTTATTCAAGAAAATTTCAATTTTTTCATAGAAAATGTCTATTTGCACAACAAGAGAAGACTATTTTAAAAAATTTACCACTGGAATGACTGGCTCTGTTATCGGTCTTCATTTGGTCTGCAAATGGATATTTCTCAAGACCACTGCAGAAGCCATTCTTGGCTGATATGATAGGGTTAATAACGAAAGGCAATACATGTATATATTCGCGACAATCTGTCAAGGCACTATATGAATGACTTCATTCGATTCCTTTCCCACAAAGGCATAGATTTAGTCATTTAAATCATTGTTCTACGGCTGTTCGAAACCAAGATAAAATTATGCTGAATTTAAAATGGCGGCCATTTTGAAAATCCAAGATGGCCACCATTTATGGATTAGTAACAAGACTGAGGATTATGAAAAGGATTTTACATTTTGTATTTTCTCTCTTGCCTCTTAAAAGGTGGAATATATTCATATATTAAATCACGATTCAAAGTTTACTGCGAGTCAAAATATGAAAATCATTAATTTGACACAGCGGACATTTTAATATGCAAACTAGGAGGAAAAACTAAAAGTTCAGCTTGGGAATTCACATTTTCGAATTTCGCATAGACAAATTATATTAGAACTTAGTCAAGTTACCAACTTTTACTAACAAATGCCAGGAACACCTTTTCTAGAGATCTTTTCAAGGGACTATTCAGACTAATTACCATTACACTTAAACCTTAGACTGTCTAAAAAATATATGCAAATGTTGACAGTCCTCGGTATAACAATTAAACACAATAAATACATACCATCAGCGACAGAGACGAGGTATTTGCAGTTGGGACTAAAGGCCATGTCCTGTACGCTGCCTCCATGACCTTTCAAGGTTGACTGGAGCCATTGATGAGAGAATGCAGCATAAATGGGCTGGCGGGTTGCTTTCTGCTTGCTTTTCTTATTCGCTCCCCCTTTACTACTTGTCTGTCGTACTGCAGGTTTCGGTGTGACTTCTGAAAAAATACAGATGAATGGGGTAAGTTGTGTGATGATTACTCATGCCGCTGCAGGGTAGTGCAAGTATTGCAGTTGGTGCCATCACTGTGTGTGTCTGTCTGATTATCTGAGGCATATCTTGGGAATCCGGAGGTAGAATCAACAAATTTGGGTTGTCGAGAGTCCAGACCTGGAAACCTTCAATCTGAAGGTCCAGTCTGTGAGGCTATGTTAATTAATGACACCATGTTTTTAATTGCAAATAATCAATTTTAACTTCCTTCTGCTGCGACGCCTAGTACGATGATGCTTAAGTTATGAGTAATGTACTGTAATAGAAGAAGGTACAAGCCCATTTGAGCCATGCAACTCAGTCCCAGTGATATTCTATTCTCAATCATGTCAATATTGAGAGATACTTCATCTTTAGAGCTACGGATTAGGTGGATGTGGGTAGCCTGCGATAGCATCGGTGAGACTGAAACTTCAGTGGGCACCAAGATACCAGTCAGAGATCACTTTGTTTCAATATTTCGGTGAATGCACACACATTACAGGTTTTCTCAGGATGTAAGAGAAACCCTTCTCCAGCTGAGTTAGTAAATGTGCAGTTTAACATACACTGTCATGACTTTAATTAACTTACTGAGTTTCTGACGAGAGTCATATCATCAGCAACAGTAGAACAAGGACACCTGGGGACATCTGGTGTAGCGGGTGCTAATGAATGAACGAATTTGTCCCTTTTCTAGTTGCATATTAATGCAGGTCTTGTAAAGCTTAGGAGACAAGATACCACCGTGACGATCACCTTGTAAGATCACCGTGACGATCACCTTGTAAGATCAGTTAGGGGAAATCTCAGAATTTAGAACGGTTTCCGATTTCAGAAGCTTTTTTACATGTATGATCGTTCTGAATTTAGATACCACAGATGTATTCAACAATTTTCGCATTTATTGATCAATTGTGTGTTACAATGTAGCTGTTTTATATACATGTATGAGTAGGCTAAAGAAAAAATGTAATTGTCACAAACACCCTCACACCGCTATCATTAAAAAAAATACTTGTTTTGTTTTAATTTAACACTAATTACATTTCAAAGATAGTCTTCTTAGGGAAGACTATTTTTGAAAATTTGTCACTGGAATGACTGGCTACATTAACATGTTACGTGGGTTGAACTTGAACCACCACCCACCCAAATTCAGCCCTATCCACAAACAAATAAAAAAATTGGGATATTTTACTTGATTCAGCACCCAATATAACTCTCAAATTTGGATATCATTACTTTACCACATACCAGTGCAGAATATTTCCATTTCCCCTTGATCGCGACATTCAGGAATGCTTCACCAAAATTTAACGCACTTTACAAACATAATTACATTTCCGCGGTCAATATTTTCATGACAGTTGTCTAAATTCAACTGATTGTATGATGTATGATTACTGTATTCTGTGGCTGTAGTAGTAGAAACATCCTACAGCTGCAATCAGTCCTTCTTCGCTTTTGCCCACTGTGTCTTGTCCTCAGCCGAAATCCGTAGCTTCCTCAGGTCCATTCTTGACTTGAGTGTACCGAGTCCTGCTTTCTTGAGGTCACCTCATAGTATGCTTAGCAGATTTGTGCAATGACGTCCTCTCCTGGCTCCTAGTAGGGTGAATTCCAAGGCTCCCTGTGCTGGTGCCTCTTCTGACATCCTTAGCACATGGACCCTCTTTGCTGGGCAACTTTTACAGACAGCGGCGACGCATTACACATCTTGTATAGTGAATCGTTGGAAATTATGCTGTCTGGCCATCGGTGTCCAGTGATGGTGCGTAGGTGTTTGCAGTGGCAGGCATCGAGTTTGTTTAGAGCTGCCTTTGGAGCTGCCCAGCTGTTACAGTTATACAGCATCAAGGATACGCAGGTTGCATTGTATAAATGTAGCCTCTTTATCAAAGGCATCTTTGATCTACGAATCCATAGCTTCCAGAAGGACTGGAAAGCTATGTTCCCCATGATGCAGCATGCAGAAATGTCAGCAGTACCGCAAAGCAGTGAGCCCAGGATTGTACTTTTCCTCCATGGTTCGCCGCCACGATGTGGGTCATCATTTTCTATAGTTTCATGCTTTGTTGATAGGTATATGTGGGTTAACTCTGTTTTGGATTCATTCATAAAGAGATTCACAATTTTTGGTTTACTTGCAGCTATTGGGAGAAGTTCGTCAAGCGGTTTCTTTTCTCGTCTATGAAGTCCACATCGTCGGCATATTCCATCTCTAGCTGCATGCCCAGTATTGACACTGGGGGGTTTGGTCTTGTGGAACTTTCCCGCACAGATTTCAATGCGGCGGCAAGGTAGCAGGTGAAAAGCACCGGAGATAGACCATCTCCCTGTGGGGAGCCGATTGATGTCTCAAACTTTACAGACTTCACTGACTTGACTCGTACTCTCAGCTTGGTGTCTGCAAGCAGTAGACTCACTAGTCGTAGCTCATCTTCATTGCAACTGGTCTGGTGTAGTACATCTAGGATCTTTGAGCGTTTAATTGTGTCGAAGGCTCGTGACATGTCAATGCCCATTTTGTGGAAGTCCCAGTGTTTGGACATGACTACCGACACAAGCATGCGTTGAGCCCATACAATGTCTGCGCAGCTGCATCCACATTTGAAGCCACTTTGACATAATCTGGTGAAGTAATCGATCTTGTCTCGGATGTGGCATAGAGTAACATTGGATAGGATTTTCCGTATGCTGTTGAGGAGCACAATGGCCCACAGATTGGCTGGGAGCCCAGGTGGCTTCTTGGGCTTGGGTAGTGCATTAAGGGTGGCTTGGCCTACAGCGTTGATGGGAAGGTGGTGCATAAAAGCTGAATTGATTAGGTGCGTGATCAGTTTTGAGATAATGTCACTTGCATATTTGAATAGTTCATTGCTCATGCCATCAGGTCCATTTTTCAGGGCTTTCAGTGCGTTCTCAACTTCTGCTGTTTTAATTGGTGTTAGTGGTGGCCTGGGGTCTCCTGAGAATGGGTGCAAGAGCTCATCATCGTTGTCAGTGAACTGTTCCTTGAGCCATTCTCAGAGCGCCTCGGCTTTTCCCTGGTCAGTCCTGATAAAGTGTCCTTCAGAGTTGTGTACAGTGAGTGGTGGTGTGTAGTCAGTAACTCTCAGGGCTCGGGCTGCCTGAAACATTTTGTGACAGTCATCCGTGGCAGTGATTTCATCTACTAGGGAATCTGCCTGTTGAATAGCAAGATCTTTTAAGCGTTCGCTAATGTGGCGCAGAATAATATTGCGCTCCCGGCGTAGTTTGGTGCGGTCTTCACTTTGGCCACTTTGATAGATGCTCAGCCGTAACGCTTTCTGCTCTGCTGACAGTTTTACTACTATAGGGTTGTCAGTATACCTAGTTTGGTTGTTTTTAAGAACACCTATGGTGCTGGTAGCGGATGATTCCATAGATTTCAGTATTTTGGTTAGGGCTTCGTTTGGATCGGAGCTGACATCGATATTAGCTATCTGCTCCTCGAGGCCTTTCTGTATGACATTTGAGTGTCAGTGTCGCTGATGAGCTTGGGTAGGTTGTAGGTGACTCTACCCTCTTGCCTGGTATGGTGTTTATATATTAGGTAGAGATCGTTCATCTGAAGGCGTGTAATGACTAGCTTATTGTCAGAATTGAGGCCTGTGCCTCCATACGAACGAGCGTTCCGGAGTAAGGGTTTTGCTTCTGTCTTGCATAGTATGAAGTCTATTTGGTTGAAGACATCTGTTGTAGCCTTAAAACCTTTTGGGGCTTTGCGATCAGTAATGTGTCCAGTCCATGTTGTCCGGTGACAGCATGGGTGTTTGAAATCTGTATTTGTGACAAATAGGCCATTGGAACTAAGGAATGCCACCAGTGCATCTCCATTGCTGTTGAGTGTGCCCTCTCCATAGGATCCCATGCATAAGCCAAGTCCTGAACTTTTGTCCGCAATTCCGAGTTTACCCAGCTTGGAGTTGAAATCTCCACACACGAACAGTTGCCATCTAGCTGGGATTGTAATGGCGGAGCTCAGTTCTGCATAAAACGAATCTAATATTGCTGGATTCTCTTTGGCTTTTTCGGTAGTTGGGCCGCATGCGTTGACAATTCGACACTTAGTGATGCTGTGTTTTCATGTAGGTATAGCCAGGTCGATGAATGCAATGCGATCACTGACGTATCCAAAACTAATGACATGATCCAAGACCCTTGGTCAGATTACGAAGCCTAAGCCCCGGTATGTGGCCTGTTTTTGCTCCATGAGCACTAGCTTATGGCCTGTCTGTAGTTGCTGCTCTGAGTGTTTAGTTGCTTTAGTCTCTTGAATGCACGCAATATCGATGTTATAGTGTTCACAGTCTGCATCTAAGATTTGCCTCTTTGATGTTGCACTCAGACCACGTACATTCCACATAGCTATGGTAAGCTCCTGGGAAGATTGCATCGTCCGAGGATGTCGAGCACAGTTTCTTGTTTGAAGAAGGGTAGACATAATCAGAGTTGCCTCTGTATGCAGATGTCAGCCCGCGATCCTTGATGACTTAAGTTTCCCAACAAAGTTGGTACTTACGGAGGAGACCAGCGTGAAGGTGTCATCTTTCTTTCTCTCCCCCCCCCCCACAACGATTCAATGTTTGAAATTCACGAAAGCAATGGATTCTTACTAATTTGTTGACATAAGGCTTGCACAAGCTCTGTTCTAATCTTCCCTCCTATAGTTCTCAACACTTGATGATAAATGATTAGAAATGAAAATTTTTATGCTGCTAAAAAGGATTCTATTGAACATTTTGAAAGTTATTTAGTGGTAGGCCTTGCTGCTTTAAGTAGTTATTATGGTTTCCAGAGAAATTATTTTCAAAATATGCAACAGTTTACCTGTATGACTGCCTTGAAAGGTAGATAAAGATGGTTTTAACCCTTTCACGATGAAGCCGGCGAAAACCTGCCTCTGTAGGGGTCTTGAGGAATGTCCATTTGCCGACCAAGAGAAGAATATTCTTGAAAATTTACCACTGGGATGACTGGCTCGATAACCGAGCCAGTCATTCCACTGGTAAATTTTCAAAAATAGTCTTCTCTTGGCCTGCAAATGGGCATTCAATAAGTAAATATTTGAATTTTTTTAAACAAATTTAGTCATTAAAGGGTTAATAGTGCATGGGTTAAACTGTTTAATCTTATTTCCTATTAGCATACATTCTACATACAGCAACTGCCCATTTCAACACAAACATCCAGAATCTCAATTTCAAACCAAATTAACAGCTAAGTTTTTAAATATCTTGAAATTAATTTGGCTGGAAGCAGTTGCTGGCTCAAGCAGCAATGTATTCTAGTCAATTTATGTTTAAAATATTGAACAGTTTCCTGTATGACAGCCTTGAAATTTAGATTAAACAGTTTAATTAGTGTTATTAGCAAATGCCTATCTTATTCCCTATAAGCATACCTACTACAGCAATTGCCCTTTTCCGAGCAAACATTCAGAATTTCAATTTTAAAACAACTTTTTAAAACAAATCACTATGAAAACATATTACAAGGCAAATTAGTTTCAAAATTTTGAGCAGATAGGACCAAGTCAGTCAAATTGTTTTCAAATATCTACTAGATTTCATATGATCACCTCTCTGAGAACCAGTGCTTGGAATTTTGAATAAAAAGGATAAAGTATGCATAAAATCTTTTTTGTAAAAAAAATGGATAAGTACTCAGCATGTACTCTTAAGAACTCAAAAGTACAAGTACAGAGTATGTACTTGAGTACATGTACAAGTACTTTGGAAATGTACTGAGACTGAGCATAAGTACATGTACTCATAAAAAGGCATGAGTACTGAGTACATGAGTACGTTGGCCCCAACCCTGATTCCATTTCCATATCAATTCATTTTATCAATTCCAATTCCAACCAGACAAGTTCAATTCCAATTCCATTTGATCAATTCCAAGTCCAATTCTATACCAATATTGACATGACCTCAACATTGTTATATTTTAACCCTTTAATGCCCAAGATTGGCCAAGAAAAACTAGATTTATCATTAGCAAATGTCCATTTGCAGGATAAGAGAAGACTATTAAAAAAAATTTAACAATGCAATGACTGGCTCCGTTATCGAATCAGTCATTCCACTGGTAAATTTTCAAAAATAGTCTCTTAGCATATATATGATCCTTCCTCAAGACCAGTGCAGAAGACATTTTGGCCGGCTTCTTTAAACAAGAGGCCCAATGGGCCTGTATCGCTCACCTGGAACATTGGCATATCAAACTAATCTTACTTAAGTTTTACATCTATCGGTGTCACTTCCAATGACTCAGTCAAATGATTTAGTTTTCGAGATATTGACAACAATCTCTGGACTGTTTTTTTTTGCATTAGTGATTTTGAACAATGTTTAAGTGAAAATAGATGATATCAGTGCTAACAACAGCTGGTTTCTTAACTGTCTCACTGCTGCAAGCCAGTGCAGCCAATAATTTCAATTTTCAAAAGCTCTTGACTTGTTGAATATTTTGAAAACAATTGGACTGAAAGTTGTTGGTGGCTTAGCCACCAACAACTTTCAGTCCAATTGTTTTCAAAATATTTATCACGTTCAGAGATATAACCTTTGGAATATGTCGTCTGCAAAAACTCAGTCAGAAGCTTGGTCTTTATAGCAGGTTATTCCCCACCACCACACACTCCATTTAACACATGCACATCTGGCTGAATCACCAAGTTAGCAGCAGGGGTAGGGTGAGCTGGAGTTGATTTAGAAAATAATTTGACTGAAAGTCATTGCTGCCTTAGGCAGCAATAACTTTCATTGCTGCCAAAGGCAGCAACAAATTTCAATCAAATACATTTCAAATATTTTTAAGAGCATAGATGTCAGAGCACATAATACATATCTTAAATATTTCTGCAGTATTGGAAAGGTTAATCTGTTAATTGGAATTTAATATCTAGTTTGGCAATAAAATCTGACATGGTGATAAGATGGTGGGAACAAACCATTTGCCCTATGAAAGTGGGACTGCAAAAATTTAAGGAGTGATAACTCTGGCATTTGACGTCCTATCAGTTTCATTTTCACAACACAGATCTTAGATGCCATCATTAACATTGTGACCAAGTTTGGTGTCAATCCGTCAAGAAATAACAAAATGAGCCGTCATTGTTGGTGACGGACAAACAGATGGATGGACGGACATACAGAAGACGGATAGGGTTATCGCTATACGATAGCTGACTGACAAGTAAGCGGAGTTAAGAAAACCAATTTCGGCTGCACAATACATGAAATAAAAAAATTGAATATGCCAGCCAAACACGCTAAAATTTGATTGGTCCACGGCAAAGCATCCGCCAGAATGTTCAATCGGCCAGGAATGTGAGCTGCTTTCAAAACAACCGAGTAATTCCTGCACCATTGAATCAAGTGCCACACTCTGATACACAGAGTGGGCGACCTGGTCCCGCCTTGGCGATTTATATATGATACTACTGTCGAATTGTCCGACCGTATCAATATCACCTTGCCCCTGATCATCGGAAGCTCTTCCAACGCCAGTTCCACTGCCATCATTTCCAACAGATTGATATGCAGCTGACTCTCCGGGAGAGTCCATGTGCCCGAGACCTGGTGTTCTCCCAGGCAGGCACCCCACCCCTCCAGCGATGCATCCGTGTACACGGACAGCTGGGGGTGGGGAAGGTGCAGCGAAACCCCAACCAGGAGATTCTGACGCTCCTTCCACCATACAAGATGCGACATTATCGGCTCCAAAACTGGTAACAGTTTTGACAGGGGTTCTGTTCTCTGTTTCCACAGACATCAGATACAACTGGATAGGCCTTCGCATTAGACCAGCGTACAGGATAACCTGGAGACCATCATGCCCAGCATCTGAAGGAACCGCCTCGCCTGAATGTGGTTTCCCACTCGAAAACTCTTGAGGATGGCTAACAGAGACACCACTCTGGGCTCTGACGGGTACACCCTGCCCTCCTCGATATCGAATCGCATCCCCAAATAAACGAAATGTTGAGTGGGCGTCAACTCGGATTTCTCCTCGTTGACTATCCTAGATCTGAAAGTAACCTCAGAGTCAGAGCAGTATCCACGTTCAACATGGCTGCCGAGGCTGCCTTGATCAGCCAGTCGTCTATGTAGGTGTGTAGCGCCACGTTCTCTTTTCTGAGAAACGCTGTCACCGCAAGGACCACTCTTGTGAAAACCCTCGGAGCTGTCGACAGGCCAAATGGGAGAACAATAAACTCCCATACTTGATTCTGAAACGCAAATCTCAGAAACCTGTGACAACTCCTGTTCATCGGAATGTGGAAATATGCATCTTTCAGATCGATCGATACACACCACATTCCTTTCCTCAATCCCGCCATTACCGACCTCGGCGTTTCCATCTGGAACCGAGGCGTATGGATAAACCAATTTAATGGCCTGAGATTGAGTATGGGTCTCCATCCCCCTGTGCTCTTGGGGACAAGGAACATGTTTGAATAGAAGCCTGGAGTGTTTCGGTTTGCTGGTGTTATTGCTCCTTTCAGAAGCAAACCCGACACTTCCTTTTGAACGGCTTCTAACTTGTCTGGCTCCCTTGGTACGGGTGTCCAGACAGGTGCCAAAGAAAGATTTTGTGGTGGAAAGTCCCACCACTCCGGCATGTAACCCTGGGATAACCATCCCAGGACCAGACTGTCTGACGTCACACCTCGCCAGGCCTCGACGAAACGCATGAGCCTTCCACCCACCATAGACGCCTCGACGTCTAACGGGGTTGTCCGGCTCGTAGTCCGCTTCCCCCTCTTTCTTAACGAGAGAGAGAGAACCATTTTGTTCTAGGCACGACGGGTATAACTGGCACCGCTGTTCCTGTCGCACAGGCGCGGTCCAGATGGATATGAAGGGAGCTCTCGTACCCTCAGGTACGATCCGCCCCCTTCTGTCCGCCCTTTGAGGACTTACCCGTACCCATCCCGCCTCTAGGGCGGTCAGGAGCAACCGTGGGGAGGGTAGGCGCCTCTACAACCTTCCTGGCTTTCTTCGCCGGCGGCGGCTGAGAAAAACTAGCTGAAGCAGAAGTCGCAACAGGCTTAGCTTTCGCCTTGCCCTTATGCTTCTTCTGCTTCTTTGAAGGCTGTCCCGCTAGCGGTTTCCCCACAGCCCCTAGTGCGTGCGCTTGCCGCACTAGCTCCAGCTGCAGGTTGACCGCTAACCAATTCTGCGCGATACTGGCTGTATCCTCTAAGATGGCCCACGCTTGGACACCGAAGATGCTAGGCCCTGTCAGGGGCGTCCCAAGAAGACGCTCCCTGACTGCCGTAGCCGGACGCATATGGTCAATGACCATTTGCCTCCTGGATTTAGTCACTCGCGCTTGCACCCTTGCCAATGCGTCCATAGACAGCACCAGGCCGTCATTTATGCACGAAAGCGCCACAGGGTGGCCAGCCCCCGCTTCAGCCCACACCGACTGAAGGAGACGATACGAGTGGTTGACAGCGCTCATAGCTGCCCTCACACCCTCATCGCATAGGGACAGGACTTCCTCTTGGTGTACCTGAGCCTTGTCCACAAGTGCCGGACCGGGGCCACCTGCCCCGGCACTCTGAACGCCCAGTACCCATCGGTCATCCTCGGTGACCGACGGGACTACACCATATCTGTCGTATTCCCCCCGCGGAATACGACATCTTGCCCGCACCTCCCTGGAGGCCGCAGGGAGCTGACCCTTGGTCATAAGTTGTTTGCTATAAATAGCCTCCAACAACTCTATGAACCAGTCCCACCGACTGGATCCGGGCCGCGGGCAAAATCCCCATCCTGATCGACGCACGGGGCGCATCTTCATCGGCCGTGGCCGAAACCACAGACGGGTCAACCCTGGCTAGCCACGCCAGAGCCTCTGACCAATCTATCTCCGATGAAGACACACCCGCAAACACGTCACCCGTTGACACGGTTCCGCCGCCACCCCATGAAACACTCCGGTCCATGGGGTAGGTCCGCACGGAAAACCGTACGGACCCGTAGCAGTCGCGGAACCATAGCCAGACACGGGCGCCAACGGCACCCCACGTCCGACTGCCGGACCAGGCGAGATAGGTGAGTGCCACGCCCGGCCCGGCCGACCCGTTACCGTGTCGGCTGGTGCCAAACCAACCGTCACGGAACCGGTGCCCGGTACCAGATTGGCCTCAGCCACAGGCGGAGCCACTGCCCTGGCTTGCGCCAAGTCAGACAAATGGAGGCTGGTTCCGTCCAGGATGGAATCGACCTCCATATTCTCCACCTGCGGCATCACAGGCCGCAGCAACCTCTCCTCCTCGGCCTCCTCGTCTTCAGACCCAGAAGAGTCGTCACTAGACGAGTAGACCGTGGAGCCGTCCTGGAGGTGGCCGCAGAGAAACAGAACAAGACGGCCCCCTCGGAAACCAGTCCAGAACCCTGTCCGAGGACAGGGTCTGTACCAGGTATGGGGAGAAACTGCCCCCAACCTTTGGTAGCAGGGACGACACCAGCGTGGGCAGAACGCTATGCAGAAAACCCTGCATAGCCGGACCAAACCACGCCGGCGGTGCTATCTCCGCCACCTCCAGCTGGGGACGTGGAGCACCCCCACCAGCCGAATCGGGCGCTCCACGATTTACTCTCGGACCACCTGACCCCGCGTCAGACCCAGCCAAGTCCTTCTGGGCAAGGAACTTAACCATCATATCCACGGACCACACTGCGCACACATTACACCTATGGTCTAGGTTACAGGCCGAACACCTAAAACAGACATGGTCCTTGAATACGACCCATACAAATTTATGGCACTCGTCACATGATGGCGGGGTTGGCTTGGCCTATAAAATAAGCACAAACCTACAATAAACAAGCGGAACGAGACCCGGATGGAAGGCAGACAATTATTTTTCAAATAATTTGACTCATAAATTAACTGTATCCCTCCCGCACCCCACCCCGCCACGTTACAACAAAGATCGCATTGATTATGACAAGAACAAAGCGGGCATTAAACACACCCATATTAGATCCTCCAGGATGTGTAACGGCTCCAGGAATCATATCGCATAGCATTCGGGGTATATTTACCAATCAATATAAATTATACTCCCTAACGAAAGCCAAACGATATGTGAAGAAAACAACAAAATGTATAACAAACTGCTGTATCACACGGTAAAACCGCAGACCACGCATCTACTCAAGAATTTTGAAACCACCGATCATTGCAAACCGATCGTGATCGCACGTAAACTTGACCATTCTAAAGTTTCCGGTACCATTTTTAGTACGCAGCACCCAGAACGAGATGCGCGAATCAATGAAAAAATTTTCTTCACATAAACATCCGAGCGACCGGGTGTGACGTCATCCGCTCGGATCCTACGGAGAACGACGTCAGCCGATAGTCGTGTTAGAAATACTGTTGCAAACACCTATTTTCATATCTGCCGATCGCCTGTTGGGGTTTAAAGAAGGCGATCGTCTGGCATATATCGTTGTTAGCACACGTCCCAGATTCTTTGGGGTCAGAAATTGGGACATGCGACACAGCGAAATTTAGAGACCTAAGTCTTTTAACTATGGATAATAAGGAATGATACAACCTGGTTATCATCGGCGGTATTCTCCATAGTATCCAGTTAAATCCTTCAAGAACGCACAAACTATCACTTTACAGATAAAGACTTAGATTTCTTTAACAAAAGACACTAAAATCCTCTCCCTGCAGAAAGCATGTATAGCTCTTGTTGCTATGCAAATAAGAATGAGCTCTATGGTAAACGGGTACTCGGCAGTTGGGAGCCGAGTACCAGGTTCCCAGGAGTCGGTAAAGCTTTCTAAGTCTATAATCCTAGAGCCGCTGTCAAGGCCAGCTGTATATCAGAGGTAACAGAATGGTGAGTATTGATCGAAGGAGAATCATACTACTCAAGCCTCACTCCATTTTCCCCATCGAAATAATACCGGTATGAAAATTTATATTGGGTCAAATTGAGTGTAGGGGCGGAGTTAAAAGGTCAAAATTGGGCACCAATCCATTGTAATGCAACTCTTCGCACACCATTTCAGATAGAAATTTGAAACATTGGAGATAATTACACCTATGGGCAAGGATGTGCATGACACATTGGAATTTTGATATCATCCCCAGGGGCAGGGGTGGGGAAATGGTGGGCAAAAAATAAATTTGATCAAATGTGGTCATGTTACATATCAATTTGAAGCTTGTACATAGTTAGTAGACTACAGTACAACAAAAAGAAAGATCTGCCCCACATCATCAGGAAAAAGATGCAAGACATTCGACAAGAGGGTAACTCTTTAGAAGAATTTGCAGATATCATCCAGGAGCTCACTTTAGATGGCTACGCTGATGCCTCAAGAGTTTGGGCGACACAATTGCCATTGATGCATTCCTACGGGGTGTTGAGCATAAACGAGCCACTCTGATAGCTATGGATAAAGATCCGAGCACCCTGGAGGAGGCTGTACAAATGGTCAATGCAGCTATCCATAATCAAAGATTGATCATGGGTTCCAGAAGACCTGAGGTTCGAAAGGTCTGTTTTCCGGACGATGCTTCTGGTTTGATGGAGGCAGATAATACTGAGCAGTTGAGAGGCATAACGGCTCCAAGTAGGATAGATAAATTAGAGAAAGATGTCGAAGGACTTAGGAAGGATATGGCGGAGATGAAGGTAGATGTTGCTAAGATTTTGAATCTTATATCTTGGTCAATTCGGTCGAGGTCGTTCTCCTCCAAGAGGGAAGGTCGTTCCATCGTGTTCCCCTTCTCCTCCCCTCAGATCACTTTAATTGCAATTTAGAGGGCCATTTTTCCCGTGAGTGTCCGGAGCCGAGGCGTACATGGTCGCCATCACCTTCTGCTTCACCGAGATCTTCATCTGTGCGATCATATGATGTTCGCATGTATGAGTTTAATCATGACCATATGACACTAGTCATTCCCATTAAAGTAAATGGTGTTCCCGTTGATGCAGTAGTGGACACTGCGGCACAAGTGACAGTAATTGGCAATTTCTTTGCAAATAAATTACCTTACCCTTTAAAGAAGTAGGAGTCTATTTCATTGAAAGGTGCAGGTAAGTGTTGAGCCAGTCACAATTGCATTAGGCTCTATGATGTTCAACTGGCCAGTCCTTCTTGCCAATATTAATGATCCGATTATATTAGGCCTGGTCTTGAAGGCACACAAGGCCACCATTGATCTGACTAGACTGTGTCTGACAATTAATGGAGAACCGGTTCAAGCATCAATGTTGAGAGCTCATGGGAAGGAAGCCCAAGTAGCTCAGGTAACATTGAAGCAGAAAGTGGTCGTTGGTCCTTTTGAGGCCGTGAAGACCACAGGCGTTCTGAATCGGGAGGTACAGAATGATGTTGTGCTCCAGCCCTCGTCTAAACTGGAGGGTCTGGTAACACCTCATACAGTGGCCACTGCCAAAGATTCACAGATTCCTATTTTGTTAAGGAACCTGTCGGCCCAATATATTACTCTGGAATAAGACCACAACCTTGGTCTTGTCACAGAAATTGAGGAGGTATTAGACCCTGGAACAGAATTTCAACTTGCTGGTAACCCCATAAATCAGGACGGTTTACAGACTTCTACAGCCACTGAGGTGGACATCCCTGTGTTCTTACAGGATCTGTATGAGAGGTCGAGATCAGGTTTATCGGAGACGCAGTCTTTGCAAGTTAAATCCATGTTAATCGAGTATCAGGATGCATTTGCAAAAGATGATCTGGATTTAGGTTTGTTCAAGGGGATAAGACAAAATGTTGACACAGGTAATGCACAACCTGTATCATAGTTCCGTCAAAATCTGAGTGGTCGTCAGCCCCGGTATTAGTTCGGAAGAAAGACGGTACTGCATAGATTTTCGAGCTCTGTACAGTCTAACTCGCAAAGACCTTTACCCCCTACCAAACATTGAGACATGTCTGGATGCACTTGGTGGTGCTAAATTCATCAGCACACTTGATATGGCAGCCGGGTATTGGCAGGTCGAGGTTGACCCAGAGGACCACCACAAGCTCGCATTTATCACAAGATATGGGCTTTTTGAATTTGTTCGGATGCCATTTGGTACGTGCAACAGCCCGGCTACCTTTCAGAGGGTTGTTCAGCTGGTGTTGCAAGGTCGTAACTGGTGCGAGTGTTTCGCGTATTTAGATGACGTGGTAGTGACAGGGACTGACTTTGACAGTCATATGACCAACTTGAAAGCTGTCCTTTCCCAATTCCTGTTGCACAACCTTAAATTAAAACATAAGAAGTGTAATTTGTTCTGTACAGAACTCTGTTTCTTAGGTAAGTTGGTGAGTGATAAGGGAATCGCTGTTAAGCCAAACAATATGGAAAGCGTCGCTAATTGGCCTGTTCCTAAGACCAGGAAACAGCTGGAATCTTTCCTAGGGTTCATGAATTACCACCGAGAGCACATACAGGGTTTTGCTGGTATTTCTGCTCCTCTCTCTGCACTTACCAGTTCCAAAGTAGAGTATGACTGGACTCTAGAGCATCAGGTAGCTTTCAAAACACTTCAGGGTGCTATGGCCAACCCTGCAGTGTTAGGTTATCCGACACCGGATGGTACCTTTATACTGGATACTGATGCTTCAGAGGCTGCTATTGGTGCAGAGTTATCCCAAATTCAGAATGGGAAAGAGGTGCTTATTGGTTTTGTGAGCCGAATCTTGACACTGGCTCAGCGTAAATATTGTGTTACACGCAAAGAGTTGCTAGCCATAGTAGCATTTACTAGGCAGTACCGTATGTACTTGCTAGGACGGTCATTTATTGTGCGGACTGACCATCACAGTCTCACGTGGCTGCTCAGTTTCAAGCACATCGAAGGACAACTAGCTAGATGGCTAGAAGAACTGTCCCAATATAATATGACGATGCAGTACAGGCCCGGTAAATAGCACTCTAATGCTGATGGTCTATCACGAGTTCCAAGTGATTCTTCACCTTGCCACTGTTATAAAGCTGGCCAATCTCTTAGTTCATTACCATGTGGTGGGTGCAAAAATTGTGAGACGTGCTATTAGCTCTGAAGATCATGGCGATGATGATGACTTATTATCCCCCGATAATGGCCGTAGGTTATCTGATGGTAACCATGTATCCATTTTTGGAGAGGATTTGGATGAAACCATTCCATATGGTATTGATCCATCCTCATCAATTCTGCATGATGATCTAGATGCTGTTTTGACAGATGACCTGGATATCGACTCTGTTTTACCCGTCCCACAAACACAGCATCACTCTCCTAGGCGCATGAGGTGTTAGGTCCGAGGAGAAACGCATAACACTTCCCCTAGGCGCATGAGGTGTCAGGTCCGAGGAGAAATGCATAACACTTCCCCATGGCACATGAGGTGTCAGGTCCGAGGAGAAATGCATCACTCTTTCCCCTAGGCGCATGAGGTGTCAGGTCTGAGGGGAACCGCATCACACTTCTTCCCCTAGGCGCATGAGGTGTCAGGTCCCAGGGGAAACGCATGGTCAAACATGAAGAAGGCCGTGCCATCTTCCCAACAGGTTTCTAGATTATAAACTGTATTAGAATGTTCCTTAAGCATTCGTGAATTAGACTATGTAAGTCTTCATGGACCCTACTTGTCCATCTGCATATATGTTCCTCTGGTTTCGTCTTATTTCGGATTCATTTGGTCATGGTATTCTTGTGGACTGCAGTTAGCTTTTCGGTCGTAGTACAGTACTGCAATAGTAGTGTGATAATGTACAATGGTAACAGTAATTCAACATTAAAAGAATTACTGTAATCCAGATGATATGAAATTATGACTTCAAATTTTAACATTCTGCATGACACTGAAGACATTCAACTTGTCCGGAAAACATTAGCTTTAGTTTCAACAACAGCAAAATCGTGATGTTCTATTCTTTTTAAGTTTTTGGGAAACTAAATTAGTTGGACACATAAGCACATAGTGGCTTTTTCCAGCAATAATACTCCTTGAGATACCAAAAACCAACAGGGGTCCATCGCTGTATGACTCACAGAACTCGTTATTATAATTACGCATTTTTCAAATGACGCGTGAATAATTACGCGTAGTAATGTGTGGTTATATTTACGCATTTCTTGATCACGCATTACAAATATGCCTTGTCAAATGATGTGTAAATTGCTACGCATTAATCATACGCATTGTATTGTTAACTGTATTTATTGTCCGTCATGACGTGTAGTCATATTAATGCTCTCTGTTTATGTGTATATGGATTAAATCCATGTACACGCTTTTTATAAGTATATGCATCATATGTTATGATGCAAACTCATCTATGTATAGTGAAATTCAATTTATGTTAGCTATTCAATGCCAGTTCTACATTTGTCAGCTCAGATATTTTATAGGGTAGCTCAAATATATTATATATAGTTTTATTAGGTCAGCACAGATATTTTATAGGGTAGCCCAGATATATTAATTCTACATCAGGTCAGTTCAGATATTTTATATTAGGTCAACATTATATATATATATATATATATATATATATATATATATATATATATATATATATATGCCATATCTATATATTTTCTCTATTAAACGTGTAACAATTACATGTTAATTTGTTGCAATGATGCATTATTACTCTATAACGTTGCCGGACGGCGCCCGATTGTAGATTGAACAATCTACGAGGTTGAATAGAAAATATTTTATTTTAACATTTTTTAATAGATAAATGAATAATATTAATTATATTAATAATCACAAGAAGAAAAAAATTTGTATTATTTATTCTTAATATTCTTATTTATTTTTTTAACATCCCGTTATTCTTATTTATTATACTTCATCTTCTTCTTCTTATTATTATTTATTTTATTTTTATTTTTTTAAACATTCATTATTATTATTATTATGGTGATTATTATTATTAATATAATTAATATTATTCATTTATTTATTTAAAAATGTTAAAATAAAATATTTTCAATCAGAGCTTTTCTATTCAACCTCGTAGATTGTTCAATCTACAATCGGGCGCCGTCAGGCAACGCAATACATGATCCGTGTTTTAGCGCGGACTCGCTCGTCACGTGAGTCGTCAACCGAAGCGAGAAGATACGAAAAGACTAAATGTACGCGCAGACAAACGTGCGTGTTGTTTACTTTGAATAAAACGAAAACTGAATGGTTTAAAGAGAATAATTCACTAAACTATTTACGGCAATCTGATGTTGCCGATATATTTTTATTGACTGCATAGTTCGTTTCGCACATATATCCAGTTTTCGTATAAAAAAGGCGTGTTAAATATGGACCGTTTCGGCGGAAAATCCAGACAGGAATCGATAGGCAGATGTTAGAGACGCAGTTGTAGACTGCGGCTCTTCATACTCATAGAGACTACAATTTGATTTGAAGTTACAAGTAGTTATACGAAAATTGGTGCTTTATGAAATGCTACTTACCATCGTCTTCAATCTGTTGCCTGGATTTCTTAACCACGCTGCATAAAAGCGTAAAGAGTAAAATTACAGCACCTACAGCAGCAGTGACTGCAATAACTGGAACAGTAGTATCACTTTTCACTTCGGTATCTGCCATGTTGTCAATTTCGTGCGCGGTAGAAAGATAGATTACCAACCACCCTAAAGTAATAAACAAAGGTAGATAGATTTATTTGCCGTCTACCCAATTATAGGTCTAACCAGCATGCTTTACAATGATTCAATGATTCAGAAGTATATGTACTAAGAATATTACAATATTGATTTGCAAGTGTGGCGCAGGCCATACTGCATCACTAAGTTTTTACAAGAGAGTTGTCACATGTTTCTTTTGCTCTGCAGTTTTTCCAAGTTTTACACAGTTTATCATGAAGTTAATTAATTGAAATTAGTATCTAGTTGTAGCTAAGGATATGTGCTTTAAAGTAGTGTGCTTTATTTTGATAAATTATAATTGTGTGATGAGTTATGATTAAAAGAAATGTGAAATTTTGAAAGTTTTATCTAAAATTTCTTTTGAAATTTTTCTATTTCTTTGTCCTGCGCTTGTGATTGTAAGCAGGCAGTGTTGTTTTTAGCTTAGACTCAGGCCAGTCTTAGAGACATTTACAACATGTAGATCATATGACAGTGTTGTTTTAAGTCACTTCTCACGGTAGTGAGAACAACAAGAAATGGATTAACCCATTTTATGCCAGAATATTAGAGTAGCTTTTAAAAGTAAATTTAACCACTTTTATGCAAAATTGCTAGAAATGAATTAAGTTATCTATGTGCTATTATGAACAACTAGAAGTAAAATAAATATGGCGTGCGGAAACTTATTACTGGATAGTATGACAAGTATAGAGATTGAGGAATATAAAAATTCAATTGACATTCAGGATTATAAGGCTGTTAAGATCACTGATAATGAACATTTCCTGACTGAAGACAGATCCAGCTACACCTGTTCAATTCTGACTACCTTTAAGTCAGAAAACACATACATCCACTATGAGCGACTATTATTGGAGAAATATCATAATGAGGAGAAGGAGGCGGCAGAGTATAACGGTGTGATCATTAGGATAAACTACTATGGAGAAAGTGTTATCTTAGCACTCTACATAACCAAGCTTAAGCTTCATGTCCAGAGCACTGGATGTAGTGTGTGGATGGAGAGTATTTTTGAGGACATTACAGACAATTTGTGTATGATTCAGTCACACCCTCAAACAGTGGAACTCTCCAAAGCGCGTAATCTATCAGTAGCATCTCATGACCCACCAGACTCAGTTACTAAACCCAAGGAACTTTTCAGCCCTGGATATACAAGTATGCCTTGGTGTCTATTCCCAGAGATTATCAACATCAAAGACAATTCAATGAACATGGATGCCTTGAATGAGCTGTATAGGATGAACTTTATAGTGCTGGAGAAGGACACTCAAATTAGGGACTTAATGCTACAAGTTAATGAACTGAAGGACATCATTAAACAGATGCATACTGAGCAGAGTGAGGTAGAAACACAAACACCATTAATTCTATCAGTAAATATGTGTACCCAGACTGATGAATGTTGTGATAGCACTCCTAGAGTAGAAAAGATTATCACTGAAACAACATCATCACCTGCCTCTAATGAGCTAGGCAAATTGAGCAACAAAACTCCTGAGAATAACCAAACTGCTGTAAAAACATTATCCCATATCAAGAAGGACCAGCCTATAAGGAGTAAGTATGTGCAAAATAAAGCAAGGACAGTAAAACAATTCACACATCCAGCTGCAGGTCATAGTATTGATCCACTAAAGAAATCAATACAGAAAAAAGCTGCCAGTGAACAAAAGAAAGACTTACCTATCAAAACAGCCCCCCTATGCCAATTCCAACTTTAGTACAGGATGTGCTAGTTAAGCTAATGACTGAAACTGTGAAATTAAGTGAGAATTCTTCAAATTATGGTAGCAGACAACAAAACCAAAGTAGAGTAAAAACAGTTATCATTGGTAGCTCATTGACCAAAGGTGTTAAAACAACAAGTTTAACCCCTGGTTGTAAGGTCAGCATACATAGAGGAGCTACAATCTCATCACTTATAATTAGATTACAGACAATGGATTTAGCATCACTAGAAACACTTACTATTCAGATAGGCACTAATGATACAAGGAAGCCAGTACGTGTGATTATGGAGGAGTATACACACCTTCTAGACTATCTACAGTTCAGCTACCCACACCTTCACGTAATCATCTTTGGATTGCCACCACGATTGGACAATTATCACAGAAACAACACTGTGTTCCATGTTAACAATGAACTCAAAGTAGTTACAGCAATGAGAAATTTGAAATTTATTGATAATGAACCAGCTTTCTTGGACGAGGCTGGTTATATAGACGCAACAATGTTTCTTGCAGACTACCTTCACCTCAGTGACAAAGGAACCAATGCCCTGCTGAATAGTATAAACTCTATTATCCCAATCCTAAAAGACTCTCATTCTCAGCAGCCAAATAATGAATCATGTTGTCTCTACTGTGCTGAGCCGTCACACTCCACCAAGGCTTGCAGGCATGGGAAAGCAGTAATGTGCTGGATTTGCTTACAGTATGGACACAAAGCTATGTTATGTGACTATCAAAAACAATGTTACACACAAGCATAGGAATTCAGCAAAGCAGAGGTGGCTGATTTCTCAAACACAGTGACTTCTAAGAACTTTTTCTCAATACTAAATCAACTATGCCAGGAATGCAACCAGAAGACGTGCGTTTGTGTTATAGACCATTCAGATTTCACCACGAATAATAATAATAATAATAATAATAATAATAATAATAAAAATAATCATATTTATACATATAAATCTATGTCATACCCAAATCATTCAACCCAGGGCCTTCAAAAAAGTAATATCAATATATTAAATGCAACTAAATCACATTATATAAATCATACTGTTTCACGAAATGTTATAAATAGCATTGACAATGACGACGATGATGATAATGACCATGTCCACAATAACATTGATGATGATAATGATGATAATGACCATGTCCACAATAACACTGATGATGATGATGATGATGATGACAATGACCATGTCCACAATAACATTGATGATGATGATGATGATGATGATGATGATGATGATGACAATGACCATGTCCACAATAACAATGATGATGATGATGATAGCCATGTCCACAATAACAATGATGATGATGATGATAATGACCATATCCATAATAACAATGATGATGAAGATGACGATGTTGATCATGATGGTGATCATCGTAATCATGATCATCATGACCGTGTCCATAATAACAATGATGATGATGATAATGACCATGTCCACAACAACAAAGATGATGATAATGATGAAAATGACCGTGTCCACAATAACATTGATGATGATGATAGCCATGTCCACAATAACAATGATGATGATGATGATGATGATGATGATTATGATGATGATGATAATAATGACCATATTCACAATAACAATGATGATGATGATGATGATAATGACCATATCCACAATAACAATGATGATGATGATGATGACGATGTTGATCATGATGGTGATCATCATGATCATGATCATCATGACCGTGTCCATAATAACAATGATGATGATGATAATGACCATGTCCACAATAACAACGATGATGATAATGATGAAAATTAACATGTCCACAATAACAGTGATGACGATTATGATGATGATGATGATGATGATGATGATGATGACCATGTCCATAATAACAATGATGATGATAATGAAAATGACCATGTCCACAATGATAATGATGATAATGACCATGTCCACAATAACAATGATGACGATGATGATGATAATGACCATGTCCACAATAACAATGATGTTGATAATGATGAAAATGACCACGTCCACAATAACAATGATGATGATGATGATGATGATGATGAAAATGACCATGTCCACAATGACAATGATGATGATAATGACCATGTCCACAATAACAATGATGATGATGATGACGATGTTGATCATGATGGTGATCATCGTGATCATGATCATCATGGCCGTGTCCACAATAACAATGATGATGATAATGACCATGTCCACAATAACAATGATGATGATAATGACCATGTCCACAATAACAATGATGATGATGATGACGATGTTGATCATGATGGTGATCATCGTGATCATGATCATCATGGCCGTGTCCACAATAACAATGATGATGATAATGACCATGTCCGCAATAACAATGATGATGATGATGATGATGATGATGATGATGACAGCAACTTATTGAATTTTATTAATATTAAACAATATGTAGATAAAGCTACAAGTTTTTTTAAATTATATTTTTCTAGGCAGCTATATTTTATCTGATTTCAGTAAGATAGACAATTTATTAAATTTTTCCTTTCCTCTACAAGATGAATATGTAGTAAACACTCAAGACACACCTTCTTCTTCTTCTTTTCGATCGCTGGTATCACACTTGGAGAGCCGTTCTCAAGATGAAATCTGTGGTTTTCTGCAGTTCTTCCACAGGCCCATACAGCTTTTCAAGAAAAGAGGTTGACAAAGGCCAGATCTCTTCTCTCAGCAGCTGAAACGTACTGCAACATTGAAGTATGTGCTCTGTGGTCTGTTCTGCTTCTCCACAAGGACAAGCAGGCGATGTCATAAGGTGGAACCGCCTGTACATGTGTTGGTTTAGTCTGTTATGTCCAGTTCTGAGACGAAAAATGGTCACTTGCTCTGGCCTCGAGAGATGATGGTAGGCATCTTCTGATTGAGGTGTTCTATAAAGTGACTTGATGATAGTCTTCATCTCTGTATGTGTAACCATGTTTTCTGTCTGATTCTCTTCTGCACCCACCTTTGCCATCTTGTCTGCTTCCTCATTTCCTTGGACTCCACAGTGTGAGGGGATCCACTGCAATGCTATCCGAAAGCATTTGATGGTTTGTAATGCTTCTTCAAGTTGTGGCAGCTTACCTTTGGTGATAGCCTCAAGGAGGGAGCGCACATTAGATAAAAAGACAATCTGTGCAATAGGGTCTGCTATTCTGCTGATGGTATTAGCTGCATGGACCAGTGCTTCGACTTCAGCTCTGTAGTTTGTGCAGTATTTGCCTGTCCGGATTGTAGCTGACTCATGTTGTCCGTTTGGATACTGTATGTGCAGTCCGGCACCTCTGCTCCTAATTGCATCTTTGGCTGATCCATCTGTGTAGATCCTTATCCATGTCTCCTGAGGGTACATTTCTTCCAGCATGGCTAGGGTCAGGGCCTTCTTGCTCACATCACTGTGTTCATCTTTGGTTGTGAGGTGAGGTACTGTGGTGCGAATAGCTATGTTCCCTAGTTTGTTTTCCCAGGGTGGAGGATCAAGGGTGTGGTTTGGGTCTTCTATTTGTGCTGGCAACATTTCTTGGTGTTTCCTTTGAAGTGCTTTTGTCTCTTTCACAAAACTTGATCTTTTAAGTCTTCCTGATGACAGCTGTGCTTGCCTGATCTTCATCGGGTGGTTGTTGAATGATTTGAACTTTGCAGCTTGGATCAGTGCTTTGCATTCCCTTCCTTTACTAAGTGGGGGGGGGGGGGGGATGCCTGCTGTCTGCTCCATTTTTTCTATTGTTTTTGATCTCATTCCACCAGTGATGATGCGCAGTGCCTGGTTTTGCACTCTGTCGAGGTTCTGTTGATGAGATTTAGCTGCTGTCATCCATGAGCTGGATCCATACTCAAGGTGTGGCCGTACGGCATCTAGGTAGACTGGACATAATAAGTGCTCTGAACCAGTCCCTTATTGTTGATCATTTGAAAGTAGAAAAGTGGGATCATTTGCAGAAAATAAAGTATGTACCTCTAGCACCATTATCGGAAATCGACACAGAGATTGTCGAAAGCATCGGCACTGCATCAATTTTTATGTATGTGGTGGCATCAGCTATCACAATTATTGTGTTAATGTGCGTATTATACAAATGTGGGGTGATTCGCCATATCAGGAAGTGTACGACACAAAAACCATGTACAGGGATTTGGCCAGAGATGGAGCGGTTCTGGGCGCGTTGGTCACGGCGACCATGCATCGCACCTAATGGAATTAGTGGGCTGGCCAGCATAATGGACACGACACAGCCCGACCATGCTGAAATTTGTGTGCCCATGGTGACTGGCCAGAGTAAGCTTCCTGTACCTACTGTATCCGAGCAAATCGAGCTGCAGATACCGGATGCATCTTTTCATTACTGACATTGTTTCCAGTATACGCCAAAACCGTAAAAAGGATACAATGACTGATTATATTTACCACATTATATTATCATTATTATTCTTATATTATGATTATCTTACTTGTATGATATTATTTCACTGATTTGCATGCGAGTCACTTGCGTGTGACGAATTTGTTTTACTATAGTAATAGGTATGTAATCTTGGCATGCATAAGGGTTGAATCCTGGCAGGTCTGGTTGACCTGCATCTTGTATAGTTTAATGTGCGAGTTGTTGATGGAGTACAACAAGTAAATTAACAATCTTCTTAGCGCTGACTTTGGTTGAAGGGCATGTGTAGATATTGGACATCTGGAGGAGTCATGGCTAGTTTCTTAATGTCTTAGTCAGCTTCTTGGGAGGTCGTATCTTACATAGACCCTATTTAATAAAGAGAACTGATGTTTGTGTGTGAAACGATAGTAATCATACATAGCAATGTTTATCTAAATAGGCACTTAACAAGTCGGATGAAATGCATTAGAGAAAATAACTCATTCAAATTGAAGGATGAAATCAGTTAATCGATTAACCCCCAATAATTAGTTGTGTTGGTAAAAACTTGATAATGATGTGAGTGAAAGTTGTTGCTGTCTTGGTGCTAAGTCGTCTATGAGAGATAATCTCTGTACAGTAACATAAATGACTGCAGCAACAAACATCAATGAGTTTGACCATGGCAGTATGCAAATTTGTACGAATATTGAATCGTTGTATAAATATGTAGACGGGAAGAGAATGTTAGTGGTGACATCTTGCGGCTGACATTCACCTTTTGAGCTTGCGGGGCTATCCCATATTTCGATATACGGTAGCCAAGTAAGTCCACGGACTCACTTGTGAAGTCACATTTGCTTCTTTTAAATTGTAGATTATATTCTCGTATTTTCTGCATTATGAGGCATAAATGTTTTGCATGTTCAGTTGGATTTTTGGAATATACGATTATATCATCCTCATGTTCACTAATTTATTTTGCTATTTTTGTCGCTACAGCCGCTACAACTTCAATAGCGGTTTGTGCCATTTTCACTGTTTATCGTCTGTTACTTAATCGTAGTATAACTGCACTACCATTCTCTTAAGATGAGGTAATTCTTCACACGTAATGTCTGTCATCAATCGTATTTTACCGTTTCCATGATATTCACGATGTTCAATGATATTGGGATTGTCAATTTCATTAATTTTGTCCAAATATACGACAATTTTGCCTTTTAATTCGCTAACAGCGTGTTTAACTAACAGTCTTTCTTTAGTACTGGCTTTAGCAAACAGTCTGTCTTTAGTACTGGCTTTATCATTCATGATGCTATGTACTTACAGTATTTTTTTTAAAGTAGATCCAATCAGAATAACCCCATATCCTGTTGCTTACCTACCTCTGAATTGGTGGTGTTGACTTATATACGCACAACATAGATCCTGGCAGGCTCGCCACTGTAAACTTTTCGACCTTTACCGGTGTGAGTTTACAAAGTTGATGTTCTCAGAATTGTATGATAATATCTGGATATAATGTCACTTAAATCTGTCATCAAGACTTAGGTGTTACTGGTTGCTGCGACAACATCCATGATGAAAGATGTAAGTGAATTTAGCAATTTGCTCACCTCGTCTGATGGATGGTGAAATGGACGATATCTGACCTATCAATCACGAAGACTACAGAAAATGACTGGGTGTGTCTCCCAGCTCATTAGGTGCATATTACGGTTATTGTTAAATGACAAACACACTGTCTTGCATAAATGTAAGCTAATAGTTGTATTTTCGGATCCTAACAAAGTTAAACTAAACTTTACAAAGTAAATATTAATACTTCCTAAGCTATAGAGCTAACCGCTCTCATTCTAAAGATACATCAACACACCATGTACCTTGCATGCACGGCTATACTAACTTAGCCTACCACACATTAGCTACTCGACTGCTTGACCAATTCTAACCAAAGTAGACTTACAAATACTTGAATATTATTATACCAGGTTTCGATTCTAACAACGAAGTTAACAACACTTAGGCTACAAACAATTATAACTGATCTTCTAAACAAAGTCTGCAACGTTAGGCATACATGCCAGAGACTGCAGGTTTACATTAGGCTGGAGCCACTGACCAAATGGTGAAGTTTCATCCCAAATCATCAGCAAAATTTTGCAAAATCTTCTAGGTCTCTTGATAAACACACTTTGATTCGGTCTGCCCCATAATGACATTATTACAGACCAATCAACTTCCATTTATCTCTTCCTATAGATTGTGCCCTAATATAATCGTGGGTGTGAGCTAATGCGCTGATGACGAATTCTCAACCATGATTACGGCAATTTTTGCATTCATGAGGAAGCAACGTTGTCGCCAACTTCAGACTGGGGGATGGCTATTAATAAATACAACAATTTTTGCATTCCTGAGTTGGTACTACTGTCGCCAACCTTCAGACTGATGAATGATTATTGATAATTTTGCATTCCTGAGTAATACTGTTGTCACCGACCTTCAGACTGATGAATGATTATTGATAAACTCGTCAGAGTTGCGTAGCAAATCCTTACTGAAATCACACTAACTCAATTGTTTCCAGGGCCTAGCCATGTTAATCTAATATGGAGGCGATATATCCCTGTGCATTGTAATTGTGTGTGTGGAATGGTTCAGCAACGAAGTTCTGGGAAACCATGCCCAAGTACATTCACATTGCCTACAATCTCCGGCTCCAACCCATGCTTAATACGACACAATAAACTATGTGGCCAGCTTGACTCTTGAGACTGAATTTCTATAAACTCGAAATAACTTTTGATAGACTGATGTTCAGTCAAAACGAGTTACTGAATCATGACACTCAGGACAATGGAATCTGTTTATAATTTCCATTAATGATCTTCCCGCTGTAATCAGTGGTGGGTCTGAGATCTTTTTATTTGCACATGACACTAACCTCTGTAGATCAATCTTCATCCCAAAAGATTGCGACACCCTTCAAAATAATATTAACTCTATGTGTTCTTGGACTGATAATTCTTTATTGAGGTTCCACCCAGATAAATGCAAAACTATGTGGATATCAACAACAAAAACATCTCCACACACTTATACAATGGAATCTAATAACCATCCTCTAGCCCATTCGTCTAGTGAAAAAGATATAGGTGTCATAATAGACGATAAACTATGCTTCGATGAACATATAAACAAAACAAAAAAGCAAATCTAACCAAATAATGGGACTGATTAGGAGAACATTTGACTATCTAGATAAAGAAAACTTTAAACATCTCTGCAAATCTCTTGTTAGGCCGCATATTGAATAGACTAATGCGGTTTGGGTTCCGTATCTGAAAAAGTACATAAATGCAATCGAAAATATCCAAAGACAGGCAACCAAACTTGTTCCTGTTATGTGTAACCTTCCATATCATGTACGCCTGCAAATGTTAAAATTCCCAACATTAGCATTTATAAGATTGCGTGGTGACATTATCTAGTTACTGCAGACCTTATTGAGCGACAAGACACAAATAGCATAACTCGAGGTCACAGCCTAAAAATTAAGAAAATAAGACCAAGGATCAATATACGAAAGTTTCCTTTCCCATTGCACTGTAATGGTCAATGGAATAAACTACCTGAATCTGTTATCAGTGCCCCCTCAGTGAATTATCTTAAAATCTAGACTAGACAAGCTATTGGAAAGCCATCCATTGTGCTATAACTACGATTGTGAACCCATCTGTAATATTTATACTCCAGAATCATTATAACATTGCCAATGTATAATTGTTAATAATAACCTAATAATACTAAAATGAACCACAAATATAAGCAGCCCATTCCTGACCTTAGAGGCTTGTTGATGCCTGCTGTCAGTAGAGGATTCATGTAAGTTCGTGTAAGTTAAGCGACTTTCATAACTGTAGTGTTATTCGATAATACTTGAACACCGCTGTACCTATTAATCAATCACTGTTTATGTATTCTTTTACAACATTATAACTCATACAACCAATATACATTCGTTCGGCCATCTTCTCCCCAGATCATCCTCATTCCATTCCCGAGGGGCGATAAGCTATTCCACATCTGCCTCTTTCCAGAATACAGTAATATACAATATGGCCAAAGATCTAGACGATCTGGTGGTCTAACTACCCTCCCTGACTGGGTCCTCACATACTCCCTTTCAGCTCTATCAGTCAAGTCAGGACATACTCTTTCATCAACAATGCCTTGAGTAATTTGACCCTCGTCTATATCCACGAATTGGGAATTAACACCTGGACCAGCTGGTGAAGGAACAAGACATTTCCTATTTCTCCTAATCGGCACATTATTTGATTTTACAATGTATGAACGTGGACTTTCACTCTTCTTCGTAATTGTACCAAACCGATTCAAGACTTTTACAAAAACGTCATCCCCAGGATGTAACACAGACAAATCCTGGGTCCCATGGCACATCTCAAAATAGAGCTTTTGTTTACACTTTAACCTTCTATCTCCTTCAAATTTAGCAATATGTGAGCACTTCAACTTCAAATTTGACAGAAGACATGGCACCGTAGTATGAATTTCTTGGTTCAGTGACATTTCAGGAGGACTAAATCCATCATGTAGTGGGGTAAAATTATACTCCAACAACGTCAAACTCTTATCTTTGCATTTCTTAAGCATATGCCTAAAGGTTCATACATCCCTTTCTGCCATACCATTACTTTGGGCAAACGTTGGATTTGAAGCAACATGACTAAATCCATATGCTTGTGAAAACTTTCTGAACTCATACAAACTAAACTGTTTCAGGAATACCATGTCTAGCAAACGCAGCTTTCAAGTTATTTAAAACAGGACAGGATGAAGTACTTGATAAGCAAACAACTTCCAAATATTTTCAAAACCGAACAACTCCTAAAGGTCGAAGATATTGGGAAAATTCAGCTCTTCTCCATTCCTCGATACTTTCACAACAATAATTTGCCTACCACCTATCAAAACTTTTTAAAAATAAAACAGAAATACACTCGCAAAACACCAGGTCAACTAGTAAATTACATAAAGTGTCGATGCAAACCCCCACCCCACAAGCCATTAAACTATGGAATAACACTAACACAATCATCCGCATATAAATCACTACCAACAATCATGCAAACGAAATATTATAAAAGAGATAATAGAAACGTATTGGATCAATACTTAGCACCCAGCATTATAATACATTGTCTTCCCCTCAAATACAATAACAGGTGTTTGTTCTATTAATCTTGCTACGTAAGTTGCTGATATCCTAGGATAAACCGAGGACAGCAATAAATTGAGCTAGCATTGGTCCTCAGAATAAACACATGCTTGCTTTCCAAATTTGTTACCCAGCTCATGAGAACAGGGTGATATGGGTAAAAATGAGCACCCACCACTGTGGCTGTCGAAAGCTGTGATGCATTAAGTCACCACAGTAATAAATATCATACAACATGTTTAATATTATGATAATATTTGCAGCAGCAACTGTACTACCACAGCTATTACTACTACTACTACTACTACTACTACTACTACTACTACTACTACTACTACTACTACTACTACTACTACTACTACTACTACTACAATATCATCATACATGATGAGCCACCCTCTCCAATGCCCCTTCCCGATCCCTGTCCCCATGCTGCTTTCGTTATTAGTAAAAGCAAATAAACAGTACCGTATGTGGGGGGGGGGGGGGCGGGTATGTGTGCCATGCTACATTGAGCAAATATATATATATAAGTGGTGTGCATTTGGATCAATACCAGTACACGTGTACGCGTTAGTTCTAATGAACGTGTACATGTGTACACGTATTTAACATTCTTCTGCAAAAATGTAGTATTAATTTGATATCTATTTAGCATATTATTATATGTAAAGGGTGTATTATGGTGGGTTTGGAAATTAAAATACCAATTTATTAACTCCTCCTCCCACCCACCACATACACACTGTGTCAACAGCGCCTCTAAGCGCCCATTTTTAAAATACAAAATATTAAATTTTTGTCCTCTGGTAAAGTCTATTTGCAGATCAAGAGAAGACGATTTTGTGAAATCTTTATTGGAATTTACAAAAAGGGCATTTTGATGTCATTCAAATGGATATTTCTCAAGACCACTAGATGATGTTTAGGTCGGCTTTAACATCAAAACGAAAATGAAAATCCTAACTTCTGCTTTACCAGGGTCCATTTGCATGCCAAGAGAAAACTATTTCTGAACATTACCACTGAAATGACCGGCTCGGCTAACGAGCCACTCATTGCAGTGGTAAATTTACAAAACTAATCTTCTCTTTGTCTGCAAATTGAAATTCATAGAGACAATTCCAGAGGCCACTGTGGCCGGCCAGAGCATCATAGGGTTAAGTTGACACTAGATGGCTAAAGCTTGTTTACCGACTTTTGACAAGAAATTGTATTTGACCCATGTTCAGGACAGATCAACATCAAGCAATAGTCATTCACCCTTTGATGGTCAAGATTGGCTAAGAAAAATCGAAGTTTGACATTACTGAATGTCTATTTGTGGGAAAGGATAAGACAACCTTTTGAGAATTTGCCACAGGGATGACTGTGAGTCAGCATTTGCAGCAGTAAATTTACAAAAAATAGTCTTCTCTCGACATGCAAATAGACCTTCAATAATGACATATTTCTCAATACCACTATAGAGACCATTTTAGCAGGTTTTGCCATTAGTGAGTTGACCAAAGGCTGACGGCGATCAGTCCGTTGTGAGCTTAGATAAGTGCCACACGTCATGGCATTCAAAGTGATAATCTGTGTTGATGAGATCATGCTTGAACGCTCAACTGTAATTCACACTTATGTGATCTGACAAGGAGGGATTGGTTATTCAACCTGTGTGGGTATGTCGCTGGTACATGCGGGTAATTGGTTAACCCCGTTGACAGTCAAAGTTATTTCTCATAAAAATCCCGATGAGCAGACCAAGAGATGAATGTTTTTGAAAATTTACAGTAGCAATGACTGGCTCGGTTAGCAATTCCAGTGATAAAATTAAAAAGACAAAACCTGCCTCCTCTTTGTCTGCAAATTGACATTTCTCAAGAACACTGCCGGAGCAGTGTTTTGAGAGGCGTAAGTGTTAAAGGGTTAATTCGGAAATCATTGACGGATAGAGAGTGTGGCGGTAATTTATTGTCAAAAAATATAAATATTTTCTTTGAGGGCTATCTTACTTATTTCACATAAATATGTATATTTTATAAATTTTTCCCGTGTATACGTTTAGGATTTTTATAACCAGGTGTACACGCACCCATCCCTAACATATATATTGAAAAATGTAAAAATTACATTCCAATGATGACTGTGCTATATTCTAGTGCCAGTGCGTCGTCAATGACAGGGTTCCTAGAACTAATGCCTGACAATAATAAAAACTACATACATGCGAGTGCCTAGAGATATGACAAGTCTAGAATCCACATGTAGCTCGCGGGGTATGCGCTGGTCCATCATGTTGCTGCACTCCGTTGCACCAGCCTCTAGAGCCGGTGGAACAATCACATTCCAGTGGGGGCCGTGCGACCATTGCTGCTGAGATTGAACCTCACGGTCTTGTCTCAACTGTTCGTGTCACCGGTATGTCGGTCTACTAACTAAGTTAAAAGTCTGGACATGATGATATAAGTAAGAAAAGTAATACCACTATACAAACAATGCTACTTGTCTGATATTAAATGAGCAAAATTATACAGTACATAGAGCTATACTTGTTGTCCTTTCTACGTTGTCTTGCTGAAGGTACCACACAGATTCGTAAATCTGCAGATGTATCCCCGCAAGGGAGCATCACAGCGAGGCTACTTGAATAGTTTAATATAAACCAATTATACCCCTAACACACACAAAATATTATTGTTGCGAGAGGAAAGTGCTCGCACAGGCCGCTGTCACAGGAAAATGCCTTCAACTCCGAAGCAGAGGAAAAGAGCTGGCAAAAAGGGCCACTCTTTTGTTTAAACAAAAAGCTAAGTGCTGGTCAATCCTAGTGAAGCCATAATTAATGTGATGCATACTGGTTTACGTGAAGACGGGTCGGATGATTTCTGAAGAATTCATACGTCACCGTCTTATGCAGGTCCAAAGATACTGTATTGGTAGTTGCCGCTTTATTTATGCGGGCCTTCTGCTACATTCTAAACTACCATTTGGTTATTAGATACGCTTCCAAGCTTTTTAGACACATACATCTAACTGGCGAAGATGTCCAGCTTCCCGAAGGTCGCCCCACATAGCATCTTCCTCAGAAAGACAGCGTGCATACATGGTACGGAGCAATAGCTCCAGAATCATATGATGATCCGGTCACCATTCCACCATAACCACATATAATATCACCAGGACAATTTACAGTTCACATAAGCGATTTAGATTTGGTGTTGGGGGTGGGGTGGAAGTGTATATAAATCAGCACTTTAGTTATCACCACTCGGAAACCCCAATAGTTTGCCAGAGTCGGATCCTGGCAACATGTCGATTGGGAGTCCAGACAATTATTAAGCCATGAGGCTGGAGGAGCGCAGAAAAAGACAATCACTCAATATTAATAAGAGGCCCTATGGTAATTGGCCAATTTTACACACTCTAGCTGGTGCGTGGTGTTACATATCCACTACAGCCATAAAAGAGACATACACAATGTGTCTCGTATGGAGAGATTGTCCCTAACTACTTTAAACCTATCCTATCGAGCTAGGATAGCCAGGATTAGTCAGTTACATGTCAGGCTCGAGCATGGTGGGCATGATCAGTGACCTCTGTGTAAAATTGATGCTGGGGGAATATAGTGATGTGGATAAAATGGTGCTGTATTATATTACCTAGCGTCCTGCGTCCTAGAGTTTTCATATAGACAAAACATTATAACTAGGATGGCTACTTGCCATTTACATAACTAACTAATGGTGACAGTGTATCAGGTCATAAGACCTTACGGTGCTTGCTAGTTGTAAGCACACCGAAATAAAGATAATATATACAATAAGAAACAGAAAGTATAAAAATGTGGTCGGAAAGACCGGGTGGGTACCTATTAGTCATCAGTACCTTTTACGGAAATAATGAAATGTACAATAGTATAGTTACTTGAGTACCTATTGGTCATCGGTACAGTAAGAGTTCATAAATCACAGAAATTGATATGCTACAGTTGAGTAGTGCGAGATGGCATGATCCCGAATGTAGGAAAGATTTCTGCAAGCACACTGTTGATGCGGCTCACTCTCAAGACGGTGAAGAAGAACAGTTAGAGGAAGATGTCCACTAGACAGTCAGAATAACTGATACATAATTTACACAGTTTGTTATAAAGCTTCCGTCCAGTGACAGTAGTTTGAAAACTGCCCATTAACATGGAGGGCTATAATTATAATTAAATATGCATGTACATTAAACTGGGTACACAGTGCGGGATACGTCGCATAGCTCTTGTGACGCACAGAGCAGAGTCCCACCAGACTGTGGTCTAAAAGTTAATTAACACACGCGACATGCTGTGCAGAAGTTTGATACCACTCTTTTCAGCATGGTCCAGAAAATCCGGTGAGCTATCCACCAAGAATCACCTCAGCTCTACATCCTGTAGTATTACATCGGGCCCACAAGACCCATCTGCAGGAAACTCCTCTGTGAAAGTTCCGGAAACGGGAGTTCTTATATTAATTTATTTTGCCCCCGGATGGCCATCCGGGAGCGTTCAAAAACTTGATGTGGATGTCCAAGACTGCTCACCAGCGCAAGAGATCTCAATTCCGAAAGGCACTGTTGTGATGTAGGTACCACAGTCAGTTAGCAGTTGCTCCACGTCTTGCACTGCATTGGTCCACCAGTCTTGCTGACTGTGTCTGCTTCCACGCTGAAGGGCTCTCGATTCTCGTTATCTGGCTCCTTTTATACTACTCGTGACATCAGAGACAGGACGCGCCAGCCAATCAGAGGGCGAGCAGTAGCCAATCAGCCTGCAGCTAGAAATGGTGACGTGGCTATCACGTGAACAGCGCATTCCCATTCATTTAATACATACATGCGATTACGACTCAAAGCAATCTTTTGAAGATAATTCAAACGAGCCTTTTAATGATAACATGGCCATTTCTGGTCCGGTATTGAAAAGGTAAAAAGTTCTGAAATCCTCGTTTCATTCCGGTCCTGATTGGTACCAAGAACGACGAGAATAGTGGGATTTTAAGAAATCACCAGTACCAACTGTATGATTATTGTATTCTGCGGCTGTAGTAGTAGAAACATCCTACAGCTGCAATCAGTCCTTCTTCGCTTTTGCCCACTGTGTCTTGTCCTCAGCCGAAATCCTTAGCTTCCTCAGGTACATTCTTGACTTGAGTGTACCGCGTCCTGCTTTCTTGAGGTCACCTCATAGCATGCTTAGCAGGAATATGCAAAGACGTCCTCTCCTGGCTTTGTATTTGCTGGCTCCGAGTAGGGTGAATTCAGAGGCTCTCTGTGCTGGTGTCTCTTCTGGCATCCTTAGCACATGGCCAAACATGGACCATCTTTGTTGGGCGACTTTTACAGAAAGCGGCGACGTATTACACATCTTGTATAGTGCATCGTTGGTCTAGTTTGTCTAGAGCTGCGTTTGGAGCTGCCCAGCTGTTACAGTTATACAGCATCAAGGATATGCAGGTTGCATTGTATAAACGTAGCCTCTTTATCAAGGGCATCTTTGATCTACGAATCCATAGCCTCCAGAAGAACTGGAAAGCTCTTGTTCCCCATGACGCAGCGTGCAGAAATATCAGCTGTGCTGCAAAGCAGTGAGTCCAGGATTTTCCTTTTCCTTCATGGTTCGCCGCCACGAAGTGGGTCATCATTTTCTATTGTTTTATGCTTTGTCGATTGGTATATGTGGGTGAACTCTGTTTTGGATTCATTCATAAAGAGATTCTCAATTTTTAGTTTGCTTACAGCTTTTGGGAGAAGTTCGTCAAGGGGTTTCTTTTCCTTGTCTATGAAGTCCACATCGTCGGCATATTCCATCTCTAGTGGCATGCCCAGTGTTGACACTGTGGGGGTGGGGTGGGGGTGGGGGTGGGGGTGGGGGGATGGGCGTTTGGCCTTGTGGAACTTTCCCGCACAGATTTCAATGCAGCGGCAAGGTAGCAGGTGAAAAGAACCAGAGATAGACCATCTCCCTGTGGGGAGCCGATTGATGTCTCAAACTCTACAGACTTCACTGACTTGACTCGTGCTCTCAGCTTGGTGTCTGCAATTAGTAGTCGCACTAGTCGTAGTTCATCTTCATTGCAACTAGCCTGGTGTAGTACATTTAGGATCGTTGAGTGTTTAATTGTGTCGAAGGCTTGTGACATGTCAATGCCAATTTTGTGGAAGTCCCAGTCTTTGGACACAAGCATGTGTTGAGCCCATACAATGTCTGCACAGCTGTGTCCACGTTTGCAGCCACTTTGACATGATCCGGTGAAGTAATTGATCTTTTCTCAGATGTGGCATAGAGTAAAATTGGATAGGATTTTCCGTATGCTGTTGAGGAGCACAATGGGCTGCAGATTGGCTGGGGGCCCAGGTGGCTTCTTGGGTTTGGGTAGTGCGATGAGGGTGCCTTGGCCTACAGCGTCAATGGGAAGGTGGTGCATAAAAGCTGAATTGATTAGGTGCATGTTCAGTTTTGAGATAATGTCACTTGCATGTTTGAATAGTTCATTGCTCATCCCATCAGGTCCAGATACACGTCCATTATTTCAGGGCTTTAAATACCTTCCCAACTTCTGCTGTTTTAATTGCTGTTAGTAATGGCCTGTGGTCGGCTGAGAATGAGTGCACGGGCTCGTCATCGTTGTTAGTGAACTGTTCCTTGAACCATTCATAGATCGCCTCGGCTTTTCCCTGGTCAGTCCCGATAAAGTGTCCTTCAGAGTTGTGTACCGTGAGTGGTGGTGTGTAGTCAGTAAGTCTCAGGGCTCGGGCTGCCCGAAACATTTTGTGACAGTCATCCATGGCAGTAATTTCATCTGTTAGGGAGTCTTCCTGCTGAATAGCAAGGTCTGTTAAGCATTCACTAATGTGGCACAGAATAATATTGCATTCTCGGCGTAGTTTGGTGCAGTCTTCACTTTGGTGACTTTGATAGATGCGCAGCCATAAGGCTTTCTGCTCTGCTGACAGTTTTACTACTAGAGGGTCATCAGTATACCTAGTTTGGTAGTTTTTAAGAACCCTATGGTGCTGGTAGCCGATGAGTCCATAGATTTCAGTATTTTGGTTAGGGCTTCGTTTGCATTGGAGCCGACATCGATGTTAGCTATCTGCTCCCCGAGGGCTTTTTTGTATGACATTTGCGTGTCAATGTCACTGATGAGCTTGGGTAGGTTGTAAGTGACTCTACCCTCTTGCCTGGTATGGTGTTTATATATTAGATAGAGATCGTTCATCTGAAGGCGCGTAATGACTAACTTATGGTCAGAATTGAGGTCTGTGCCTCCATATGAACGAGCCTTCCGGAGTAAAGGTTTTGCTTCTGTCTTGCATAGTATGAAGTCTATTTGGTTGAAGACAGCTGTTGTAGCCTTAGAATCTTTTGAGGCTTTGCGATCAGTAATGTGCCCAGTCCATGTTGTCCGGTGATGGCATGGGTGTTTGAAAGCCGTATTTGTGACAAATAGGCCATTGGAACCAAGGAATGCCACCAGTGCACCTCCATTGTTGTTGTGTGTGCCCTCTCCATTGGATCCCATGCATAAACTTTTGTCCGCAATTCCGAGTTTACCCAACTCCATACACTATACGCATACACTCTCTCCCAATACTCACACGTGTTGTCAGGGAAGCTCTGACATGCGTGCATGCTCGCTACGCGTTCTTACGGACGTAGCCATTTTAACAAAACCTCTCTCATAGGGCTTTATACATGCGTACTATCTTACTCATGGGGGCGTACTTGGAACGTACCTGGAGCAGTCATCCCATACCCAGCCTAACAGGGATGGTACGTACCTGTCCGGTCAATCCGTGCTACACACACTATCAGTTCCAGTCAATTTATGTGGTTGTGAGTCAGGTAGTTGAAAGCTGGTCCAGTGACAGAAGATTTTTGTCTTCTGGATGGTGGACCAGTCGGTTGACTACTCGGCTCCCAAACGCTAGGTGAATAGGTGCCATAGAATGGGCTGGGTTCGAACCTCGCCCATGTAAAAAAATGTAAACATTACATCCCAACGATGACTGTGCTATATCCTAGTGGCAGTGCGTCAAAGACAGGGTTCCTAGAACTAATGCTTGACAATAATAAAAACTACATACATGTGAGTGCCTAGAGGTATGGCAAGTCTGGAATGCACATTATCAGTTCCAGTCAATTTGTGTGGTTGTGAGTCAGGCAGTTCAGTTCAGTTCAGTTAAGGACATCCCGCCTCTTCACATGGCGCACCCAGGCAATCCTGGTGAGTTCTTGTCGAATCCTCTTCATAACTAATAGGTGTCATTGTAGTGGTTAAGGGATGTTGCATCCACGAGATTGTGGTAATTCTGTTGTCGTTCACAAGTTCTGATATCGGAATTGCTAACTCTTGTTGGGTTTTGTTAAGGATAGGTAATGGCCCAAGTGGTCTTATCGCCTCATGCCTATCTGTTGACACCTTCTTACATGGATTTTGAAGAGATAGTCTATGCTGTACTTCTCCACTTTCCAAATCACATCTGTCAGCCTATGTCCGGCCAGATTGGTCTCTTCAAGGATTGAGGAACTGTCGAGCATCAGCTGCACTATCTGGTTTGATCCCTCTTCGAGCACCTTGCCTATATCTTGCTCCTTGTTGAGTGCAGGTTGTAGGATACTATTAAGCCTGGATATATAGTAGGAACACAAGTCGTCATATGCTTTGCAGCTCATGATCAGATGTTGTCTATCTTCAGCTTCTTCCTGACACATTGGGCAAGTTGGTTCCACCTTGTACTGATTAGAGTGCGCTCTGTTGGCTTGTAGTGTATATGCACCAGTCAAGAAATTTGCCTTGATCACTGCTTTTTCTACTTCCCTTGCATCCGAACCTACAGAAAACCACACATGATGAGTCCTTCCCATACAGATTATGGATGGGTTAAGAAACTGCAGGGACACTTTCTCCTCAATCTCCACACGCCACTTGATTGAGATGTAGATGGTGATTGACAGTACGTGTCATGTTTACGAAATATCTAAATAGTATCGTGTGAAGTCACCTACATATTCCGTATCGAGTACTCTGACATGCTAGCATTTTACCGTGTTTAACCAATTATATGGCTGCAGATATTGCACTGATTTCGGGACTATCTTATTGAACCGATCATGCCACTAATTCAATTTCACAAATTAAAAGATAATTATGTTAATTTATACGTAATCAAATCATATGTTAAGGTTTATTTCATTTGATTACATCTAGGCACATGATTTACGCCTCTAAAAGTATCAAATCTGTTTATTTTCAAGCATTTTATCGTGAATATGCACCTTTTCGTACCAATGCACCTTTCCATTTTAGCTATTCCCCACCCACCTCTAGCTAGGCTTCACACACACTTCGCTGTGTTGGGATTGATCGACCCCCGAATGCCCTAACTATCAATTTCCTGACACCTATACGGGTAAGCTGTTGAATATTTAATTGTAACTAATTTGACTGGGTGCTGCCTATACCAGCAACAGCTCCCGCAACAGCACCCAGTCAAATTAGTTTCAAAATATTCAACATAATATTTATTAAATAATAGACATACAATTCGTACAACAACACATAGTCCGTCTTCAAATATGCGTTCATGACGTACTTATATCTACATCGTTTATGACATCATTCAGTATGATGTCATTCTACACATTACATCGTTGATTATGACCTCATATGATTGATGGATAAAGTGGAAAGGTCCATTGTTTATATTATATTTCTAATGTCATCCGTGTAATTTTGTATTTGTTTTGAATCTTTATCTATGCAATCAGTCTGATATATCTATCATTTGTAAGATTTAAAATATCAAATGGCAGCTGTGAACCCCTTTCATGGACAGTGGGGAGCTGCTTGACCTAGACCAGTCAATCTCCGTGCCTCCAAACATGGTGGAGAATGTGAGGATGGTGAAGGAGATCGGATTGGAGAGATACAAACCATTTGTTGACAAGCTAATCATCTCCCAGAAGGAGGCATTAACTGCACTAATACTCAACACCAAGCTGAAGTTGTTCAAGGCTTCACCCTATAAAGCATATGGGAAATTGGAGGTGGCTGTCATCAAGGACCAACAAGACAAGGTGACCCAGATTTTGCTGGTTTCTTCCTTCGGGGTATGGCAGGAATAATGGGTTTCAGTATATTACATATGTACAGTAGGTTTTATTATTTTTATTTATACAATTACGCAGGACCAAAATGTTGCAACTTTAGTATATACTAATGTTTCCACACCATCAAAGATTACTGTATTCATATAACGAGAATCGTGATGACGTCATCACAATACATTTTCCCATAATAACCTGGGAGCGACGCCATTTCTGGATGGGCTAATTTAACATTATGAGCAATTCATAGTTTCGCACATCCGGGAATCTTGTTTGGACCATTTCAAAACCTAGCATCACTCATTCACCTAAATATAGAGGCCTGCACGGCCTGTGTTCAGTATCACCATCATCTTCACCGTCATCATCATCATCATTTTACGAGGCATACGCCATTGGCTTGTTATTGCCTTAGTGTTTTTGTTGGAGTATGTTAAATCCAATTCATAAGTTCTTTCCTTGAAGTCGACTTCCAGTTTGTTCTTGAACGATCGGACTGTTGTTGCTTAATTAAGTCTCCTCAATACCATTTGGTTTAAGACTTTGACCATTAGCACTCTGCTGTCAATATTCCATCTTTTGCTGTGTTAATAACAAAGAAACTGGTGTACATTTTGCAACAAATTTGCTGGAAAATGAACACAGATCATCTTTTAATTTAATTTGAAATGAAAAATTCTGAACTCAGATTGGCAAGGGTTAACACTGATTTGTGGAAATGCTGTGGTGCAGATGGGTGTTCCCCGCGTTAGCTGCGGTATGCCGTCTACACTCATGGCTACACCCTGCTGGGTCTAGCATTTGTTTGCATGCTGACTTGTGGAGGCAGTGGTTTGTCTTATTGCTGTTGTTTTCATTTTCTGCGTTCATCGCTATCCGAGTCTCCTCCTCTATGCTTGCCTTGTGTCTCTGCATGCAACCACAAAGTGCGGATGTGGAAGCAGAGATGTATCTACTAGTAATTGGAATCGCTACCGAACATGTTCATGTCTATACACAGGCTACTCCTAGCTCAGTCAACTTTATTTGCAGAATAGCAGTATGACTTTGTGATGGGCTGGTATATGTATGGCCTGTTCAGTCATATTCGAATGTTCTTTCTTTGAAGTAGATATCTAGTTTGTTCTTGAATGATTCGACTGTTGTTGGTTCGGCCATTGTATCTGGCAGTGAAAAGTGCTTGCGAATAGTTTAAAGAAGTAGGCCTTATCAATGTTACATAAATCCCTCATGAGCTTGAATGTTTCAATTAGATCTCATCGAAACCGTCGATATTTCAGTGACATTAAGTCTTTCCGTGTAGCTATACTCTCCAATTTGCAGGATGAGTTTTGTTGCTCGTCGTTGAACTCTTTCTAATAGCTATGATTGCCTTTTCAATTTTGGTGACCATGCCGTGTTGCAGTATTTGAGAATATGTCTCACGAGAGACTTGTGCAGGAGTGTGAAAGTAAATAGGTCAATGTTGGTAAAGGTTCTCTTAATTAGTCCTGTTGTGCTGTTAGCCTTGGAGATGATCTTACCTATATGTATGTCAAAAGAGAGGTTTCTGTCAATATGCACTCCCAGGTCTTTTTCTACATCTGATGTTGATATAGGATGCATATCGGGCGTATCTGTCATATAGTATTTAGTTTGGGGGTTATTTCTACCGAAATGTAGGACATGCGTTTTATCTGTGTTGAAGGATAGTTGCCATGACGGCAACCATTTAATACTATGTCTATGTTGTTCTGGATTTTACGGGTAGCTGGGTTTCCATATAGATTCAACAACAACATAGCAGTATAAGAGTGAGAAGGTTGTTGGTGGATATGACTGTAGATACGTATTTTGTAGTAGGATGCTGACATCTGATATGCTCACTGAGAAAAAGGAATGTCAGATGAATGTTCAGGCTAATTGAGATCTGGTAGGGACCATCCATTTCGGTTCATTTCATGCTTTTCATCGTGGTATAGCTCTCCTAGGTTTGTTAACACCTACCACACTGATGGCAATATTCCATCTTCTATTATATCTAAAGCAGAGAAACCGGCGCACAGTATACAGCAAATTTAGCGGACGATGGTGCTGTTTATGACTGCAGCATCCTCCACCCAACCTGCCTAGAGAATGAAGCACCAGTTCCTCTGCTTTATTTTGAAAATTGATAACCCTGCCATCAGAGTGACAAGGGTTAGGATTACGGAAGATGCAAAATCATGAGACGTCGCCTATCCTGAATATGTTCACTAGGAAGAAGACAGATGGCCCGGACAAAATTTTTTTGACTGACTTACACACATGCAGGCGAGCTGACAAACTGACACAGTCGCATCACATAATAACTTGAAAATAATAAGAGTATTAATAACAACAGTAAAAAGTCAGCTAGTATTTGAGCCGAGTTTCTCATGGTAAGTATAGATTGATAAAATGTTTGAAATAGTAAAAAGCATTGACGCAGATTGGTAACAACAGAAATAAGGCAGCTAGTATTTGGGCCGAGTTTCTTATGGTAAATATAGATTGATAAAATGCTTGAAATAATAAAGAGCATTGACTCAGAATTGGAATATATAAGGTGGGACTGACTCATACTGGCAGAAATCGCCCCCTGCAGGTACAGAGTAAATATGAGATCTGGCTGCTAGTTTAGATAAAGGATTAGGTTTGACACTTTCGACTCCTCTGGCCCTTTCTTTTATTTCCCTTATCTATGCAATGTCTGGATATGTTGGGACTCGCCAGCCTGAAAGCCACCGCTGCATTAGTTAAAGCAGGAGGTTCCAGTCTGCTCAGTCTCAAAAAGATTCAGCATTGACCAGCTCACGCATCGTGGATTAAAATTTAATGCTAGAGGTATGTGGAGCCTCTCCGCTACCCGACCCACCAGTTTTATCTGTTAGACATTGAACTAACACCCTTCCCAGTTTGGTTAGGTTAAACACATTCAACCCATTAATCCTTTCACGCTATCTTTGTGTCGTCTGCAAATATTTTGCACTGGCAGGTCAGACTGTCTGGTAGGTCATTTATGTGTATCAGAAAAGGTATAGGTCCCAGGACACTTCCTTGTGGCACGCCACTTGTCACCTCTATCTAGTCTGATGTCGCATCATTGATTCTTACTCTCTGTCTTCTGTTACATAGGTAGCTTCCTATCCATCTTACTAAATTGTCACCAATACCATAGCTTCTAAGTTTTGTTTGGAGTCTTTGGTGTAGTAGAGTATCAAATGCTTTTGAGAAATCTAAATATACTGCATCGATAGATTCATTTGAATCAAGTTTGACTGTTATATATTCGAGGTACTCTAGCAATTGAGGTTTACAGGATCTGTTGTGCCTGAAACCATGCTAGCACTTGGTAAATAGATTGGCGGTTTCCAGAAAATTTACAATGCTGTCCCTTATAAATGACTCTAGGACCTTACACAAGGTAGAGGTAAGACTGATTGGTCTGTAGTTGCTTGGGTCATTTTTTTTAGCCTTTTTGTGTATACAGCATACATTTGCCATTCTCCAGATGTCGGGTAGTACACCTTCTCCTAGAGACTTGTTGAAAATTATGCATAATGGTGCACTAATTTCTTTAGATAAAATTGAATTGCAGAACGCAGGCTAAAAAAGCTTCCATGTTCCGTTTTGTGTTAGGCTGCTATAGAGTTAGGCTGCTTTGATAGTTAAATCTTTTTTCTTGGTTTGCTCAGTATGTGTCTAATCTGTTCTTGAAAATGTTTAAATTTTCCAATGTTACAATGTGATCAGATAGTGAATTCCAGGCATCGATTATTCTATTGGTAAAGTAATGTTTTCTGAAATCATGTGAAAAGCGATGTTTCTTTAGTTTATATGTGTGTCCTCTTGCTATTGAATTGTTTATTATGAAAAGATGTTTTGTTAGATGCGTGTCGTAATAACCGTGTATGATTTTATATAATTCAATCATATCTCATAAAAAATACACTGCGTTTAAATTGCACATGTGAAAAACACATATAGACGACACGTCTATATTTTAAAGCTAGGAAATTTAGTCTTTTTAGCCTGTCAGGGTAGCTCAGTCCCTTCAACAGCAGCTTCCTTTAATATTCTCACTGGTATTATAGATAATGTAATAAAATAGGGCTTTAACAGGCCAAAACGGATGCTACTAAAACCAGGAACAGGACAGAAAAAGGTGGTTAATAATGGGTTACAAGGGACCTATGGGTAAGAATTTCCCCACATACCTTACCGCCCACCACGTTGCTAATGATCTGTAGCTGAAGTTCACTGGTGTTGCCGGATAGCTGCTTCTTCTCTGCGTCGTTGACCTAGTTTAACCCTTCTTTATACATAGAAGATTCCATCTCCCTGCAGTCCATGAACCTCTCAAACAATTGACTCGCTTGAAAGATCCACTGGGTGCATTAAGATGAAATGTTCATAATTTAAATAGGGTCAGATGACTCTGTTGGACATCTTGAGGAGTAAAGCGTGCAAAGGTGATGTTAGTGCAAAGACAGTGCGATGTAGAGGGTGTTATTTAGTGCAAAAGGTTGGGGGGGGGGGTGGCACCAAAATCCTGATGTGTTATCTAAGGCTATGCCTGACTGCAAAATTCCAAAGAAGAATCAAATTCTTAAGGGAAGTGTAATGCAATATAAGGGTTCTACAAGAAAAGACCGAGCTTGCTAAGCAAAATAGATCTTAAGCCAAAATGTTATTAGTTGAAAAGTTGTTGGCATGGGCAGATCCAGGATCTGGTATGGGGGGCGATTTTGGGGTGGGTGTGGGAGGGGTCCCCCCCCCCCCTTCCACGGTTGGGGGTCCGGCCATCCCCGGGAAAATTTGAGAATTGGATGCTATGAGAAGTCATTTCCTGCATTCTGAGTCAGGTAACCCCATTATTTTGCTTTATTAAATTTGCCCATTATTTACACATCGATTTCAACAAATCGGACATTGAAAGCAATATTGAATCAACTTTCAATGTTCTTTGGTGACCTCAACCTACTCCAAAATTTGCGGTCCAAATTCACTTTAAAGGGTACACTGTTGTGTGCTAATACATACTACTATAATGTCAATTGAGAGTGAATCAAATTGATCAATCAGGCATAAGCAAGGACTACAGTTACTTGTAACTTGCTTCTAGACAGTCGTATAGTGTGAGTGTGTGCGTGCGTGTGTGTCTTTGTCCGTGTGCGCGCATTGTGTGTGTGATGAAAGGGCCCTGGTTCCGTGGCTCAAAGCTCTAAAACTAAATGTAAAGTACAGGCTGCCAACGTAGAAACAACTTAAAAAGTATCAAAAACAAAATAAACAGTGTTGTTGAACAGTTTGAATATAAGGCATCAATATCTTCGAATCAGATTAGGCTTTAAAATTCAACAGAAAATGTCTTGCATGACTTTAAAGAAATTTGTCTTGGAACTATCCTAAGGTATATCTGCGCTGTACTGTAATATATAACGTTCAAGTCAAGCATACAGTTGTCATACCTTCACAACAGAAATTCCAACCTTCGCGTTCCACTCTTTGCAAAGTGATCAATCACCTTGTCCACATCTACTGCAATGTCGCGATGAGCATGTAGAAGAGCTAAGCCTGTGAGCCTTTCCTGACAGATTTGGTTTCTCAACCAAGTTTACAATCGGCGTAATGATGAGAAACTCCTCTCGGCTGATACAACGCTGACTGGCAATGTTAGAAGAATTCGCAGAAGAGAGTTTATTAAAGAATAGATGTCTTGATCACAAGTCAGAAGAGTATCTTCCACTGATTCTGGCATAGACTGAGAGTCCATGGTTTCTGTTGACCGTGCCCATTTCTCTCTCCAGAGCAGAACTTCAGCTTGTAGTGCAGATTCCAGTTGTCCTGGCTGATCACTCAGTAGATCCCCATACAAATTACAAAAACTCTTTACATTCAATGTTAGTGATTCTCCATTCACGTTCAAAATGTTTTTGGGTAACAAGCAAGTGAGTTTGCAAGATGACAAGGTTTCAGTGGAAAACCTCGTTTCCAAATCACATATAACTGAATCCAACAAAGGACTGTAGATTGATCTCCTATAGTACCCCTCGGGTGTCGAATATGGAACATTAGACCTATGTGTTTGTCTCTGTTTAGCAGTGATTCGGGGTAGCTCAATCAGAACATCTAAGCTGGACAAAATCTCGGAAGCCTTAGAAAATATACTGGAAAATCCATTATTGCAATTTACACGCTTGTTTCTCAAAACAGACAATAGGTCTGTGACAAGGGTAGTAGCACATGTTAAGTCTAGTGTTTTCTTTTGAAACAACCTGCTAAGTGGTAGGCACAACATGAAAATAGACAGCAGGCAGTGCAATGTGATAACAAACTCAACCTTTTGTATAACGGCTAGTAATGCTTGGCTTTAGAGGATGTTGTTGTTTCATTCCCGTTAGATATGTACTCTAGTGCCTCAACTATTTTTGTTAGTTGATCAAGAAACTGAATCAAGGATTCAGTTCTCTCTACCCAGCGAGTTTCATACATACCCTTCAACTGTGCATTCACAGCATTAACAAGTACATGGTTTCGTTTGGCTGAAGCATTAAAGAATGATACAACTTCCTTGATAATGCCGATTGAGTTGTAAATGCTCTGAATAGAAGAGGTTTTGGACATGGATAAGTTTAGTGCATGGTTAAAACAAGGGCACCTTACAGCATGTTTTGCCTCCTTCAGTATTTCAGAAACTGCACCTAATTGCTCTGATATCATCATGGAGCAGCCGTCTGTACCGATCCCAACACAATTTTGCAGATCTAAGTTGAACTCCTTCAGTTGCTTAATTACTAGCTGGCCTAGGACTTTACCACTCACTCTAGGCTCGAAAGAAGGTGACGACCCCTCGACACATGTATCATGGACATCTACAAACGCAATGAAGTCTTCATGTTTTTCATTGTTGTTCGCGTAACCTAAGCACAACATCAATTGAGAGCTAGGTGAAATGTCAGTTGTTTCATCAAATATGACACAGTAATATTTTTCCTCACTGACACGCTGAAAAATCACATTTCTGATCTGTTCTGCACATAGTTCAATCAGTTGGTTTTGAGTATTCTTGCTGATGTATGTAGCATTTGACCCTATATTCTTAAGGTTGTTTGCAAGTGCTGTATCCCCGCTGTTAATTCTAAACCGCAGAAGCTCTCTAAAATTGCCATCATTTGTTAGTGGTTCTGATTAAAAATCTAATTCTCCGTCATCACGGTGCCCTCGTAGTGGAATGTTCTGTCTCCCTAGGAACAGGATTGACTCAATTATAGGCTTCAATCTCTGTCTATCTTCCTGGGCCTGCTGTAATCGCTGCAAATTAATTCTATTCATAATGTCTGCCTCTGGTGCATAATATGTTTTCAGGAAATTTTTTAGCGCTTTCGACAGCTTTCCTGTGGTATTCCTGATTCTCGTGAATAACCAGGTCTCCATCTTTCCCTAGCAGTTTTGCGAAAACTGTCAGAGGCCTTGTAAGCAACTTTTGGAGAGGAACGTGTTTGTGGGAGCCACCCATTGCTGATGTCACGAATATTGAACAGTATTTGCAGAAAAGTCCCTTCTTAGCATCGGAATATACTAACCACGAGAAACGGTCTAGGTGAGATTGATTTAAATATCTCTTTTCTTCCTTCCCTTTCTTTAGGAGGGTTGAATATGGTAGCTTGAATCCAATTGGGGGCTTCCACAGTTTCTCTATTTGATCACATTTTGTTTTATCATCAATAGAAACAATTGAGTCAATGTAAATTCGTATATCATGGACATGAACCACACCACTAGTTGTCACACTTGAAGTCGAAGGTTCTTCATTATTAGCCTCAACTTGTTCGATTTCACAAGTTTGTCTACTATTTTCCGTCTGATTCTGACTTAACGGTTTATGCTGAAGTTCTGCTGTTTTTGTCTTTTTGATGAAGACATCTATTATTGACTGACCCTGACTTCGTTTCATTTTGTTTCTATCAAAGTGAATTGCACAATGTAAATGTTTTATTGAAATTTGAAAACAAACTACTGTCTACACTCACGATTATGACACTACTGACTACTTAACCCGTAGCACACTGGTGTCAAAAAGTAAATAGGGTCAGTCGATGATAGGCAGGTGTGCATTTTGGAAATAATTGTCGAAGCCTGTTGCTGTCATAATACAGCAATAGGTTTCAGCAGCATTGCTTCCAAATTGGACACCAGCTATAATTTGACAATAAATTTAATTTAGAAATTTCAAATCTTTAATGGTTAAAACACACTTTGCCGGCTTGCCGCAAAATGAAGGACGAAGCTAGGTTTCACTGATAGCATGATAGCATCTGAAGCTATTACTAACCAAATAATACGACTGCGAAGTAGATACAAGCCAGATTGAATAATGTATATGCACACGCGCACAAGCGAGACCGAAGTCTTTGGATAACCTGCACCAATCGACACTTACAAGCTACTGACACGATTGACCCTGACTGATTGACAGCTCATAGCCTCGTGGCTCGTTCTGGCGCGTGAATGAAGCATTACGTCATATGGACATCATTTTAACACTCCCACTGTGGGCGGCGGGCTTTTTAATTTACAGAAGTCAGTTAATTAAATCAAAGGAATTTCGACGAAGACACGAAGTGCCTTGTGAAATCATGATATGACGTCAATATATATTAGCGTCATTGTGTTCTGCATTTGGATAGTTCGATATGCCACGTTTGACAGGGCGACTACCAGTAGCAATTGTGCAAAAATGTGGTTATAAAAATTACCATCTTTGAGAGCTTTAGGGGGGGGGGGGGGCGATCGCCCCAATCGCCCCCCCCCCTCTGGATCCGCCCTTGGTTGTTGGCCAGCATTGCAACTTAATTTGCAGAACACAAGTTTAAATACCAACAAATGGAAACACCTAATGAACTAATAGCTAGCTAACGGCTCAAAGGTCGAATTAACCTACTGTGTCCAAGAAAAGTGTAATGTTTATCTGGTAAATCACTTTAAAAGAAAGGTTAATTAAAAATTGACATCAAAGTTGAATGTTATAAATAAATGTCACTCATTATAAACAATAGCTAAGGTAGAGACAAATAATAACAATCTGACAAGTAAATGGTGCACAGACTAAATACTGTAGTGATAGCGTCTGAGCACACTATCTTGCAATAATGCCTACGGTTACTTTGGAAACGTGCTGATAACAATCTGGCAACATTTAACAATGCTCAGATTCTGTATCGTAAATGATAGCGTGTGAGCGCACTATCTGGCAAAGCTATTCAAATGTAATAAGATTGAGGATAAGGACACCAAAGAACTTAAATTCTAGGAAAGCCGGTTACTGAATTGATTTATAAGACTATTGATTTTTAGACTGTCCTGAGGCTAACTTCTTAGGTTATATGAGCGCGAACTCGCTATTGAAATAGTCTGGGCAAATAAAGCAGACTTATAACTTAATTGTAAACCCTTAATGGCGAGAAATATTGTTCAAATGTGTTCTTGAAAACACATTTAACCGACATTCATCACAAGAAAGAGTCTACAGTAACACCATGCTGCTTTACTTTCGCACTCCCTGCTAAGATGGACAAGCTTTCCCTTTTCCAGGTTAATGTGATACCGGACTAAGTTTTGAGCAGCTAAAGGGTGTTGATACCTAGAGCCGAATTTGTGGCAATTTGGAACTAATTTTAAAGTACCCAGTCACAGATTTACTAAATTAATGAAAAACAGCCAAGACAGAACTGATAAGTACCCTAGGCTGCTATCTAATAAATCCGGTTCACCTATCCTAGCTATAAAGATGAAATGGGTGCGCCGACTTACTTTAATAGAAATCGCTCGACTATGATATTTTAGTACTGAAGCCGTCGTCAAGAGGGAGGAATGCCCCTTTAACAATAACCTAGCACTTTAACAAACAGATTTGAAATATTCAATAAATGCCATCCTTTAATCTCCTAGTGTCGTATATTAGGTAATAACAGTTATCGGTGCTGTACGTGTAATGTTGAAGTGTGCCTACATGTATGTAATCTTCATAAACTGGACACTAATTGGTTGCGCCTCGAAGTGGTGGAATATCCGCAACAATAAGAAGTTTCGGTTTCTCTGTCATTTCTACATCTGGAAGCGTGACTTGTATTTCTAGCTCCAAATGCTGATTTTAACACAATGCATTTCAATTCATTTACTACTGGACAATTTTAACATAATGCATCTCTTAATCTAATGTTACTGGAGAAATACATGACTATCCAATACAGGATGAAAGTTATACTCTTACTGGAATTTATACAATAATGATTGAATAACCAAGATGGCGGCCGGCCGTAAAAACTTAGTTACCTTTGAAATTGAGAATCACGTGACAATGTGGCTGACAGCAGAAAACGATGTACCCTGTTCCATGAACGTAGGCCATAGCCACCAGGACTAATTATGCGAGCATGTACGAACATGGAATCAAATAATGGTTGAGAAAAAGCTGCTTAAAAATACAGGTTTAAGACCTGGTAACAATTTAGTACAAGAAGGCGGAAATGTAAAAAACTAATGTTACCTGCTATCACAGCAATGAAACCCGCCTCCTTGGGTCGTGACGTTGAGCGCTCCCTTTCACCAACTGTGCAGTACTCTAACTATACACCTATCACAAATACGTTAAAAATCAAATCTGTGACCAGAAAATAGGTTTTGTGCGCACATTTGGCACTCGGTTCTAGCCAGCAAAAGCGCTTTCAAATTTAGTGGCAATACAACAACTTTCTGCCGTACAACACACTGCCATACTGCATAACAGCCGGCGAAAGAGAACGCTAATATTTTGGAAACTTCAACATCAGACAAACTGCAATTGCCAAAGTAGCAGTTTATGTTCGGATTTGAAATTATGTTAACATAAAGCTCACGATCTAGTCACAGCGTTACACCAAAATTGACATGGAACCATTCCACTCTGAATTCCGTTTCGACACACACATCAGAAAGCATCGGTCTGAGAATATGCGAGAAATTCATTGAATAACTACCGGAAACTGTTGCACTGCGCATCTGCAACAAATTCTAGCGTCATCATTCGAAGGACATCAAACACATTCCAAGACGCCAACCGTATGATGATCAGAATCTAAAAAACAGACTATCAGAATCGAATGGTTAATGTGTCAGGCTAGCTATTATTTGATATGCAAATTTGGAACCTAACAAAAACCACGTTGTCTAAAATTCACATTCGTCTCCTATGAATATTCTTTGATAACTATTCCTCAAGTGAACACATTCCAACATAAATCTATCCAAGTAAATGCGTGCATCTGATAAATGTAACTGGGTGGTTGGGGGCGCTATGAGGTAAACCCAACACAAGTTACGTGTCCGAGTCGTGTTGTATTGATCATCATTTCATCAAGACATATTGTCACGAAGACAACCCTGTTGATACTCTTGATTATAAAATCCGTTCGAATTGCACTGTACAAATAACTATACAAGTTGTGTAAAAAAGACAACAGTAATGTAGCGGTCTAGTTGACTTGGAAACTATTCCCAAGCCCAGTGAGCATTTTGGACAATGGTCAAGCGGGAAGGACACAAAGGGATAAGCTGGGATATAAGCTGGAAATAAGTCAGAATCATTAAAGTCATCATGACTCAATTTATTCACAAAACCATAATACAGGAATATACAATAAATCACTCCTAATTTACTGTCGGCTACACAAACGCTCAAATAAACTCCATTTATAGTAAGTCTGTCGAACAGCAAATAATGTCATTTCACAAAAATGACCGGTAAACAAACTGAAGAGGAATATCCCTCCTATGTAAGGAGAACCACAATTGAATAATGAAAATTGGTTCAAACTCGCAGTTCAAATGAAATGTAAGTTGACACAATCTCAAAATTCGATCCGGCTGCTGTTTGATTACAATAATAAAGTTTAAAGGCCCTTCCAACTGGGCGGCGGTAAAACGTAAAGCATTTATCAAACAAGTACACATATTGATGCAAGGCATCAATGGTAAATAGCGTGCCCGGAGGTTATTATAATAATGAGAATACACTCAACTGTTTCATGAAAAAATGAAGTTATATAAAGGCATACAATAAACACAAAAGAAGGAATATTTCTTGCAAAAAGATATGGGCAGTATTAGCTATGGGCTAGGAAAAGCAGCTTATATTTTTGGTCAGTCCAACAATTTTTCCATCCATCCATTTTCTCCAGGCCAAACTCCTTAACAGAACAGACAAAATTAAGAACAGCCAGTGATGAGAAAATTGCACTACTGCATCAACAGAGTGCAACAGATCAAATTTGGGTCATTAGGCATAAACAACGTGTAAAGATAAAGAAATCAACAGAGCTGGCAACCCAGTCAGTAGAAAATCAGCGCAAGAAGCAGTACAGACCCTGACACCCATTCAAACATATTAAAGAAAACCTGTAAAGAATATTTTAAACCTAAATCTTGATACCTTCTTAAACAGACGTGAAGAGCTTATTACCCGGAAATATATTGGTGAAATATACACTGCAATGCTAGTGAAATGCACAAAGCAAGTATATTTTTGATGCAATACAGGACCCCGATCTGTACCAACAGATAACCTTTTCAACAAAGTTAAGTGGCCAGGAAAAACCAATACCGTGAACCTAGTTTTCTCCAACGAAAATGATATAGTAGAAAACATTCTGACTGAAGACCCAGTGGGAAACATCGTGATCTGTTTCATTTAGCTATCATATCTATGTCACCTATTAAACGATATCTTTACTGGAAACAGTGACAAACTATTAAATCAAATATTTTTGCCAGACAAAGAGGCCAAAATTGGCCTCAACCGTTGTAATGATGACGATCTTGTTGACCATATGTGCAAATGTTAGGGTATTAGCCTGATATGTCAGGTTCTACCAGCACACGCGGCTAATAATATGGGATATATAGAAATATTTTCACATTACTATAATAAATATTTGGTGGTAGAATTGTTACAATATTTCGCACAGCACGAGAACATAGTGAGTTCTACATGGCCTTATGTTCGAAAACTGGCTACAAGGCATGTAGAGATATTCTGGTACCGAATATAGTACATTATTGGAATTTGACAATGGTGTGCAACTACTAAATTGCATATGACGAAATTACTGTATAGTAAACATCTTTTAAACCTTTGATACTTTATTAGCGTATTCATATACGTATCTAACCATATGGGTGAACTTCTGGGGTCGAACCTGTTGCAAACAGTGTGGTACAGAAAATCGTTGATCTGACAGAATTTGCACCAATTTTCGGTATTGAATTTTGTACTATGAAATTACGTTCCTGTAGCATTTTTTTAAAATCGGAATACAACTAGCATATTTCCTATAAGTAATTGTGGGTGAAATTCTGTGGGTGAACGTATTGCAATGAAAACCATGAATTATCCTAAGTTTGAGCTTATTTACGTTACAGAATTTTTTAATCTCACTACGTCGTAAGCTTATGTCTATACCTATCTAAACATATGGGTGATATTCTGGGCCAAACCCATTATGAGCGATATGTCAGGACATATCGACACCTATCTGAATGTGGTGAATGCGAACCAACCATATTACAATGGGGCCATATGGCGAATATGTAACAACATATTACCAAATTACTTGATGGTAGAATCGTGCAAAAGCACAGCTATATGTAAAAAAATTGATTACAAACTGAGATTCTAATACTGAATACAGTAAATTGTTGGCATTTGACAACTGTCCGTGACTACTAAATTGAATATTACGAAATTACTATGTGGTAGAAATCTCAAGATTCATTAGCGTATTCATATCCCTATCTAACCATATGGGTGAAATTATGTAGCCACACATATTGCAGACGGTAGGGTATTGAAAACCACAGATCTGCCAACATTGGAACAAATGTATGCGATGAAATTGCATACTACGTTCGAATTTTTTTAATTCCCAATGTAACTAGCATATTCAAACTCCTATACGTCTATGTGAGCGAAGTTCTGGAACCGACCATATTACGGAAAGTAGGGCACCGAAAACCACGAATACACCATCATGTAAGCTAAATTTTGCGTATTAAAATTACCTTCATCTAGAATTTGTTAGATTCGGAATATAACTAGCTTATTAAAGCTCAAGTCTATGTGGGGTAAATTATGGGGCTGAACAAAATACAGACAATAGGGCACAGAAAACTGTGGTGGTTTATTAATACAATGAACCTTTCCAGTTTAGCCCATCTCTAGCTAAACTCCACCCATACCATTCTCGAGTTGGGTTCGATGGATTTCTGAACTACTAGACGATAAATTTCAAGAAAACTATACAGGTAAGCCGTAGAACATTTTGACACTAAATTGCCTGGCTCCTGTTGCTGCCTATGGCAGCAACAGCGGCCAGTCAAATTTTTTTCAAAATATTCCACAGCATTTTTATTAAATAACAAAAACATACAATTCGTACAACGTGTCAGATTATTAAGCATTTAAGATGGACTAAATCGAGTCAGTCATGACGTCATTATTATGACGTTATCCCATGCGTCACTTAATTAATTACGACGTCGTATGACGTAATATGATGGATAGACAACCTGAAAAGGTCCATTAGCAAGTGGTATTAATTACCCTCGCTCCGTCAGAGGATGAGTGTATTGTATTCGGGTCTATGTGCGTTCGGGATGGCAAGGGTCCACAATCTATGATTGGCCTTGTTAAAATGTGACCTAAAAATACGGGTGCTCTCTTAATACAAGTTGTACATATTGTGTGGACCACGCATTAACAAGTGGTATTAGCCCTGTAAGGCTCAATTTGGTCATGCCAATTTCAATGAAGTTATCCATTTCTAGGTATGCCACGCCTATTTCTAGCTAAGCTCCACCCCTTTTTTTGCGTGTTGGAATCGATGTCTATATATACGCTGACTTCCAATTTCAAGGTAACTATACAGGTAAGCTGATGACTATTTTGAAACTAATTTGACTGGGTGAAACGAAAACCCTGAATCGGCCTAAATTTGAGCCAAAATTATTTCATGGTAGATAGTTTTAAATCTCACTACTTCGTAAGCGTATGCCTATACCTATCTAAACATATGAGTGACATTCTGGGGCCGAACCCATTATGAGTGATATGCCAGGACATACCGACACCTATCTGAATGTGGTGAATGTGAACCAACCATATTATAATGGGGCCATACGGCGAATATGTAACTACCTACGATGAGATTACTTGATGGTAGAATTGTGCAAAAGCACTAGCTCATACTGAGTTATATACATCCATATATAAAAAAAATTATTACAAATCGAGAACAGACATTCTGATGCCGAATATAGTAAATTGTTTGTATTTGACAACTGTCCGTGGCTACTAAATTGAATATTCCGAAATTACTACATGGTAGAAAACTCAAGATTCATTAGCGTGTTCATATCGCTATCTAACCATATCGGTGAAATTATGTGGCCAAACCTATTGCAGACAGGTAATAGTAGGGCATTGAAAACCTGCAGTTCCCAATATAACTATCGTATTCAAATCCCTCTACGTCTATGTGAGTGAAGTTCTGGAGCCGACCATATTACATACAGACAGTAGGGCACCGAAAAGCACGAAAACCCTAACATTTAAGCCAATTTTTGCCTAATAAAATTATTTCATCTAGAAATTGTTAGATTCGGGATATACCTAGTATATTAAGGCCCAAGTCTATGTAGGTGAAATTATGGGGCTAAACATACTACAGACAATAGGGTACTGAAACTGTGAATCACCGGAGATTTAGCAAATTTTCGGTATGAAATTGTGCACTACGAAATTACTTCATGGTAACATTTTTTTTAACCTCAATCCATTAATTCACTAGCGTATTAATATACCTATCTAACCGTATGGTTGAAATTATGTGGCCGAATTTCCTGTAGACCTTCTTAACTTAGCACATGCATAGGCCTACAATTTCGGTTCATTTCTGTATTCAACAATCTGCTACAATATTATTGACAGCAGTTTTGACTGGAAATTTGGAATATTGGTAGTCTATCAATACTGCTAAATAATTGCATTGACCCAACATGGATTTATTCCCACGGATGGATTAAAGACAAAAGGATACTACTGATAATCACACATCCATTATTCATTCGTATCCCGCGAGTTCTCTTTCGTAACGAGATTGAGAAATGTATCTCGTATGTAGGGGCCTATTGAGTAGCCATTGACGTAGCGATTTCACGATCCAGTGTTGCTTTTAGTCTGTTGGTATCCGAAGTTGAGTCTGTGTAACAGTCTAGTCGCTGTGATAACGTAAGATGACCAGTTATTACATTAGAGGTGTAGTTTCGAAGAAGTCAAGCCTTTAATTTTAGATGGATCCATTATTGTTTGCGAACTCTGTCTACTTTTTCACCCTCTACAATATTATTATGCATGCTTTTTTTTTAAATTTACCACACACATAGTACGCCTCAAGAGTGTCTGCAACAAGTCTAATTTTTACCTTATCTCGAATGCAACAAATGTGAATCATACTATAATACAATACGGGAAAGGTTAAACAGACATGGTACATCATCGTCGTCCTCATAATTTATTAACCCTGTATTACCTAAATTGAGTCAAGAATATGAAGAAATTTTTTTTGTTATTGAGTGCCTATTTTCAGGCCAATAGACGACTGTTTTGAAGAGTTACTATTAGAATGACTGGCTCAATTATCGAGCCAGTCATTTCAGTGGTGAATTTTCAAAAACGATTTCTTGACCTGCAAATTAACATCCTCAAGAGAACTGTAGAGGCCGGTTTTGGCGGCCTCCTCATGAAAGGGTTAAGATACATTAAGAGAAGATGATAGGCTTACATGGACAGTTGTTGTCGTTGCAATACTTACTACAGGCCTATGATAGCAACAAGTAGGTGGGTAGGGTGGGTGGGCTACCAGTCAAATTATTAAAAAGATATTCATATAGTTGTCATTATCTGAGATATTGAAATTTCGGTGTTAAACATTCTAAAGGATTTTGTTAGAAAAACACACAATTCTGCCCAAGTAAGTCACATCTTGGTGGCGGTTGCTTGAAATGACTTCCATAGGCCTAACATTAGTCAATCGGTCACTGAATCCAGATGGTATATTAATACATTAATACCGCGCTCGTGTTGATATCGATGGATCTCTGAGCTTCTTGACTATCATTTTCCAGAAAACTATACAGGTAAGGTGTTGACTATTTTGAAACCAATTTGACTGGGTGCTGTTGCTGCTTGTGGCAGTAACATCGCCCAGTCAAATTAGTTTCAAAATATTCACCAGCATGTTTTGTAAATAGCAAAGACATACAATTCGTACAATGTGTCGGACTATTAAGCATTTAAGACAGACTAAATTGAGTTAGTCATGACGTCATCCTATACATCACGTCGTTGATTACGACATCATATGACGTAATATGATCGATAGACAACATGAAAATGTCCACTAGCAAGTGGTATTAATTATCCTCCCTCCGTCAGAAGACGAGTACATTGTATTCAGGGCAACAATCTATGATTGGCCTTGTTAAAATATGTGACCTATAAATATGGGTGGTCTCTTAATACAAGTGGTCCATATTGTGTGGGCCACGCATTACCAAGTGGTATTAGCCATGTAATGCTCAATTTGCTCATGACAATTTCAATAGAGAGATCCATTTCTAGGTATGCCACACCTATTTCTAGCTAAGGTCCACCCATTTTTGCGTGTTGGAATCAATTTCAAGGTAACTATACAGGTAAGCTGATGACTATTTTGAAACTAATTTGACTGGGTGCTTTTAAAGGTTTGCTGCCTCTGGCTGCAACAACGCCAGGTCAAATTAGTTTCAAAATATTCAACAAGATGTTGATTAAACAGTAAAGACATACAATTCATACACTTGCCGGACTATTCAATGTTCATGACTGAGCTCGATACGCTATTCATTTACACATTTTGGATTGTGACGTCAGCCTGTATATGAAGTAATTGATTATGACATCATATCCTTCAGTTACAGATCGAACCCAGCTTCTTCTTCTTCTTTTCATTCGCTGATCATACCGCCAGTCCTGTAAGTGACTATCGACATGATCATAAGCGTTAAGTGTGTGGATCCATGGTTTATTAGAGTGCGCTGTGCGGCCGGGAACCTCCGTCTTCAGCACTCGAGGTTTCTGTCAGGGTTACCTCACCCGTACCTCCTTTAGTCGCCTCTTACGACACGCAGAGGATACGGAAGGTGTATTCTAAGCCCCACCTACAGGGCAAGATCGAACCCAGCCATTATCATAGAAAATGACTGTTGAATAAATAGCAAAGACATACAATTCGAACAACGTCTAGTTAAATTAGTTTCAAAATATTCAACAGCATGTTGATTAAATAGTAAAGACGTGCAATTCGCATACTTGACTGGCTATTCAATGTTCCTGGTGGAGCTAGATACGTTATTCATTACACATTTTGATTGTGACGTCCAACTACATCTGACCTAAATAATTATGACGTCATATACAGAAAAATCCATTATCATAGAAAATGTTTATGTCTAATTGCCGTCCAAGAGACCATTGGGGCTTTTCTTTTGCAATTTACTACTGAAATTATAGGATCGGTTATCCAACCAGTCATTCCAGTGGTAAACTTTCAAAACAAGTTCTCCGGTGAGTAGCTAATGCAAATGGAAATTTCTCACGATCACCGCAAGAAGCCATTTGTGGTCAGTTTGATAAAGTGCTAAAGTGGACATATAAGTTCCATTGGCTGTTTATTAAAATAATTAAGCGGTCATCGCCGCGCAAACTCTATTACAGTCGGACCAGAACAAATAAGAGAACTCGCCATGAATCACGTGCATGAAGATAATAATTATGAGATATCCAGCAATCTAAGAATAGAGCCATGTCTTCGCGCCAACAATTATTGGATCCCGTATCGATGGAGATCGTACGAGACACAGGCCCACAATCCCCTGCGCGAAATGTCCGCGCCTATAGGCAATTCTAGCCATCAATAAATAGAAGCGTGCCCGCTAGAGCGGGCACGCAATGAGGAGTCGGGTACCACCCTAAATTGGAGTCGGATACCAGGTTACCTGTAGGTGAGACTTCAGTTTACCGTTTATTGCAATCTATAAATGTGTTTTTCACACGTGCAATATAAATTAAACCTAGCTCTCTAGAGTTTGTTTGAATTCGTAAGTGACATCCTGTAATACTTTGTCTAAAAACTGATCACATTATTATGATTTAATATGAATTTAAATCCCACGATAATCTATACCCACGTTTCTAACTTTCTAATTCTTACGTTTCATCCATCATCATCATCATCATCTGTTACGACTTTGTCGATCTAGACAGTTCATACACTACAACTTAGGTTGCACAGTGTGCGGATCGCTAGCCCGGGAGCCGTGAAACGCGAATTCCAGGATACCGCCAGTTCCACATTCCTCCCCGTTCTTAAAACGAGGCTTCCTATTTCTAAAGATCTGGAACCCTAAAAAAAAGGCTCAATTATTCCAAATACAAATTTTTTTTCAAAAAAATATTAAATAAAAACCAACTTTGGCCTCCCAAATGCCTTTCACTGGGCTGTAAATGGTAAACAATCTAAGCCAGCTATTAATAATAGGTTCATGGGTTCATGAAGGCTATTCCTGGTAATCCGCCGCTGGCTCGACTAGTTGATTCAGCTGTTTCAGTTGCTGATTTTCAGAGATGACCTCCACCGGACTACTAATGGATACTTTAAGATGACCATAGACCACTATTATTAGCATTCGTCATTATTATTAACCCTTTGACACCCATACCAGCAGCTTCTGTAGTAATTTGGATTCTCTTGAACAAATTCATGGCTTAAAGGGTTAATTATCATTACCCATCCCAACCAATGATCAGCCCTCATCATTTCAATTTTCAGTTGTGTATGGTCGAGTTGCTTAAATTCGTGAGTACCGAAATTCGTGAATTTGTTTTTATCGCTCTCGTTCTATGATGTAACGTGGCATGGAACGCATCTACACAGTAGCCGCTTTTTGATTGACAGTTCTGAACCTTTTGACAAAGTTTTGAGCAAAATGCGGTCAAAACAAGAAACTTTTCATACAATTACTGATGGTAGTGATAAAAATTGCAAGATTCCTTAATGCACTTTCTTAGATTACTTACTTGCGCTTATTTAGCACCTAAAATGAGCAATTTTCACAATCCGAAGTTACCACCTGCTTTGGTTACATATTCCCGCCGCGTCAGATTAGACTGATTGACGGTAGCACGTCTAAATTTTATTGGAGAGGCTCTAGAGGAAGGGGTGGGTGCTTATCAATGATTTACCAAAATGTCAAAATTAACATAGAGTGCACACGTGGTTTTGTTAACGATAGAAATTTTTTTATTCTTCCCTTTATGCCTGCTGAACATGTTTTAAAGACCCTAACGTTAGTTCATTTCTTCAGCTCATTAATATTTATGAATTTCATGTGACGTCACTACCTAACGAAAGCGGCATCCATTTGGGTTTTTTTCTTCTCTTCAAATGTATAAACTGCTTTTATAGTTTATACATTCATTTGTAGGACTAATTTATGGGTTAAAACGGGAAAAATTAGCAGTTGAAACATTCAACAAACCAATACCTTGATATTTAAGGATTTACAAGCATGTACCAGACAGCTGAAGATGCATAATCACCAATTCATGAAATTCGGTACCACTATTTCACACATAACCTGGCGAGGTGGGTCAGTTCAAATGCTTGGAATTTGTTTAAAAATTAAAGTTTTGTGCTGAAATTTTTGCATTTGTATTCGGAAGTGTTATTTTACATTGTGTTAAATTTTTGCGCAGATCTGTTTAAGAGTTTTCTTTCACGAGTGCATTACTTGCTTAGATTCACGAACTTCGGTACCCATAGTATACATGTAACAGCAACGTAGAATATCTTTGCCTGATTGAAACTAAGCCGTGTATAATCTTGCCAAGACAAGGAAAGTATCTCTGGCATCTTCCTCCCCTAAACTCTTTCCGACTATAGTTGTTTCGGCTTTTTTCTTCTTCTATCCTTACCATGCCAACCAAATTCCCCTGCTCATCCTGTAAGAGACCTGTTAGAACTAATCAAAAAGCCTTATTATGCGACTTGTGTTCGGAGTGGGTTCACTTAAGATGTTCTAAACTCACTGCTTCTGATTATCTCCATCTTGAGTTAGATGACCAACCTGGGTGGTGTCTAAACTGCAACAAATCTTTATTCCCTTTCAATCACATTAATGATGATGCTGACTACACACTTGCAATCATGAATCCACATGTTGAATATAACTACATAGAGCACATACAAGACCTAATTCTAAATCCCTTCAAACTTAACACCCACACGTATAGAGACATCAACTCAAAAGATGCTAGAACTGACTTATCCATACCTCCACAAACTTGTAACTATACGCTTCTAAGCCAATTTAATGATTTTATAACAAACAGTAAAGAAAGCATTGCACTCTCACTCATGCACGCAAACACTCGATCGATACTGAAGAACAATGACAAGTTAAATAATTTCCTAGATATGAGTGCACACGAGTATGGAATTATTGGAATTACAGAGACTTGGCTAAAAGTAAACTCACCTACTACTCTAGTTAACAAGAATAACTATACATTTATCGAAAAGCACAGATCTGACATAATTAACAAGGATGGTGGAGGTGGTGTAGGCATGTACATAAAAGACAATATTCAATTCATTTTGCGTGAAAACTTTTCCATAATGGAAGAATACATTGAAACAATATTTATCGAAATTGCGATTCAAAAATGTAGAAATAAAATTGTTGGCACAATCTACAGGCCTCCTGACAGTGACAACAAACAATTCATTGAAGCTTTGAGCAGAATTCTGGATACAATACAAAAGGAAAATAAAACAGCCTACCTTATGGGTGATTTCAATATTGATCTGCAGCAACAGAAATGTTGTCATACCAAAGACTTCATTAACTTATTAAATACCTACTTTTACTATCCGACAATAACTAAACCAACTAGAATAACAGAATCTACGGCGACCGTCATTGACAACATATTCTGCAATAATATTAATCGCAATATCAGTAAAACTCATGTCGGAATTTTTGTAACTGATATCTCAGATCATTTACCTATATTTCTCCTAGAAAAACAGCAAACATACCAGAAACAATTCGAACAGGAAAAATTTAAATGCAGAGATTACTGTCAGGTCAACATTGAAACATTCAAAAGATCTATGTCAGAGGTCGATTGGAGCATAGTAACAGACATTCAGTCTTGTGAGCATGCCTACAACAAATTTCATGACATCTGCACGACTATTTTTGAACAAAGCTTTCCAATGAAAGAAAGTAAAAAATATAAGCATAACCCAACTAAACCTTGGCTTAAAAGTGGATTAATAGCTGCCTGTCATACAAAACATCAGCTCTACCTAACATTTATCAAGTGTCAAACTAATTACAATGAAATTCAGTTTAAAAAATATAGAAATAAATTAGATCAAATAATAAAAACAGCTAAGAAAACATATTATCACAAGAAATTTGAACAGTCCAAAAATGACATAAAAGACATGGAAAACCATTAAATCACTTTTAAACAAGGCCAATACGGCACAACAGACACAATTTCTTCACAAGAATAAGGTCATTACAGATAAATTCGAAATTGCCAATGGATTCAATGATTATTTCGTAAATATAGGACCAGAACTTTCGAACAAAATTCAATCAACATCCGAGAAAATTTTTTCTGATTACCTTACAGGCAGCTATCAATCATCATTCTTCGTTAACCCTACTAGCACTGAAGAGATCTTTAACGTTCTAAACAAACTCAACCCAGCCAAAAGTGCCGGAATCGATGGTTTTAAGTGGCGCATTTATAAAACCTGTGTTATGGATATCCTTATCCCACTTAGTCACATTTGCAACTTATCCCTAGCACAAGGCATTTTCCCATCAAAACTAAAAATAGCACGTGTTACACCAATTTATAAAGCCAAGGATTCTACTAACTTCTCAAACTATAGACCAGTCTCCATACTTCCACTTTTCTCCAAGTTACTAGAGCGCCTTATGTACAATCGACTGACAAATTACCTGGACAAAAAGTCAATTTTATACAAATCGCAATATGGATTTCGTGAGAAACATTCAACAATGCATGCAATAGCCGAAATGACAGAAAAAATTATTGAATCACTGGAAAAAACCCAAAGTATAATAGGCATCTTCTTGGACCTTTCAAAAGCTTTCGACACTATCAACCACCAGATCTTACTAGAAAAACTTGCCTATTATGGTATAAGAGGCAGTGCACTCACCTGGTTCCAGAACTACCTAAGTAAAAGAACACAATGCGTACATTATAATGAAATATGCTCTGAAAACAGGCAATTAACTTGTGGTGTTCCTCGGGGATCTATTCTTGGCCCATTGCTGTTTCTTCTTTACATGAATGATCTACCTAACATATGCAAGCACATGTCACTAATACTGTTCGCTGATGACACAAATGCTGTTTGCTGCGATGACAACATAGACACCTTATACAGAAAAACAAATAAGGAAATGGAAGAAATTACTGACTGGTTTTCAATAAACAAATTATCGCTGAATGTTGACAAAACAAATTATATGTTATTTACAAACCTCAAACTAAAAAAAGATGAAATTCCAAAAATCTACATAAACAAAAAAGAAATTGAGGAGGCCCTATTTGCCAAATTCTTGGGAGTATATTTGGATAAACATTTGACCTGGGCTAAACAAATCGAGATGGTAACAGCAAAGGTGGCAAGAGGCATAGGTGTCATACAAAGACTAAAACCTTACATGACACCAGCTACAATTAAAACTCTATACTGCACCCTTGTTCTTCCGCATCTCACCTACTGTAACGCTATCTGGACGAATACACACAAAAGCAACCTAACAAAACTACAAAGTCTACAGAAAAAGGCACTAAAACTCTTTTCTAAACCAGCAAAGGGCCAGAATATATTCAAGTCAGAAAAGCTATTAAAACTAAAGGACATAGGCAAACTACAGATGTATACCATTGTAAAGGAGTTTCACCACAATACATTACCACAATCCATAGCCTTCAATTTCACACTAAGCACAGACATCCACAAACACAACACTAGGACAAAACACAATTTACACACTCAATTTACACAAACAGAAATAGGAAAACGATGAATTACAATAGCAGCCACAAAACTATGGAACAGCACCAGTACAAAAATACGCGATAGCATATTAAACCTGAAATCTTTTAAGAAGATTGCCAGGGAATCTATGATCGACAAATACTAAATTAATATATTTATACCTGATGTTCACAGATTCTCTGCTAATTAATAATAATACAAGCCTAATGACATTCCACCACCACCACAACCACTATAGATAAACTAACCTAACCTAATAATTGAAGTAAGAAGTCTAAACACAAACATACTTCACAGTTTACTTTCACTACTACTACACCTAAATAACCCACAAACGATCAACGCATCTATTGATTCTCAACAAACTCTAACCATCTCAACTTTATATTACAGTGATGAGCTCTTCCCTGCCCCCCCCCCCCCCACCCTCAGTAGCATACAAAAGTCCTATATAATAATAAACCACTCCAAACTAAATTTAAATAAAATGAGATAATGATGTAATTAGGGAGTATATGTATAATATATGTTTAATTAAGTCAAGTTAAGCAAATATGTATGAGTGTATTTAAATACTAATGCCATAAATATGTGTTTGAATGCTGTGTGTTTTATGTTTGTGCACATAGTGGCATATATCTATGTAAACATCAAAGAAGGGACAGCCCTACCCACCCACTGCCTAATGGAAGACATATATGTATTAAATACTTGTATGTATGATATATATATCAAAGTTTATGTCCGAACTCCACAAAACAAACCAAAATAGTCCTGGACTTTCATATCAAGGTAGCTTTTCAGCATTTTGTCACTGTGCCACTGTCTTGTGTGTCGTATATATATGTCAATGTATAAATGTTGTAATGTGTGTAAGGAGTCCATCACTCAATAGGCCATGCCTTTGATGGACTGCCTGTTTAGATTGTATTGATTGTATAGAAAAAACCATGAAATAAAGCAACTTTGAACTTGAACTTGAACTTATAATATAATTGTATCATGTATGGTCATTGACGCTCAACTACTAACTTTGAAAGAATTAGAATCAACCAGAATTAACGGTTATCTAAGTCAATGTTCTAATTTATGTATCCAAAGAGAGAACCAAAAATGTGGCCATTTTTACTGATTGTAGATGTCAATCTATCCCGATGGAACGAGACGCTAAAAGAGATGGATAGACTGATGGCCGCCGGATGAGAAGTCATTATAGATTTTAAAACAGCATAGCATCCCTAATTAAAATTAAGGACTGGTTTTCCCACCACAGCAGAAAAATCGTCGGAATTGCCTAATTGATAAATGGAAGTAATAAAAATAATCTCAAATGAATTTAATGAAGTGTTATCTGAGATTAAAATATAATGTGAGATTCAAGGAAAACTTCTGAATGTTGCATAAAATTTTAATTTAGTGATCATCTTTAACTGTAACATATATGATATAAGATTATATCTCTTATATAATGGAACGATCAGAATTTACAAATTTAGGAAATCCGGAAAACCACTATCCCTATCACAATAAAGATATCTGAATGAAGCTAAAACGGAATGGATAATACAGCAGAAGAAAGAAACATGAATTTGCGCTATGACTAACGTGTCAGTTAATTCGCGCGTTATTAAATGGTAAGCGCAAGAAATACATCTGCACGATTTATGCAGTCTTTGCTAAATGCATATTATAAATATGCTGTCATATGCAGGACTTCACAGCATTATAGAGTACTGCACATTATAAATATGCATGAGTTATCCATTATGGAGTAATAATGCATCATTGCATCATTTTAACATGTAATTGTTACACGTTTAATAAATGAAATACCTAGGTATGGCAGTATATAATATGTTGGCCTAATATAAAATATCTGAACTGACCTATGTAGAATTAATATATCTGGGCTATCCTATAAAATATCTGAGCTGGCCTAATAAAACTATATATGTATTTGAGCTACCCTATAAAATATCTGAGCTGACAAATGTAGAACTGACATAGTGTAGCTAACCTAAACTGAATTTCACTATACATAGATGAGTTTGCATCATAACATATTTAATCCATATACACATAAACAGAGAACTTTATTATGACTACACGTCATGATGGACAATAAATACAGTTAACAATACAATGCGTATGATTAATGCGTAACAATTTACACATCATTTGACAACGCATATTTGTAATGCGTGATCAAGAAATGCGTAAATATAACCACGCATTACTACACACAATTATTCACGCGTAATTATAATAACGTGTTCTGTGAGTCATACAGCGATGGACCCCTGCTGGTTTTTGGTATCTCAAGGAGTATGCTGGAAAAAGCCACTATGTGCTTATGTGTCCAACTAATTTAGTTTCCCATAAACTTACAAATAATAGTGACATCACGATTTTGCTGTTGCTGAAACTAAAGCTAAGATGAAAATGGGAAATAAACCGATAATTAAAAATGTTTTCCGGACAAGTTGAATGTCTTCAGTCGTACTACGACTGAAAATCTAACTGCAGTCCGCAACAGTACCATGACCAAATTGTTAAACATTGAATTAAGTTAACAAACATGTGCAATACGGTACGCTACAAATGTACTCTTCAGTCCCGGACATTCTCGGCAACACTCGGTCATATCTGTGGCTTGGATGTACATGAACGAATGTCATGTGAGAAGCGTACAAGCGGAAGAGAAGCGGGCAATCGAGTATGAGCGAGCTTCCGATTAACTAGAGAAAGCGTTGTCTCTAATGTAACAAGTAAGTTACTATGATCAGTTTATCACAAATGAATCCGAAATAAGACGAAACCAGAGGACCATATATGAGCGTGGACAAGTAGGGTCCATGAGACTTACATAGTCTAACTCAGGATTGCTTAAGGAGCATTCTAATACATTTCATAATCTAGGAACCTGTTGGGAAAATGGCACGGCCTTCTTCCTGTTCGACTCTGAATGGTGTGAGTTTGGAGTTGGTCATCTCTAGATGTGTAATGTGTTTCCCCTCGGACCTAACCTCATGCGCCATGGGGAAAGCGTTTATATGTAAGGTATATTAATCTGTATACCCGACATTTGCATGCTATAGTATAAATAAGTAATATATATTTTACTATAACTCACCTATCATCCGTGATTATTAAATAATAAAAAAATAACTATAAAATAATCAAAATGGCAGCCAGAGTCTGTCAAATTGACGTTCGGGCAGGACTAGAGTAGCCCTTATATTTCTGAGAATTCTATCTTTTTTTTTAACAGCAAAATCGTGAGTAGAATTTAGAAATAACTAACAATAATTTTTAATTTAGAGCCCAAAGTACTCCTGACACCATTTGTAATAACTTAGCTACATATAAAAGGTTACTCACCCAACAGAGGGCTCGTGGAACCGGTGGCAGATATGCGCTGTTCTAGTTCCAAGGTACGACTGCCGGGCATCCATGGAAACGGCGGGAATCAGCTAGCCTGGCAGCCGCGAATTGCAGGATTGCAGGATACCTCCAGTTCCACAGCTACTTCTGGAGTGGTAGGAGACCCCCACCGTAACTCTTTGCTTGAGAGATTATACACATGTAATTAAGGCCATCCATAAAAAAAGATTTTGTTTCCTGCAAACCGGGTGTAGAAAAAAGATTTCAGTAGCGAGGGAGGAAATCAATTTTTTTTTAATTAGTTTATTTTAAAGAGGTGTGATACATATTTGGTTTCCAGATATTTGACCAGATATCAATTAAATATGGTTGTAATTGCCAAATTTGTTATGTTTTTCATGCCACAATTAGTCAAATGGATTCACATTGCATACAAATGGCATTAAAACATTGTAATTTGTATAGTTTGACAAATGTATGCGTGTTTTAACATTTATGCTGGGTAGAAAAAAAAATTATTTTATTCCCGGCCGGGTGAAAACAAAGAAAAATTTCACCCGGGAGGTTTACAGGAAACGAAACTATTTTTTATTATTGCCTAACTTAACTTAACTTTAGCTTATCATATACTCCCCTTATAGGCAAAATGCCTGTAGATAGATGGTGACTATAGTACATTATGCTTATTGCTTAGTTAATTTGTTTCGAGGTAAAGGAACGCTAATGATTGTGTACTGGCGCTTGCGTGTACAAAAAATCTTAGCAAAATTAATCTAGTTTATTTTTGAAGGTATTTAGGCTTACGGCACTTAACTACTTCATTTGGTAAGATATTCCAACTATTCGTAATTCGGTTTGCAAAAAAGTTCTGCCTAATTAGTTTGTTACTTCAGCTCTTAGTGAGTTTAAAATTATGTCCCCGAGTGATGCTTTGTTTGTCTATCTCCAAGAATGGGCACTGAACACGATAAAGGCCATGAATGTATTTGTAAGTTTGAATCATATCCCCACGTGATCGACGGTAGTAGAGATAAGGTAGATTCAGATATTTTAACCGGTCTAAATAAGTATAATTTCTTATTGAGGGTACCATTTTAGTTGCTCTTCGCTGCACATTTTCTAGTGTTAGACTCTTTTTTTAACATGGGAGTCCAAGGACCATTCCCGTATTCAAGTATAGGTCTAACTAGCGAAGTGTATAGCCTTACTAGAGTTGAAGTCTAAATGGGTGAGATACCTTCTTATCAGTCCCAAAATCTTATTGGCTTTTGATACTTGGATTTGACAATGGATACTAAATTTTAGTTGGTTGTCTACATTCAGACCTAAATACTTTGACAGTTGTTTCTATCAGCTTAATATTTGTATCAAGAGAGTTCATGACGTATGAATGTATCACCGTTCGGTTTGTGGATCTGGGGGACGATCCACCCTCAAGCGGATGATAATCTCTCAAAACACAATGATGTCCGTTAAGTTTCAATATTCAGTGGTTCTTATTCTCTGAATGTATTAAGCTAAATCACAACTTTGAGACAATGTAGGGTCACTTATCTAATCTTTATTAATCATTATTGCACGAGATCTTCATTCCACAGTTTATAATTTAAGATGAATTATTCTCTTTTATCAAATATTTATTATCTAACATTTAAACTTTCCTTCTTAATTAACTAATTTCCTAAGCAAATTTCTTATTACACTTTTTCTTAATTCTTGTCAATATTATCTTTATATTTCAGTACAATTCATTATCCAACACGAGACCTTATGAAAGACTTATATTTCCTTTAAACAAATGATTCTGAATCTTATTGTTTCTAAGTCCAAAACTTATAACGAGAATGACAAGTGATTCCAAGAATGATCAAAAACGGAATGCCCAAAGTGGGCGCTTTTCCCTTTATAAAGGTTTCTGGACCTTCACGTGACCATTATTGACTTCTGGACACGTGTTCAATGAATTTCACCTACGTCATAGTCAGATCCAGCCTAGGTCATAATTTATTCCTGTATGGCATAGTGTCTAAGCCTGGATAACAAATTGGAACTGTCAAACTGAATAGTATGCATGGATTCTTGTAATTGCAAATCTGATAGAATCGAAGCCAGTAATGGACTTTTATACCGTATAGCATCCATGCATCAAGCTTCAGTTCTATATCAGTACCCAATCTGACAGTTTTCTCATGGGGTGGGTGACATTACAGCTTCCTGTAATTATAGAGCGCAATTATTCCATTTGACCACGGGTGTTGTTACAGCAGACAATCCACAAAACAAGGTGTTGTCTTAAAGCAAAATTCGGAGTTTATCTTATACATGGTACTGAAACACAGCAATAACTTTTACCAACATTCTGCGGTGGTTGTAGTTGCAAGTCTAGCGTGCACATGGTGGAATGATGTGGTTATATAGAACATGTGACTTACTTGATGCGTTTTATTAATGGCTGCTTATCGCACCACAATCAGCGCTACCAACTGACAATCATAAATATCACTGAAACCAGCCTGTAAAGACCACACTGAAGAAGTTACCTGTAATGGTAGTTCTTATTGCATGGACTTTATTATCGAACCTTTAAGAGCCACAATCAGTTATACCACCTTGAAATCATGAGAAAACCAAGCGAAGATTATTTTTGAAAATCTACCAATGGGATGACTGACTCGAAAACCAGGCCAGTCATTCCAAGGTAAAACTTTCAAAAATTTGGTTTTTTAAAAAATATTAGTGAATAATTAGTCTAATGCATAGCACCACCTATATCTAAGGTGAACCACTTGAGGTTTCCTCTAAAACATGTGAAATAGCACCTGGTGGTTCTAAAAATAAAACCGTTTGTCTAAGGAGGACGACTTAAGTATATATGCGAGGTAGTGGTGACTCACTAAAAGATGATGTATGATAATGGTGGTTCTTAACCCATTCACTGATGAATTCCCCATATCCCATTTTCAATGCCATCATACAAAATAAACGGTTTAATATTGAAAAATTAATTTGACTGGAAGCTGTTGCTGCCTTAGGCAGACTATATTTTATCCCGTAAAGAATTTACTTTTTCATGGAGTTGTCAGTGAAAGTGGTAAGTGGATGACTCGAGTGGTGGTTCTAAAAACATTCATACAGTTTCCTAGTCACGTCACTGTCTGAGAACCACCAATCTAAATAAATGCCGATGTATGATGATGGTGGATATAGGTTAATTAGAAAACTGCATATGACCACTAAAACGTGTTTGCGTGAGGCAGCAACAGGATTCTACAACATATGACGAATGCTGGCGGTTCTTAACTTAAGTGGACCACTTGAACAGGTTTTAATGCTTCTCAAAAAAACGTTTTTATGCGACTTTCAATAAGAATTAGCATACACAACGCAAAGTTGTTATTACACCACAAAAACATCCATTACCGTTCAATCACTACTTGCTAAATCAATTATCTGCATTTAGCTATCAGAATAAGATTTTTGTGCTTGCATACACACCTCCCCATACCTATTCCTATTAATATGGACCCTCAACCAGGCTAATGATTAAGTCCATCTCCAGCATACTGACAGATATAGACTGCCACCAGTCTATACTCACCCCATAGTGACGCCTGTCACTAAGCGCGCTTGCGCATGCGCACTGGAGCCCAAATAGGAAACAGATTCACTTTTCTAAATTTAAGTGCTAAATATTAAAGGCCAATTCTCAAATCTTACCACGCTGGGTGGCTGAGGCCGGGTCGTAGTGATTGAACGGTAAGTATGTTTTTATAGTGGTTAATAAAACAACAGACCAACCCACAAGGGGGGTGGTTGTTATTACACCACAAAAACATCCATTACCGTTCAATCACTACTTACTAAACCTGTAGATTTGGTCAGTGCCCCATTTAAACATTAGGTCGGAGGAGATTTGAGAATGAACATACAAGGATAAAAATCAAACCAATCTTATCCAAATGTTAATAACATAACATAATAGTGCATTTAACTCAATCACACCGTGATTAGCAAATAAGGAAAACTTGAACTTAAAGAAATAAATATGAACCAAAAGAAGACTCTCCATTTCTCTGATTTGTTTCTGCATTTCAACTATTCTCTCAAGTTCTAAAACCCGCTCATTATTGATAGATAATACGTGTGTCTGATTTTGTGGTTTGGTGGTTTTAGTAACACAATGAGTGGCTTTCCTCCCACTGTTCTGATTTCTGTTATTAATTGACGTAATTTTCTGCGCACGATTTACATGTAATTGTGAATTTTGTTGCACAATACTGACATGGATGTCAGCTGGATTTAAGGGACTAAATCTATTGTAATTAGTCTGTCTATGTGTTACATGGTGGCGTGTATCTATAGAATTCATATTTCTATGGACATGATTTGAGACAGAATTATTCTGATTTTGACTAGATTGAATTTGTAAACTGGCGCTCTTATAGTTAATATACATGTACCGCATGTTTTCTCGAATGATTTTGGGGCCTATTAGCATTCTGACAGAGGCTATTCAGTCTAAACTAGCAGACTTTAGTTAGATGTCCAAATTTGGAACAATGGAAGCATTGTCTAAATGTAGCGTGACAAGTGACATTATGATTATAAGTTGTCTTGTACTCGCCACACCTATGACAATGCTGCATCCTGGAATGGTGTCCCCTGGATGTGCTGTGATGCGTATTTTAGGGCGGTCGTTGCTCATGCTGAAAGTCTCTATTTCCACGATGCTTACTGCTACCGACGTGAATCCAATTATTTTCAGGAACCTTACAATGTCCACGGTAATCCATAATTTAGCACAGCTTGGGGGATGCTCGAACTAAATTTCAACTTTTAACGATTGTGTTGAAAAATGGTATAGTCACATTGATAAAACACTCGCTTGGCAATTGAAAAGTACCAGAAAGGTATGCCTAGGAAATATACTTAGGCATAACCGCGATCCTGCACCAATTTTGGTACTGTGGGGCTCTAGCGCTGTGCGAATGCACATTGGTGGAGCTTCTCTCGTTAGTCCAAATGATTGACCTATGGACAGACCAATCGAGAGACAGATTGAGAGCCACACTTCTTAGTGACAGTTCTGTTCACTAACTGACGGACGGATGAACAGACTGATGAACTGACGGAGTGACAGGCAGGCTGATGGATGGACGGACTGACTGACTAGCTAACTAAGAGACAGACGGGCTGGGCTGACTGACTGGCTGGCTGGCTGGCTTCCTGCCTGACTGACTCACTGGTTGACTAACTTGAAGTTTTAACAAGACAGACAACAAGGCAATCTTTAATATATCATAAATCTTTCTTCTTCACATAAATTCAACGGTATAGCAGCAGTTTTAAAATACAATGCTCTTGTGGGAATCCCCCACCAACTCTGTCCGTTTTCTATATCAAACTGATATTTTATACAATTTTCCAGAAAGATCAATACAATAATTAAGCATACATTATGCAAGAGATAGGTGACATTTCACAACAGTTTTCCCAAATTTTCTTTCCTATAATATGTCAGTGTATAAAAACACAATTACAACAAAATTAAACTGGATCACGTAGAATCAATTAAGGTTAAGTTGAGCTGTTATGCATTCTCCACTTAAACTGTCATCTTCACCTTGGAAATAAACATCTGTCAAATTAAGTAAATTATTTAGCCCATAGCTATAATGTGTTTAAACATGTGTCAATGTTCCAGATTAAGATGGCCTAATGCACAGTGTGTTGGTCTCCATGCTGTAAGGGATTGTCGCTTTACTTGAAGACTTGTTAAAATCCTTTTAACAGCTATTGGTCAACCCACATTGAAAATTAGAGCACTGCTGGGCTGTGCAGCCATGCATGACTTAATGTTCTCTGGAGAGATTTTAGTCCTGAATGCAATTAACTTCTTATTATATTCTGCTTCAGACTTTTAGAGCTGTCTTATTTGTTCCACTTACATTGTTGCTTATTTTGACAAGTGTACCTGTAAACTGTTGCTATATGACACCGCAACAACTTTTAGCAACAACAACATATACTGTCATATTCACTTTGCCATAATAGTATGTGACTAGCATGTTGATTCCAATTCGCGTAATTGAGTAGCCTATATTTGATAATGTCAACAGGCCAGTACTGGCAGTTTAATACACTGATGCGTACTGTATTTACATGAGGTGTACATAGTACGCATGAATATTTAAATGTTTGCGTACATGTATGATTTCTATGCATACAGTACGCTTGTACGCGCCTTATCTGAGTGCTGCATCCACTCCACATTGATATGGGTAACTGACATACAAAATTTGGTTGAATTCCATCCACCAGTGTCAGAGGAGTTGCATTACAAGCTTATGTCGTGGTGGCCGTCCGTTGTCTGTCCATCCATCAACTTTATCTTTAAAACAACTTCTCAAGAACTGCTGGGACGATTTCAATTATATTTGGCATGAAGCATCCTTAGGGCATAGGGATCCAAGTTTGTTCAAACGAATCCGATCGGCCATCTTGGATTTTGGCCGTTTTTTTAGAAACGTCTAAAAATCTCCGAAACCGCTTGGGGATTGATACAAACCTCATGAAATATGATTTAAGGCAAGTGCTTAACCAAGTTTGTTCAAGGGAACTTGATTGGTCAACTGGTTCGACGGCCATCTTTGTTGACCTAGTTGTAGCGAAAATGATTTCTTCTCCAGAACCGCTGAAGGGATCGGGCCGAAATTTGGCAGATATGATTAGGGCCTAAGTGCCATTAAAGTTTGTTCAAGAGAAGTTGATCCGTAGAAAAACATGGCCACCGTGGACCAATCAAAATATAACATGTTTGGCGGCCATATTGGATATTTTATTTGATGGATTTTGAGGCCGAAATTGGTTTTATATAGGTTTTTGGGTATTCTGATTTGAAATTTGTGATTTTCGAAACTGTCGGATAAATATTTTGGTGGCCATCTTGGATCATTTTCCCGCCAAATGCTCCCATACTAAAGCAATGGGAAATTTAAAATGTCTTCTTTTCGAGAACTACTGGGCCGATTTCAATTATATTTGGCAGGAAGCATCCGTAAGGCATAGAGATTCAAGCTTTTTCAAACGAACCCAATCGGCCAATATGGTCAACAGCCATCTTGGATTTCTACCGATTTTTAGAAATGTCTTTAAAAAACTTCTCCAAAACCGTTTGAGGGATCGATTCAGAACTGAATGTAGATGTGTGATGATGATCATGTGAGATGTAAGATTGCTGGATGTAGATGTGTGATGATGATCATGTAAGATGTAAGATTTGCTGGATGTAGATGTGTGATGATGATCATGTGAGATGTAGGATTGCTGGATATAGATGTGATGATGATCATGTGAGATGTAAGATTGCTGGATGTAGATGTGTGATGATGATCATGTGAGATGTAAGATTGCTGGATGTATGATGATGATCATGTGAGATATAGGATTGGTGGATGTAGATGTGTGATGATGATCATGTGAGATGTAAGATTGGTGGATGTGTGATGATGATCATGTGAGATGTAAGATTGCTGGATGTAGATTTGTGATGATGATCATGTGAGATGTAAGATTGCTGGATGTGTGATGATGATCATGTGAGATGTAAGATTGCTGGATGTGGATGTGTGATGATAATCATGAGAGATGTAAGACTGCGGGATGTAGATGTGTGATGATGATCATGTGAGATGTAAGATTGCTGGATGTAGATGTGTGATGATGATCATGTGAGATGTAAGATTGCTGGATGAGATGTGTAATGATGATCGTGTGAGATGTAGGATTGCTGGATGTAGATGTGTAATGATGATCGTGTGAGATGTAGGATTGCTGGATGTAGATGTGTGATGATGATCATGTGAGATGTCAGATTTGCTGGATGTAGATGCGTGATGATGATCATGTGAGGTGTAAGATTGCTGGATGTAGATATGTGATGATGATCATGTGAGATGTAAGATTGCTGGATGTAGATGTGTGATGATGATCATGTGAGATGTAAGATTGCTGGATGTAGATGTGTGATGATGATCGTGTGAGATGTAAGATTGCTGGATGAGATGTGTAATGATGATCGTGTGAGATGTAAGATTTGGTGGATGTAGATGTGTGATGATGATCATGTGAGATGTAAGATTGCTGGATGTAGATGTGTGATGATGATCATGTGAGATGTAAGATTGCTGGATGTAGATGTGTGATGATGATCATGTGAGATGTAAAATTGCTGGATGTGTGATGATGATCATGTGGGATGTAAGATTGCTGGATGTATATGTGTGATGATGATCATGTGAAATGTAAGATTGCTGGATGTAGATGTGTGATGATGATCATGTGAGATGTAAGATTGCTGGATGTAGATGTGTGATGATGATCATGTGAGATGTAAGATTGCTGGATGTAGATGTGTGATGATGATCATGTGAGATGTAAAATTGCTGGATGTGTGATGATGATCATGTGGGATGTAAGATTGCTGGATGTATATGTGTGATGATGATCATGTGAGATGTAAGATTGCTGGTTGTAGATGTGTGATGATGATCATGTGAGATGTAAGATTGCTGGATGTAGATGTGTGATGATGATCGTGTGAGATGTAAGATTGCTGGATGTAGATGTGTGATGATGATCATGTGAGATGTAAGATTGCTGGATGTGTGATGATGATCATGTGAGATGTAAGATTGCTGGATGTGGATGTGTGATGATAATCATGAGAGATGTAAGACTGCGGGATGTAGATGTGTGATGATGATCATGTGAGATGTAAGATTGCTGGATGTAGATGTGTGATGATGATCATGTGAGATGTAAGATTGCTGGATGTGTGATGATGACCATGAGAGATGTAAGATTGCTGGATGTGTGATGATGATCATGTGAGATGTAAGATTGCTGGATGTAGATGTGTGATGATGATCGTGTGAGATGTAAGATTGCTGGATGTGTGATGATGATCATGGGAGATGTAAGATTGCCGGATGTACATGTAGATCTGTGTGATGATGATCACGTGAGATGTAAAACTGCGGGATGTGTGATGATGATCATGTGAGATGTAAGATTGCCGGATGTGTGGTGATGATCATGTGAGATGTAAGATTGCTGGATGTGTGATGATGATGATCATGTGAGATGTAAGATTGCTGGATGTACATGTAGATGTGTGATGATGATCATGAGAGATGTAAGACTGCGGGATGTGTGATGATGATCATGTGAGATGTAAGATTGCCGGATGTGTGATGATGATCATGTGAGATGTAAGATTGCTGGATGTTGATGATGATCATATGAGATGTAAGATTGCTGGATGTAGATGTGTGATGATGATCATGTGAGATGTAGGATTGCTGGATGTGTGATGATGATCATGTGAGATGTAAGAATGCTGGATGTAGATGTGTGATGATGATCATGTAAGATGTAAGATTGCTGGATTAAAATGCATGATGAAACTTGGTCATCCACCCTGATCAACCATATCCATTATATCAGTGCTAATTCCTCTCCCCCCCCCCCCACCTAAATTTCTCAAAGCTATCTATTATTTTTTCATGTTAGCGATTATTTATTCCACGCTGGTGAGAGAGGAACAATTACATACCCTTCCTCCCCCCCCCCCCCCCCACCCCCACCCCCCTAACATGCCTAAAGCTGATTCCTGTATCCACATCTTCAGATATTAGGCTCTCGATAATATTTGGTTGTAATGAGTATTCAAGTGAAATAAACTTAAACGTGTTAGATGTTGCTCTTCTTTCAGTTAATGTCACTTATCATCACGTCCAGTGTGAAATTGTCAGAATGACGACCGATATTCTGCTGATAGAACCGTTTTATGGAGGCTCCCACAAACAACTTCTTGACCTACTTCAAAGTGAATTGAGTTCACGATGTGACGTGTACACGATGACCGCCAAGAAGTGGCATTGGAGGGCAAGAACTAGTGCTCTGTACCTCAGTCAGGAAATCACACATGATCATTCATACAGGTGAGCGCCTACTTAAAAAACCAGAGCAAAAAGAAAACTTTTTGAAAATTTACCACTGGAATGACTGGCTCGATAACCGAGCCAGTCATTCCAGTGGTATCTTTTAAAAAATAATTGAATTTTTCTTGACCAGACTTAAGTGTTAAAGGGTTAGTATTGGTGTCATGTACTTTTATATGCAATAAAAACATTAAACCTACATGTACAGCTCACATTATCCGAAGTAGTATTTGACCATTTCCTAAAATATAAACATGCTACACATCATAATTGAGCATTGATAGCTCACCTGACCAGAGTGGCCAAGTGAGCTTATGCCATGGCGACTTTCCGTCGTGTGTCCATTCGTCAGTCATCGGGCGATCCTTCAACTTGTGTTTTAAAACCTATGTAATCCGCTTGACAGGCTTTAACCAAATTTGGCGTGAAGGATTGTTTGCGGGTAAGCTCCCGGAAATTGTCAAAATGCATCTCCTTAACCGCTTGATGGGTTTCGAATAAATTTGTCCAGAAAACCCATATGATAGCATGCTCCAGAACTGCCTACATGTATTCAGAATTTTGATTTGTGTTTTTTTGGTTAAAATCTTAGACTTTATGTAAAGTTGTTCAGAAATTGTCAAAACACGTCTCCTTAACCGCTGGTTGGATCGCAACCAAATTTCTCTGGAAGTTCTCAAATTAAATTAAAAGATGTACTGGTGTTCGTTTTCCAACAAATTTGGACAGCGACATCTTCCAAAATTGTTGATAAATGTACAAGAGTTTCTTTGATATTAATGTAGTAAAGGATAGAACATTGACATCAGTGTGGTAACGGGTAACGGGTAAGTGCTTGATGGATTTCAACCAAATTTGGCTGGAAGCATTCTATCGTACTAGGCTCCAGACCGTATTCAGAATTTTGATTGGTCATTTTTAGGTGAAAATCTTAGATTTTAACAAAAATTTGCGGGACATTGTCACCCCCTCCTCAGCCGCTGGGTGGATTTCAACCAATTTATAAGAAATTATCACAATCCATCTCCTTAACTGCTGCAGGATTTCAACCAAATTTTACTGCTAGCTAGCTCCAGAACTTGTCTTCAGAATTTTGATGTGGTAAATTTTTTGTTTAAAGACCGTAGGAAAGATTTAACGGAAATTGTCCAAAAAACCTGCTTGAGAGATTTCCACCAAATTTGGGTGGAAGAACATGTACCTTAAAGTTGGATGCTCTAGATGCTGTGGAGACCGTTGGTCGACTGTCAGTCTCATCCATTCATCTATTGTCTACTCTCCCTTTAATACGATGTAAAACCCATCATCCTATACTGCTTGGCAGATTTTAACCATATTTGGTTGGAGATCATATGGCGGTACATGTACATAAATGTAGGCTTCAGAATTGTGTTTTTACAGTTCTGATTGGTCAATTTTCCTCTGGTCATAGATTTTCCGAAAATGTTCCAGAAATGCTTTAAAATGCTACTCTAAACAATGGCCCAATTTCAACTTTGATGGACAATCCTATTTTCACATCAAGAGTATACTTACCTCCCTAATACTTTTGATATTGCTAAATATCGGCTTTCACTCAATAAACACTCAGATTAAAACAGTTAGGTGCCCCTACTGGGCAGGGAAACAGAGCGTAGTCTGGCGGATGCCAGCCCCACCACCGCGCATGCGCAGACTAGCACTTCCTCTTTGCTAATTTATTGGCAGAGAGTCTACACATGTTTTTGTGCTAGAGCTTTTCTTTACTCAATTCATAGTCTTTTTGTGTGAATTTGGAAGTGATTATCCCTGATAAAGATGGCAGAAAGGATGACTTCGCCAGAGGAGGGCCCAGGACCTTTAAATCAGGTGACTTCTAGTAAAATTAGCGAGTTTTTTCCCCGGTGTAATGTGTTTCCGGGACTCGCGTTTACCGTGATAAGCGCCTTGTTTAGTTGGTTTATTTCAACTAGGTGCTATATAATACTAATCTCTCTGTGTTTATGTCCACAGGTCTGTGTGACGATATGTAATGGACATCACATCAGCAGAGGGTTTGTTTCTCTCCACCATGGTTCCATTTCCTACTAATACTGTTAGGTTATCTAACCAAAAATTTTATGTCCAGTGAGTCGGAGGCCTAGTATAAAGGTCTTCTCACTTTGCCCTCTTGATCCAATTCCTTCCCCTAGAGGTGGAGAGAGTTAAGAGGCGTTCAGTTGGTGGAGTGCTCCAGTTCATCACGTTGGATGGTTTGTCTATACAAAGTGTCAGGTATCTAATTATTGATATGAGGTGATGTTAATTATTTAGAGAGGAAAGGGAGATAATTAACAGTATTTGCCATTGTTATCAGTATATATCTGATGGTTGTGTAGTCGAAATGTCCATTCTGCACATGTTCTGGTTAGAGATACAATTCGTCCTTGCACTTGGATGTTTGTTGGGGATCGATTTTTTCCTGTCATAGGATTAATGACGTCATAATCAGCCTTGCTCTTTATTAACAATTAAAGTTTGTCCAAAGCTGGTTTTCTGATGAATATTGATCTTTATGATCATTTCCTTCTCTTGAGTTGGTTGAGTTTCTGAGCTTAACTAGATTGCTCATACTCCTCGTCCTTTGCCCTGTTTCAGAGACCTGGTTGTGCGTCCTGTGGACGGTTTTTGAAGGACAAGTTTGTGCCTCATCTCTGTTATCAGTGTAGCCCCTGTGGTCCCTTGCTTAATTGTGAGATATGTAAGCACTGGGGGGGGCGAGCTAATGTCTGAATTCTTGTGCTTACAGGCGAAGGACAAGGTGGTGGAGGAGGAGAAGAAGAAGCAGAAAAGAGAGGGTGTGAGTAAGAAGGGTAAGAGGAAGGCGTCGTCCGCGGTGGACATGGAGGCCTTCCGGACCGAGATGTTGGGAGAGATGAGGAGGACAATAAAGGATTTGGTTCCAGAATTGCTTCGTGGCATGCTTCCTGGACCAAATCCTTTGCTGTCCTCATCATCTGCTTCGGAGCAGGTAATCCCCACCTCTGAATCACCTTTCCTTAGTACGCTTCCGTTGTTCGAAGATTCAGAGGTGGCCCCATTAGAGGGGGCGTTCCACGACCCTGGCAGCAGGCTTAGTGCCGCGCCGAGGGGCCGTGGACGGTTGTCGCTGGAACCCGCGGGCTGCTTATCAGTCCAGGGGTATCCGCACGCCGCGGGTGCCAGTACCTCCTATGGCACCTTCCCTGGCCAGTCCGGGTTAGCTCTCTTTGCTGACCCGGAGTCTAATCTGTCTGGCCAGGAGGATGAGGATTACCTGTTGGGGTCGCCGTCTGAGGACGTGGCCATGGATTATGACGTCTGTGCACCCCTCGCGGGGAATACAGGCGACTTATTCCACGGTTCTACTCACGCAGGGGTAGAATCCACGGTTCAGACTGTGGCCCTGGGCGCTGAGGGCCAGCGTTACCGCATACCTCGGCTTGCCGAGAGTGTCGCTGGTGCTGGCCGGGGCCGTGGTGGGGCGGTATGTGCCCTGCGCTCTACCACGGCGGCTGCTCCTGGTCAAGCCAGTGAGATTAGCATGCCGGTGTTGTCAGGCCCGCATGCTCTCCCTGGCTTGCCAGGGGTATCAGCGTATCCGCCGTCAAGCTCTGTTGCTTGCGCTCAGGAGGAAGACGAAGGCCCCCGTCTTGTAGATCGCTCGCAGCTAGCCACGGAGGAGGATTGGTCTGACGCTTGCCAGTGGTTGGTGAGTGTTAGGCCAGATCTGCCCGTGGAGCAGTCAGCTAGCCAGCGTGACCACAGGCCGTGGTTAGCTGGTAAGCCTACTGCTAACGCTATGCCTTCTCTGCCGCTGGCAGAGCATGTCGTTCACATGTTCGAGGCGGCGGAGACGTCCATTAAGTCGAGTGGACGTCTCGCGAAGGCCCCGCGCGAGGTGGCCAGGCGTTGCCGCATCGTGCCCCTCGATTACCAGCGGTACGGTGTGGTACCTAAGCCGAATGCGTTCAGCAAATACCGCGTTGCGTGATGCGGAGGAGAGTGGGAGGGCTTCGATTGCCGCTCTGTCCCACGTCTCCCAGCTGTTACAAGGGGTAGTAACAGCATCCGCATCGCGCCAGCCAAGTCCGGTCACAGTCCAGCGAGCCATCCAGGATGGTATCAACCTGGCTCTGGACTGTATGACTCGGGCGGTGACCAGGAGTGTCCGGGCAAGGCGCACATTTGCCTTGGAAAATCTGTGCCCGTCCCAGGACCTGTACAATAGGCTACTGCGTACGCCTATGACAGGTCCTGGTCTCTTTGGAGGTGAGGGATGTAGACACCTCCAGGAGATGGTTACTCTGGTAAATAACCAGAGGGCGCTGCGCGAGCAGTTTGAGGTGCTTCGTCGTGCTAACGTTCGCGCCGCACCCCCTGCGTATCGTCCCCTGCAGGCTCGAGGTGGTGGCCAGGTCAGAGGCCAACCACCATCGCAGCGTCGGCCTCGGCCGCGTGCGATTCGGCCAGCAGCGAGGGGGGCGCAGGCTCCTCAGGCGCAGGCAGCCGCCCGCGCACCGAGGTGCGCGCAGTGCTGGTCGTGGCGCGCGAGGATCTGGGCGTGGTAATCGTTCCTGATGGGACGGTTACTGCGGTGAGAACCGCTCCGGTGTTTCTGGCAAAGGAGACAGTGCCGCTCTTGCACTCCTTATGTCCACCTCTATCCCTAGGTGGACCGGTGGGAGGCCGGCTAGCCGACCGCATGCAAGAGTGGGAACGATTAACTCAGGACCGTTTAGTCTTGCGATGGCTTTCAGTCGGGTATCATCCCGATTGGATGACAGGCCCGCCATCGCGACTGTCTCTAGTGCCGATCTGGACTCCAAATCCGAGAGATCCAGAGCAAAGGTTGTGTATCGAGGAGGAAATAAATTCCCTCGTACAAAAAGGAGCTATTCAGCCGGCACAAAGGTGTCCGGGCTTCTATTCAACCCTGTTCTTAGTAACAAAAAACACCGGAGGGTGGAGACCAATTCTCAACCTCAAGCCATTGAACAAGTTCATAGAGACGCCCAGTTTCAAGATGGAGACTGTGCGCTCGGTGTTGGCGGGGTTAGAGAGGGGAATGTGGACAGCGTCGATAGATTTGAAGGACGCTTATTTCCACATCCGCATACACAGGAGTTTCCGTCGCTTCCTGAGATTTGCATTCCAGGGCAGACAGTGGGAATTCAGGGTGTTACCCTTCGGAATTTCCACGGCTCCTCGGGTTTTCACCCGTGTGGTTCTTGCGATCACCGCATACCTCCGCAGGAGAAGCATAGCAGTCCACACGTACATAGACGACTGGCTGTTGAAAGCGCACACCCAGGAAAGTTTGTCGGCCAGTCTGGAGATTGTGTTGAAGACTCTCACAGACTTGGGCTGGATGATCAATTTCCCAAAATCAGAGCTGACTCCATCCCAGAAGTGTGTTTACCTGGGGATGTTCTTCGATCTAGAGACAGGATATGTTTTTCCTACTCAGGAGAGAGTTCAGAAACTCATCTCATTGATTCAGTCAGTGTGCGACAGTCGTCATGTCCTGGCACGGGTTTACTTGAGAATGCTGGGGTTGATGGTTTCATTGGAACCAGTCATTCTCAGGCCGCCTTACGCCGAACGTGTCAGTGTTGGCGCCTCTGATTCATCACCTGCAATGGTGGTTGGACACAGAGAATCTCTTGGTGGGGGTTATGCTAACCCCTCCCCACCCTCAGGTGACTGTGTATACAGATGCATCGATGGAGGGCTGGGGAGCTTGCCTGGAAGAATCCACGATATCAGGGCTTTGGAATCTGGAACAGTCAAAGGAACATATAAATCTACTGGAGCTAAGAGCAGTAGTCCTGGGCCTGGAACATTTCTTACAGAAAGTTCAGGGCAAGATTGTTCTTATTCGTTCAGACAACTCAACAGTTGTGACTTACATAAACCGCCAGGGCGGAACGAAGTCGCCCAGTCTCTGTATGATGACATGGGGACTGCTTTGTTGGTGCCTGGATCACCAGATTACCTTGAAAGCAGTTCATATTCCGGGAAGGTTAAATCTGCTAGCAGACTCATTGAGCCGGAGGATGAGTGTTTTACCCACGGAATGGCAACTAAATCAATGTGTGGCGGATCGTCTGTTCGACCATTGGGGGAAACCCAACATCGATTTGTTCGCAACGAAGAAGAATGCGAAGATGACGACGTACGTCTCTCCGATTCCGAATCCAAGCGCTTTCGCAACAGATGCGTTAGCTATCAGCTGGGGGAGAATGTATGCATACGCATTCCCTCCAGCAATCCTGATTCCAAAAATTCTTCAGAAAATCAGACAAGAGGAATGCCAAGTGCTTCTGATCGCCCCGGATTGGCCAAGCCGATCATGGTATACGGATCTGCTGGACCTTCTGGTCTGCAATCCGGTTCCTCTGCCTCTGATGGACGACATTATCTTCCAGGGCAAGGCCCTTCACAACAATCCGTCAATGTTCAGATTGACTGCGTGGATGTTGTCAAGGAATCTAGAATTAAGGAGGGCTTTTCTGAGCAAGCAGCCATGTTTATGGCCAAAGCCAGGAGGGGGTCAACCTCCAGAGCATATAATTATAAAATCAACAGATTTGCAGAATGGTGCTCAAAAAGATGTATTGATCCAATGGATTCATCTATTCAGGTAGTAGCTGATTTCCTCTGTCACCTGTATGATGCCTATAGCCTCAAGCCTAACTCTATTGCTGGTTATAAGTCAGCTTTAATGTCTGTTATTCCTTGCTTGGCTAAGAGGGGAAGTGATGAAGTAAATACATTAAATGTGTTAATTAAAGGCATGGGCAATCTAAGACCAAGGAATCCCCCTGTGATTCCGTCTTGGAGTTTATCGCTAGTGCTTCAAGTACTAGGTGATAAGCCTTTTGAACCACTTAGTTCCATTTCTATGAAACTATTAACACTGAAGACTGTGTTTTTAATTGCTGCGGCCTCGGCTAGGCGTAGAAGTGAAATTCATGCCTTATCAGCCGTGGATGACCGTTTTGTGGTTTCAGGGGAAGGCCTTAAGCTGCTACCTAGGATTAATTTCTTGGCTAGGAATCAGTCGTTGAAATATCCAGGTCAACCTATTGTTTTGCCTGCTTTAACTAGATATGATCCTAATTCTAAAGCATGGTGTCCCGTCCGGGCGCTTCTCCGGTACAAACAACGTACATCGGAGTGGCGCACCGACCAGTCGGCGTTATGGTTGTCATATATTGAACCCCATGGCAGGGCTTCTAAGGACACCATTTCCAGGTGGATTGTAGAATGCATTCAGTTTTGTCATAAATCCGCCACCGGGAAGCAGGTTGACGTGGCCAAGGCTCACAGTGTCCGCGGCGTAGTGACATCCGCTGCCCTATTTAATGGGGTCCCTGTGGATGATATTATGTCGGTGGCTCAGTGGCACTGTGAGTCAAGTTTTACAGACCATTATCTCCGTGACACCTCTAATCCTCTCGCCTTGTCGATTTTTGAAAAAATAACTAGGTTTATATTTTTGATGAGGTTTCCTCATTGCTTATATATTTCACAATTAATTTATGGAAACAACCACTTTTGGGACTGCATCATTCTTCACCAATGGGAAGATGATGTCAGCAGCCTTTTCAACAAGGTCAGTCTTGTGCATGGGTTGTCCATTGTTGATTGTCTTGTCACGTTACCCGTTATTAATATGATGGTGGTTTTGTGTATTTATGTGGTTCATTGTTGAGAGTATACGAAAAGGGAGTTTTTCTGTCTCTGTCCTGTAGTACATGGCACTGGTACGTAGAGAGCGTATAGGACATTGAGGTCATTCGACTCTTCCTCCCAGGAAGGAGGGGGGGAGCGCATATGACATTCGGTCATCTCTCATACATCGGTGGTGTTATCCGATGGCTAGTCAAATCCTGACTGTTTTTTCATACAGTTTCAGAAGTTTAAGTGCCTTAAACGCAGAAAAGCGTATAGGGATGAGCTGGTCTTTTGACCTCGCCTCCCTCCCGCCGAATTCACTGTCGAATTCTGGCAATATCAAAAGTATTAGGGAGGTAAGTATACTCTTGATGTGAAATAAACGAAATCAAGGATTTCTTTTTTCACGAGAGAGTTGATACTTACCTCCCTAGATACGGACCCGGCCTCTCCACCCCACAGAGGCTCGGTCTTCAGGCTCTTAATAGTTGCATGTGTATCAGCCAATAAATTAGTCAGAGGAAGTGCTAGTCTGCGCATGCGCGGTGGTGGGGCTGGCATCCGCCAGACTACGCTCTGACTCCCTGCCCAGTAGGGGCACCTAACTGTTTTAATCTGAGTGTTTATTGAGTGAAAGCCGATATTTAGCAATATCAAAAGTATTAGGGAGGTAAGTATCAACTCTCTCGTGAAAAAAGAAATCCTTGATTTCGTTTAGATTGTGGGCTTCAGCAAGAATTTAGATTGGTCAAATTTTCCTTGGCTATCTTGGATTTTTCAAAATTTTCTGAAAATCCATTAATTCTCCTACATGTATACCACTTGGCAGATTTTATTCAAATTTTGTTGGAAATACATGTATCCTCTGATCGTATGCTTCAGACATGTCAGAACTTCTATTCAGAATTTGTACAGGTTAAATCCTAGAATATTCATCAAAAGCAACCATTTTCAAAATATTTTGAATATCTCAGTCAAAACAGATTTGTCTGAAAAACATTGATTCCTTAAGCAGCAATGTGTTCCAATATACAAAGCATTTCAAATTCTAATGTTTAAGGTGAGCGTGGCCTCATTAATTACAGTCCGTAAAACAGAAGCTGTCTATATACATGTACAGGTAAGAGGATCTAGATAAGTGCTCTGTACATAGAATTCATAATATACAACAACGTAATTACTGTGAAAATTCTGCTTTATCAGATTGAATAAGTGCAATGTTTCATCAGTTGTAACAGTTTAAGTTGAATTCACCCAAACATTTACATGTGAGCCGGTGGGTCAGAATTCACCCAAACATTTAGATGCGAGCCGGTGGGTCAGAATTCACCCAAACATTTAGATGCGAGCCGGTGGGGCATGCTAAACTAACAATGGCCTAAACTGAATGCACAAAGTATATTTTAACAAATCTTGTATTTTAGGTTAAAGGGAAATGCACACAGTGAAGGGTCAGAGCACACAAAAACATGCTTTTGTATGATTTAAATAAAATAAAATTTATTGTTTGTATGTTTTTGAATTCCTTCATAGTACTGTAAATTTAGTCACAAAGAAGTCATTTTCTTCAATTTCTCAATTTTCACCTGAGAATCAATGAGTGACGTCATCGCGTGTGGTACGACATCATTGCATTCATGAGTGATATTTTGTTTTTGATGCTTTATAGCTCACGACAACTCAATTAACACTAACCCTCAAATTTGTTTTAAGAACATTAAATTTCTCCGAAAATCTCCATTTGCGGTCCAAGAGAAGGCTATTTTTGAAAATTGACCACTGGAATAACTCGGTTATCGTATTACTACCATATCACTCAGATTCAGGAGGAACCGTAGAGATTGTTAAACTAGAACTTGTATCGGGATAATATCTCACCTGGTAACTGTACATTAGATATGTTAGATGCCAATTTCATCTAAGCAGAAGGTAGCTGCACAGTGTATTCCTGAATCTATGTGTTTGCACATTCATGCAGCCACGCAATACCCTTGATTTTATAGCATGTAATGATTCATAACTAATCAAAATATTGCCTTTGATAGAATTTGTGAAAAGTCAGTGAAGCGGCATTGCTTTCAACATTAACGTATCTTATAAGTTATGCTAGCTGTGCTATAACGGTGCTAATAAAGCTAACAGAATTCAAAACTAAGCCTTACAACAAGGGGTGACTTTAGGTGTACTTAAAGTTGTGGTATCCTAGTGGCGCACCTTTTCTAGACGTCACTTGTGTTAAAATTTGAGCCAATTCGGACCAAGATTTTCCTATTATCCATAGATTCAGAATTTGATCCAATCCGATCAACGGTTTGAAATCCTGGACATCCTTTTTGACAGTCGAATACTTTGCTATGGTAAAATTTGAGCCAAATCAGATCAGCAGTTTTTGAGAAACATTTACAGATATTCATATACATTGTATATCCATGTACACACAATACAATACACTATCCCCTTACATGGAAGGGGGAGGGGTTTGTGTGTGTGTGTGTTGGAAGAGGTGGGTGGGCATGTGCATTGGTACTAAATTTAGCTTTAAGTTGAGCTCACTGATACACATCATGTACATGTATTAGAATAACTTGCTCATTATGACTAGTGTATTTCTGTTTCAGGTTTCTGTTTGCGAGCAGTGTTCTAAACCTCGCAGAGTTGATATCATTACGTCCAGATCTAGCTGCGTGTAAGAAAATCTTTTACTTTCACGAGAATCAGCTTGTTTATCCAATCAGAAAGTTCCAAGCACGAGATTTCCAGTATGGATATAATCAGATCCTATCCAGGTACAACACAAAATGTCACACCTGCAATGTGGACAAAAGAACTAATGGGATATTCTGACATAGAAACATGACATGCATGGACACTGAATAGGACATTGTGCAAAGGGGAGATAACTGGCCATATTAGAAGTTGTAAAGATCTAATACCGTAGTGCACCTTCTTGCATTCTTATTGGATCACAGCTTGGATATGATCTCGCCAGCTCTTCACCAGAGTTATCTAACTTGTTTTCATAAAATCTGCATAATACATGTAAGTTGCGAATGTCCTTTGATTGTTAGGTTGGACAAAACGATCCTCTGCAGTGGTCTTGTGAAATAACAATCCTATTTTTGAAAATTTACTACTGGAATAACTGGCTTGATCGTCTCTTGACATGCAAATTAACATTAGCTATATACATGTATAGAAAGTTGTGCTTTGCTTGACAACTGTTGACCATGAAAGTATTAATTCACATGAATGTGTTACACATGACCTTACTACCTCGAAAGCACCTCACTCGATGCTTAATTCACATCAGTGTGATCGACATGACCGTACTACATAGATAGCACCTCAAACGATGCTTAATTCACATCAGTGTGATAGACATGACCTTACTACCTCGAAAGCACCTCACTCGATGCTTAATTCACATCAGTGTGATCGACATGACCGTACTACATAGATAGCACCTCAAACGATGCTTAATTCACATCAGTGTGATAGACATGACCTTACTACCTCGAAAGCACCTCACTCGATGCTTAATTCACATCAGTGTGATCGACATGACCGTACTACATAGATAGCACCTCAAACGATGCTTAATTCACATCAGTGTGATAGACATGACCTTACTACCTCGAAAGCACCTCACTCGATGCTTAATTCACATCAGTGTGATCGACGTGACCGTACTACATAGATAGCACCTCAAACGATGCTTAATTCACATCAGTGTGATAGACATGACCTTACTACATAGATAGCACCTCAAACGATGCTTATTTCACATCAGTGTGATAGACATGACCTTACTACATAGATAGCGCCTCAAACGATGCTTATTTCACATCAGTGTGATAGACATAACCTCACTACATAGATAGCACCTCAAACGATGCTTATTTCACATCAGTGTGATAAACATGTCCTGACTACCTCGAAAGCACCTCACTCGATGCTTAATTCACATCAGTGTGATAGACATAACTTTACTACAAAGATAGCACCTCACTTGATGCTTATTTCACATCAGTGTGATAGACATGACCTTACTACATAGATAGCACCTCACTTGATGCTTATTTCACATTAGTGTGATAGACATAACCTTACTACATAGATAGCACCTCACTTGATGCTTATTTCACATCAGTGTGATAGACATGACCTTAGTACATAGATATCACCTCAAACGATGCTTATTTCACATCAGTGTGGTAGACATGTCCTGACTACCTCGATAGCACCTCACTGATGCTTATTTCACATCAGTGTGATAGACATAACCTTACTACATAGATAGCACCTCACTTGATGCTTTTTTCACATCAGTGTGATAGACATGACCTGACTACCTAGATAGCACCTCACTTGATGCTTATTTCACATCAGTGTGATAGACATGACCTGACTACCTAGATAGCACCTCACTTGATGCTTATTTCACATCAGTGTGATAGACATGACCTGACTACCTAGATAGCACCTCACTTGATGCTTATTTCACATCAGTGTGATAGACATGTCCTGACTACCTCGATAGCACCTCACTGATGCTTATTTCACATCAGTGTGATAGACATAACCTTACTACATAGATAGCACCTCACTTGATGCTTTTTTCACATCAGTGTGATAGACATGACCTGACTACCTAGATAGCACCTCACTTGATGCTTATTTCACATCAGTGTGATAGACATGACCTGACTACCTAGATAGCACCTCACTTGATGCTTATTTCACATCAGTGTGATAGACATGACCTGACTACCTAGATAGCACCTCACTTGATGCTTATTTCACATCAGTGTGATAGACATGACCTTACTACCTCGATAGCACCTCACTTGATGCTTATTTCACATCAATGTGATAGACATGACCTGAGTACCCAGATAGCACCTCACTTGATGCTTATTTCACATCAGTGTGATAGACATGTCCTGACTACCTCGATAGCACCTCACTTGATGCTTATTTCACATCAGTGTGATAGACATGTCCTGACTACCTCGATAGCACCTCACTTGATGCTTATTTCACATCAGTGTGATAGACATGACCTGACTACCTCGATAGCACCTCACTTGATGCTTATTTCACATCAGTGTGATAGACATAACCTTACTACATAGATAGCACCTCACTTGATGCTTTTTTCACATCAGTGTGATAGACATGACCTGACTACCTAGATAGCACCTCACTTGATGCTTATTTCACATCAGTGTGATAGACATGACCTGACTACCTAGATAGCACCTCACTTGATGCTTATTTCACATCAGTGTGATAGACATGACCTTACTACCTCGATAGCACCTCACTTGATGCTTATTTCACATCAATGTGATAGACATGTCCTGACTACCCAGATAGCACCTCACTTGATGCTTATTTCACATCAGTGTGATAGACATGACCTGACTACCTAGATAGCACCTCACTTGATGCTTATTTCACATCAGTGTGATAGACATAACCTTACTACCTAGATAGCACCTCACTTGATGCTTATTTCACATCAGTGTGATAGACATGACCTTACTACCTCGATAGCACCTCACTTGATGCTTATTTCACATCAATGTGATAGACATGACCTGACTACCCAGATAGCACCTCACTTGATGCTTATTTCACATCAGTGTGATAGACATGTCCTGACTATCTAGATAGCACCTCACTTGATGCTTATTTCACATCAGTGTGATAGACATGACCTTACTACCTCGATAGCACCTCACTTGATGCTTATTTCACATCAATGTGATAGACATGACCTGAGTACCCAGATAGCACCTCACTTGATGCTTATTTCACATCAGTGTGATAGACATGTCCTGACTACCTCGATAGCACCTCACTTGATGCTTATTTCACATCAGTGTGATAGACATGTCCTGACTACCTCGATAGCACCTCACTTGATGCTTATTTCACATCAGTGTAATAGACATGACCTGACTACCTCGATAGCACCTCACTTGATGCTTATTTCACATCAGTGTGATAGACATGTCCTGACTACCCAGATAGCACCTCACTTGATGCTTATTTCACATCAGTGTGATAGACATGACCTGACTACCTAGATAGCACCTCACTTGATGCTTATTTCACATCAGTGTGATAGACATGACCTGACTACCTCGATAGCACCTCACTTGATGCTTATTTCACATCAGTGTGATAGACATGTCCTGACTACCCAGATAGCACCTCACTTGATGCTTATTTCACATCAGTGTGATAGACATGACCTGACTACCTAGATAGCACCTCACTTGATGCTTTTTTCACATCAGTGTGATAGACATGACCTGACTACCTAGATAGCACCTCACTTGATGCTTATTTCACATCAGTGTGATAGACATGACCTGACTACCTAGATAGCACCTCACTTGATGCTTATTTCACATCAGTGTGATAGACATGACCTTACTACCTCGATAGCGCCTCACTTGATGCTTATTTTACATCAATGTGATAGACATGACCTGACTACCCAGATAGCACCTCACTTGATGCTTATTTCACATCAGTGTGATAGACATGACCTGACTACCTAGATAGCACCTCACTTGATGCTTATTTCACATCAGTGTGATAGACATGACCTGACTACCTAGATAGCACCTCACTTGATGCTTATTTCACATCAGTGTGATAGACATGACCTTACTACCTCGATAGCACCTCACTTGATGCTTATTTCACATCAATGTGATAGACATGACCTGAGTACCCAGATAGCACCTCACTTGATGCTTATTTCACATCAGTGTGATAGACATGTCCTGACTACCTCGATAGCACCTCACTTGATGCTTATTTCACATCAGTGTGATAGACATGTCCTGACTACCTCGATAGCACCTCACTTGATGCTTATTTCACATCCGTGTGATAGACATGACCTGACTACCTCGATAGCACCTCACTTGATGCTTATTTCACATCAGTGTGATAGACATGTCCTGACTACCCAGATAGCACCTCACTTGATGCTTATTTCACATCAGTGTGATAGACATGACCTGACTACCTAGATAGCACCTCACTTGATGCTTATTTCACATCAGTGTGATAGACATGACCTGACTACCTCGATAGCACCTCACTTGATGCTTATTTCACATCAGTGTGATAGACATGACCTGACTACCCAGATAGCACCTCACTTGATGCTTATTTCACATCAGTGTGATAGACATGTCCTGACTACCCAGATAGCACCTCACTTGATGCTTATTTCACATCAGTGTGATAGACATGACCTGACTACCTCGATAGCACCTCACTTGATGCTTATTTCACATCGGTGTGATAGACATGTCCTGACTACCTCGATAGCACCTCACTTGATGCTTATTTCACATCAGTGTGATAGACATGTCCTGACTACCTAGATAGCACCTCACTTGATGCTTATTTCACATCAGTGTGATAGACATGTCCTGACTACCCAGATAGCACCTCACTTGATGCTTATTTCACATCAGTGTGATAGACATGTCCTGACTACCTAGATAGCACCTCACTTGATGCTTATTTCACATCAGTGTGATAGACATGACCTTACTACATAGATAGCACCTCACTTGATGCTTATTTCACATCAGTGTGATAGACATGACCTTACTACATAGATAGCACCTCACTTGATGCTTAATTCACATCAGTTTTTTACATATAGGGTTTCATGGTATTAGAAAAATGAATGTTGGTATCGATATCAATTTTCAAACTAGTATACCTTTAATATCGGTATTAATGCGATGGACAAAATAGAGTGAGACGTTGGTAGTATGGTTCTATATTCAACTAAATCAGAGCTCCTGTAATAGTCGCTGAACGTGACAAATTTCAGCAATAAAACCAAGAAATTATACGAATCCCAATATTTGACCCTAAATTATAAGTTCTGTCTTCGGTTAAATCATATCCCCAAAGCGGCTTAAATCCCCCCAAATAAACCTGCGCAGAGATCACCGTTTTAGTAGTACCTACGTAGAAATCGCGAGACACCAAGTGACCATCTCGTCCCAAATAAACTCGCCCAATGAGACTTCACGAAAAGCTAAACAGGTCTGTTGATATTTGACTGTCAAATATCAATGTTATGAGTCAAAAATGTTTGATATGGATGTGAACCTGTTTTACTAATTTTCCTCGCTACTGTTATTAATATATACGCCATAGAAATAATAATAAATAAACTCCACGAAAACCTGTGCTTTGTAGGATGAATTTGCAATGGGACGAAACCACTAGGAATTGTGGAAATCTCGGCGCAGGTGTACAACTTAGCCATTATAACACATACTAAATAGACCAGCATATGCTCAGAATACATGTAGAGGAGCTCGTATCGATCGATATCTAGCAACCCGCTAACATAAGAAGGTAATAGAGCTCGCAGCGATTGAGAAGTTTTACTCATATCTGTTCCTCTTTACTTGGGCCATTGGTCTATCACTACAATGTTGTGCAATTCCTGCAAATCTCTAACTAACCAGGCTGTAGTAATTGAGATAAAATGACGGAAAATATTAATTTGACATGATCTTCTAACAAACAACGGGCCGAAATTATAAAATATTAGTGCAAGAAAGGATTTGAGACATTTTTAACCATTCCCTGTCCTCTGAGGTTAATTAAAATAGGTTTTATCCTATTTTTTGCGAGAAGTGCATCATAGCCAATTTTCGTACAATGTAGCAGTAATCATTAATCTCAATTTCTCCAGCCTCAAACAACTCACTAAATACAGTGAAAAATATAATTTTCCCCTACGAAGAGCAGTTTCTTATCTTATCTAGACAGACTTACTATTGAATTTTGCTAATGGAAAGCAGATAATTATCTGTCTAAACATGCTAAACAGAATGTTATACCGGTTTTATGCTATATCTCACTATTTCCGTATCCGCGCAATCCTATCGCTAACTTATGGGGTTGGGGGCAGGGGTAATAACAATGTACTGTGTCTGTCTGTGTATGGTGCGCGTGTCAGCCCAGGGAAGTTCCAGGTGAGCATTGGGAAGACGGTGATACTATTACCGTTTCGCACGTTTTAGCCTACGGTTCTGTTTCACAACACTTTATTTGTTCACTACTTCTCCACGAAGATTCAACAAGGAGCCCCAATGCTCACCTGGAACCTTTCAATCTTGTGCTCCTGGTCTACACAAAACACTTCTTACATCCTGATAAAGAACAACAAAACTCGTCTGGAGTCTGTTTTTATATCATATCATTTTATGTCTCATTTATTTATTTATTAGTGACAAGTTCTGTGCTTATGTTTTACAATTAAACTTATTATTTGTCCATCAAATACGTCACGAAGAACCGCCACAGAACCACAATGCTGACCTGGAACTTTCTGGTCTTGTGTTTTACATTAAGAACCTGTTATTTGTTCATCATCATGTTTTCACGAAGTAAAACATAGAACAACAATGCTCACCTGGAATTTCTTTATTTTCTCTCTTTCCCTACACCCCCAGCCTCTCACACCCTGCCCCCTTTTCCCTCCATCTGTCCCCTCCCGACATTCGATCTAACCTCACAGGATGATAGAACCACAGGCCTAAAAACAAGGCTTAATATGACATACTAAACATGCGCTTCTGATGAGTCCCGCTTAAGGGATGAAACGCCATAAGTCTGAATCAAAACTGACAAGTGATGACTACCCATGTCATACCTTACAAATCCCTGCCCCCCCCCCCCCCCCCCCAGAATCACTAAAACGACTGCCTCATACTGCTTAATTTAGCAGCTTGGCACATAAACCGCCACAACCGGCAAAAATTACAAGTTTTTTCGCCTAAAACCGCCAAAAGATCTAAGCCAAACCGCTGATCTTTCTGAGCCGGTAAAAATCTTGCTGAACCAGCAAAAACGAACCGGTAAAAAACACAACTGGCAAAAATTCTGAACCGCCATGACAGTCACAACTGGTGAAAATTCACAACCAGTAAAAATCACATGAGCCGCCATGACAGTGGAACCGGCAAAGTCTACAAACCAGTAAGAAACGGCGACAACCGCCGAAAATTGGCGACCACACAAACCGGCAAAAAAACCCTCCCCTACCCCTATATGGGGATTTCCGAGCCAATCCACAGGCTCGGCCCAGAAAGGTATAAAAGGGGCTGAAAAAACAGCCTCAGACCATTCAGACTTCTGGATTCACAAATTGTATCCATGTGTCAGGCTATATCTAGTCCACAGATTGTATATCAACCGTCTACGTTGTTATTAAGCTATCGTTAACTTTAGCTATATTATATTGGTATATCGTGAACCCCTAGATACACAATGACCTCCCTATCTCGATAGCACCTCACATGATTCACATCAATGTGATACACATGAATTTACTACCTTACTCGCTCATTGTGTGACGCTGTGTCACTATTAAAGGAGGCACAGGTTTGGGTCCAGTATAATTAACCAAACATGAGATATAAACAGAAAAGTTGAGCTAAATGGAGAATGTTAAAGTTGAAAAAACAAGGTTTCAGTGACCGTGAACTTGGACACCAAGGCCATTCTGTGATGCCGTGTCATTATAAGGAAGCATGTGCCCAAGTGTGGGTCCAGCATGATTTTATGAAAAATGTACCGGAAATTGTCAAAATAATTCTCATTAACCGCTTGGCGGATTTCAACTTACTTTGGCTGGAACGACCCTATGGGGCTAGGCTTCAGAACATCTACATGTATTCAGAATTTTGATGAAAAATTTACCGCAAATTGTGTAACTGCTACTCGTCATTAGCCACATAAAAGATTTGTCTAGTGGTAAGCTCTAGAAGCTCTTCAGAATTTTTATGTGTCGATTTGTTGGTGGCCAATATGGATTTTTAGAAAATCTTCTAGAACCATTTTAGAATGCTACTCCTGAATTAATGGCCCGATTTCACTGAAACATGGGTGGAATGATGATGGGGTAAGCTTCACCATAACAAACAGGTATTTTAATTGGTCAATTTCTTTGTTGGCCATCTTGGATTTGTCAACAATTATCTATGTCTGTCCCAGTATTTAAATGCAAATCCTTAAAATGCTGATCGTCCAGATTGGCGTTACAGCTGCTTGGGCCTCTTGTTGATAAGGATATCGATAAGCCTTCTATATTTATTTTATGTTTGAAGTCCAGCTTCATAGCTCATTGCAAAGTTGTAGTCGTGCTTCATGGTTGCAATACACTCATTCACTCATTCACTGACACACACCTCACTCGTATCCATCCGCTCACCTGCCCACTCACTCACCTGCCCACCTACTTACTCACTCACTTACACCTACATGTACCAACTTAGTCCTTCACTGAATGACTGATTTAATCATTGATGACACTCACTCACTCACTCACTCACTCACTCACTCACTCACTCACTCACTCACTCACTCACTCACTCACTCACTCACTCACTCACTCACTCACTCACTCACTCATCCACCAACTATAACACATGCTCTCACTCACTCAGTCACTCACTCACACACACACTCACACACCCATCCGCTCACCCATCCACCCACTCACCTAGCCCGTAACCACCAACCTACTGAGCCACCACCCACCATTTCACTGACTCACACTTTTTCACTCATTTACTCACCCGCCTGCTCACTCACTCGCTCGACATGCTCACTCATTCATTCACTCAGTAAAATCACTTACTCCATCTTGTCAGTTGATCACGCACTCGTTCACCAGCAACTCGTACCACAAAAATTGGATAATCATAATTTTCATTCTTTCATACAATGTATATATGGTAGAATTTAGAAGTGCTAATATTGTTATAAGCGGCATTGCTTCTAAAATATATACATGGGGCGAGCTGAATAGGAACTATTTAAAAACAATGTTACTGAAAGGTGTTCCTGTCAAAAAGAAAAAGAAACTCGGCAACCAGGTTCTGCCAAGACAGGACTCGTGCATCATTTCCATGAATCACTAGAGAATATACAATGACCCCCACAAAGTGTTACAAAAGGATCTATAGAGTTCAGGTATTTTCACCTTTATTAGTTGTTCTGACCCTCAACTTTCATAAGGTGGCCCGTCTTTGTATGGAGGTCTGCTATTTATTGCCACTTATCTGGTGCCTCAGCCATTAGCAGAACCCCTGTGGCTTTTGTGACAACAATGTTTTAAAAAATGAATACAGTTTTAACATGGGCACGTATCATGCTACACAGCTCTTGGTTATACAGGTAACAATATTCAATTGCTCTTTCTTTCAGCATGGTGGCGGACGTCGTTCTCTTTAACTCTGAGTTTAACATGGAGTCATTTCTTCGATCTGTTGCTTGGTTCCTACGACACATGCCAGACTATCGTCCAAAACACCTCGGTGATTTAATCAGGCCAAAGTGTCAGGTGCTGCTGTTTCCACTCGAGTTTGATGTGAGCTTGTTAAACGTGGTGCCGATAAAGAAAGATGAGATTGCCGCTGACATGAAGGAGGATGCAGTTAAAGATCGTGAGATATTGACCAAGTCTGACGGTGGTAGCGAGAACAGAGGGGATTCCCCTGAACCTGTGGTTGATTCTACAACAGGTGATGATGATAACATGCCTTCGGTGCAGCAACCCATGCAGAATGGTCATATGGAGACAGATGAGGAGGAAGACATGATGAAACCAGACAATATTGATGAACGTGAACAAGGTGCCATTGTAAGCTCTCCCACATCTGTCGATGATGTGCCTTCAAGTTCTACTTCTAGTCAAAGTGTAGGCAGTAAGGATAATGATAGTGCATTACATGGTAGTGAAGACGCATCTTGTGCTGTAGCTGCTAGTGATGACACATCTAGTCAAGTGGCCACTACTAAAATGGCCACTAATGGAGTGAGTGCTAGTGAAGACTCATCTAGTCAAGTGACCACTTCTGAAGTGACAGCTATTGAAAACGCCGCTAAGGAAGTGATAGCTAGTGAAGCGCCATCTACTGAAATCACAACCAGTGAGACTCAACAGCCAAATTGTGACTCTGCATCAGTATCACAGTCCAGCTGCTCTGATTCAACCAGCCCAAATGAATCATTCCTGTCATGTGATTCTGTCAAGACTGAATCGAATCAGGGGACCAGCGGCGATGATGCCACTGTTACTACTGTCGTAGCATCTGAGGAGACTCCTGAGGAAACCGGGGATGAGAATCTCCCGAGTGAAGGGAAAGTCCTGACTGCAGACAATGATAAAGAACAGGATAATAAAGAAGCTGTGGTGGAAGATAAAGTGCTGATTGATGCTGAAGGAGAATGTCAGAACAAAGACATGAAAGCGGAATCTGAGGACGATAGAATGGTGCCTGATGATTCTGATATCGTTAAAGCGGAGGCAGAAGCGCACACTGAGAATGGTGAGATAGCAGATAATCAGCCTGTAAAGGAATGCATACAGAGCATAGTTAGCTGTATGGACGGCGTGGCACACACAGAGAATGATGAGATACCAGACAATCAGCCAGTCAAGGAATGCATACAGAGTATAGTTAGCTGTGTGGACGCCGTGGCAAGCTTGATCACTCATCAAAAGGAGCCCAGCAAAGATGATGATGATGCTGCTGTATCTTCTACAACTGCTGCTCTAGATGAATCTGTCACCGTCGCAGAATCTGGTGCGGGCGATGCCATGCAGACTGCTGAAACTAATGAGAAGACAGAAGATCTTCCGCAGCATCTGGTCACAGAAACTGGTGAACAAGGTGACATGGATAAGAAGCTGGTTGCTACAGGGTCCACAGGACGGGCGAGAATAGGATCTAGTACCCAGGCAGGTAGAAGGCGTGGCTCTGATGGCAGCTACCACAAGCCATTACACATTGTGTGGCCACATCGATGGTGAGTGAATCTGAAAATATTCATTATTCCCCCACCCTCGCGTCCCACCCCCACCCCGGCTTTGAAACGACGAGGGGATAATGCTTTCGCTTCCACCTGGCCGTGCGTCCATGCATTTGGTTTCTGCTCAATAACTAGACTTACATTTGTATAATGGATGGATTCATTTCACATTTGCTATGTCGTCAACTGATGGCATGCTCTCGGTGGGGATTGCGTCTCGGCAAAAAATGTCTATTTACCATAGTTATCTCACTTCAAATACTTAAAATTCGTCAAAAATGTCTGCATTTTGTCTCTGCTCAGTAAATTTTAATGCCAGTACAATCTATCTGTCACTCCATGTGGAAAATACGTCATCTACTTGTGGTTGTTGGTGCATGCACTTGTTCTAATCCTTTAAAAGTACATAAATCCGACTCAAAAATTTCCAGACAAGCATGCAAGGAACATGTTGAGTTTTTATGGTGTGCGTGCGGGCAGCGGAGTGGTTTCTGGGTGATAACTCTGTTACCGTATATCAGATCGCTTTGAAACTTCATAGGGTTGTTGGATTAGCTCTGGGGAAGAAAATCCAAAATGGCAGCCAGCCACCGTCGGGCATCTGGAAAATTGGTTTGTGAATGATAAGTCTGTCACCATTTATCGGATCGCTTTGAACTTCATAAGGTGATTAGACTAGGTCCAAGAGGATCAACAACCAAGTGTGTGGGCATCTTGAAAAGTGGGTTCTTGACGGTGACTCCGTTACCATTAATCGGATCGCTTTGAAACATCATAGGGTGGTTGGACTAGGTCTGGGGAAGAAACCTATCGAAATAGACAGCGATCCGAAATCCAAGATGGCCGCCAGCCACTGCCGGCCATCTTGAAAATTTGTTTCCAGATGATAATTCTTGTTACTATTTATCAAATTGATTTGAAGCGTCATAGGATGACTGGATTAGGTCTGAGGAATAAACTTATTGAAATCGATGCTGATCCTAAATCTACTATGGCCACCAGCAGCCATTTTGAAAACTCCATTTCCTCCTTAAGAAATCACTATTTTCTGAAAGTTGTCATTCATTGGTTTGTCATCAGGGTGGGTTATTAGGCACCGTTTGCGGAGCTCTTGTTAGAAAATAATTTGACTCAACCAGTGCAAGTGTGTAACTAAAGTTTTCTACTAAGTGATCATTTAATTCAACAAAGGCTTTGATGTGTGAGTTGTGTGTTATGATTGCTCAATGTTTCTGCTTGTCTTTGTTTTGAGGTGGGTGGGAGTGGTGTGCTACATGTATGATTGCTCGATGTTTCTGCTTGTCTTTGTTTTGAGGTGGGTGGGAGTGGTGTGCTATGATTGCTCAATATTTCTGCTTGTCTTTATTTTGAGGTGGATGGGAGTGGTGTGCTATGATTGTTCAATGTTTCTGCTTGTATTTGTTTTGAGGTGCAGGGAATATTTTGTTGGAAAAAGATTGCGTAGCAGTAACTGCTAAACAAATCGAATAATGCATAGCAGTTCATAGCACTTGCATAGCAAACAAACTGTGTTGAAACTGCTTGGTGTTCCAACGGGGAAACATTTCAAAACATGTTTGCATGACCAAAAACGTCTTTTTTTGTCTACACATGCTATGAGCAAGTGAATCCGAAAACAACCGAAAAGCATAATTTTGCGATTTCGCAAAACGTTTACCCTATGCAATGCAGGACTGGTTCCAATGTAGCAGTCATTGATACATATACCATACCGGGAGCTAGTCAATATTTTCAAGCCGAGAGAATTCATGATTTTTATCATGTATTGGCGCTTTGATCGTGTTGTTCAAGCCACGATGAGAATAAATATGAAATGTAGTCTTATCTAATATGGTTTCGAAATAATCTAGATGGAGATCAGTGTTAAAATGTGTAATATAACCAGGGTTCGAAATTAGCGAAAAGTTGATGGTACCAGACTTGGCAAATCAGTAGTCCGTCTAAAAAATTAGTAGTCCGTAAGGCGTGTAATATGCGACACGTAGTTTACACAAATTGCACAAATGTCACATGAACAGATGGGTGAATAATTAATATTGGACTTCTGAGAATGTTATTGAGGATAGTGTATTAGTCTTCAGGTCTACAGTAGCTAGTATTGTCATTTGTCAGTATAACATATGTCAGCTTCAAAATATGCATTTACTGGCTCTGGCTCTGGGTATAGGAAACCTAAAATAATACGTATTGGCAGATTTGGCAATTACATTGATTGGAAGCTGTTGCTGCTTAAGGCAGCAACACATCTCATTCAAATTATTTTCCAAAAAATCAATAATGCACCTCCCATGAATACATTCATTGACTAGGGTTAACTTATATTTTGTAATTTACCAACCTACATCACATGTCCCTTTCAACTGGTAGGCTAAACAAAGTACACATCATTCAATACAGTGTAATAAGGCTGAATAGTGTTAGTGCTTAACTGGAAGCTGTTGCAGGCTATGGCAGCTGTGAGCAACAGGTCCCCCTTAAAAACTTGCAACATATTCAACACCTTATTACGGTGAAATTGAGTTTTTGCGATACTATGACTTCAGTTGAAAGAGTTAACAATTTTTATTTAAAAATTACTAATGGTTGTTTTCTCTGGCTTAAATATTGAATGATACCAATTTACTGTGATCAGCATGTATCAATCGACCCACGTGTTACTAGTTTTACTACGAATACTACGAGTGCTATATATATACTACTACATCATTCTTAAAATTACCGCATAAAACATTGTTTATTTTCTTTACCGTCGGTAGTTTCCTTGCGATTCATTGGTTGCTCTCTATATAGTTATATTTATTAACCAATAATCTCGCGAGAAAGTATGTTCCAGACTTTGGAGAAGAGTACTCGAGAACACTCTTGCTCGCGCATGCGTCGATCTTGGCGACATGCCATTCTAAATCTGTCGCTTAAGCGACTCAAGTGCGCTACGCCGCTGTAGCATGGCTAACTATACTGTGTCGGCCTTGATTTGGGGATGCGCTAACAGGAGTTTAGCATTCGGGATGATATAACTCAGTTTCTGAGACAAACATTGTCTAAATCGACCAGAATCAGCCTAGATAAACTTGTATTTTTAAGGTTTATCATAATGCTAACTAATGATGAGGCAATGATCAATAGCCATACCCCCCTATAGGAGAATTTAGATTTACCAGAGAGTCTGTTACGAGAAATATGTCGACGACCATGAATACCCCGTGATACATATTGCGAGTTTCCGACTGGTGTCCAAACTCAAAACTGAAGTGAAGCCGCTAACGCATGCGCGCATCGCTAGCTTTTAGAATTTTGATCTATAGAGTGCTTACTGAACTCGCTTCACAGGTGGTCATTTGTCCCATATTGAAGGAAGGTATGAAGATATGCACGCTAGCTATATATGTCTATGGGCTATATCGGAAATCAGTCTCCGACGCATGCGCATCTTGCTTCCTTACTAAATTTGACAATCGTTTTGCAAGTTTCAGCGACTTTTTATCCCAAAAAATTAAGTGAATTGACTGAATTTTACATCAAAATTAAGTATCGCAGCAAATAGCTATTGAAGTTGTGAATGTGTAGCAACAGGTACTCATTTGCATCGCATTTTGCGATGCGATATCGCTCAAAATATTCCCTGAGGTGGGTGGGAGTGGTGTGCTATGATTGTTCAATGTTTCTGCTTGTCTTTGTTTTTGAGGTGGGTGGGAGTGGTGTGCTATGATTGTTCAATGTTTCTGCTTGTCTTTGTTTTTGAGGTGGGTGGGAGTGGTGTGCTATGATTGTTCAATGTTTCTGCTTGTCTTTGTTTTTGAGGTGGGTGGGAGTGGTGTGCTATGATTGTTCAATGTTTCTGCTTGTATTTATTTTGAGGTGGGTACCAATGGTGTGTTATTATTGCTAAAATGCGAATGAATGTTAACATGAATGCGTTAATAGATGAATCCAGTTTATCCATCAATCATATGACATCATAATCAACAATGGCACGATAAGATTTGACACATATTATAAACTTATTTGTCATGTCAGGGAGCACGATAAAAATCCAGATGAATTCTTCTATATGCTGTACCGTCTCTCCAGCGATGGATGCAACTTCAAGTTGTCTGTTCTTGGTGAACAGTTTCGGACTTACCCGGGTGAGTGATCTCTAAATTCTACCTTATCAAGCTTCCTCAGATTGGTGTACGAGTCTAATGTGTCCATTGAACTAGTCTGGAAGAATGGTATATTCGAGCCTATGATGATATGACATCCAGTGTAAGAATTTGCTTTTGGGGGAAGGATTCTAATAAATTTTGTTTGATAAGTTTAACGCTTTAAGGGGCCAGATTGGTCAAGAAAATGAAAATGATTTTGCTTAAAGAATCCCCATATTGCAAACTAAGTTGACAATTTTTGAAAATTTACTACTGGAATGACTGGCTCAATTATTACAGTAAAGTACATGTAGTTTTCTTGGCCTGAAAATCTATGGCCATTTCTCAAAACATTTCTCTGGAAAGTCTCGCCTCTGACAGTTTGATCATTAAATGGTTTACTGGCATGACTGGTCATGCCTACTAGACTATTGTGGACATGACACACATTGAAATCTATAATAATCTGAAGTTTAATATGATAGCGAGTAATTGGTTTCTGAAGGATATTTGATGAGGTTTGTTTGAGCTGGTGTATCAGTGATATCTGCTGAGGTGCATTGGATCAGGTTAAGACATCATAGTCTCATTGGGTTAAGTCTGAAGAAGAAACATATTGAAATCGATGCGTGTTCGTAAATCAGCTATGGTGGGCGATCCCTGGTGACCATCTGTGAAATTGGTTTCTGTGGGATTGATTACTCCAGTGAAGGGTTGTCAATTTCTTTTACTTTTCCAGTTGCATTGGAATAGATACAAAATCAAAATGAAAATGCATACATGTTTGCATGGCTTCCACTATTGGAAGTCCGGGAGTATTATGCGCAGGACATAATTTTGAATTTAATATTTGCATAACATTTATTGTTATGCAAATTATAAATTGCATAGTTGTCGACGAAAATGTATAGCAATTAACTCTTTGGGGATGCCATTGCTGCCAGTCATATTAATTTCAAAGTATTCAACAGAATATGCTTTACATTGTAAAGAATTTATTTTTTCAGGGATTTGTCGTTGAAATGGTTAATGATAGGTCTAACTTTAAAAAATCATGATAAATTGCAATCGTGTACACATTTTGCATAGCAGATACAGCTATGCATGTATAGCAACTGCCTAAATATATGTAGTAAATTGAGATGCGATACCAGATAAATTATGCCCTGATATTCCCAACATTCATGTTTGGACTTCCAAAACTAATACCATTTTTTGTCACTAACACCACTTAAATAATGTTTTTAAGCAAATTACATTGTTCATATGTGGAAACAATTTTGGACTTCCATGTTTCCTGTTAGGTCTCCCAAAACTATTACCCAGGAGGTTCCAGACTTGCTGTTTTTAGAAATTAGTGGAATCCTGGCATGGGTGTGCATGCGTGCCTGCGTGTGCGTGTCTTTTGATATATATTTTTTTTTGCAGGTGTTTTCTATGAAGCCGAGACACGCCTCTCTCGACACATCTTACACTGGGGATATCTAGAAGATAAGGCAGCTTACTTTAAAGTTCTCGCAGATGCTGATATAGTCGTCTCGACGGCGCGTCATGAGTTCTTTGGAGTATCGGTGTAAGTCTACTAATTGTCAGCGTTGCTCGCACAGAATAATAACTTTTGAGCTGATCAATGCAATGTTCACCTGTTATCATCTCGCACAATCTCACTAATACTCACACACTATCTTGCTAATACTCTCACATCTCGCTAATACTCACACGCAATCCCGTTAATACTCACATGCAATCCCGCTAATACTCACACACAATCCCGGTAATACTCACACGCAATCTTGCTAATACTCACACGTTATCTCTAATACTCACACGCTATCGCTCTAATGCTCACACGCTATCTCTCTAATGCTCACACGCTATCTCTCTAATACTCACACGCTGTCTCTCTAATACTCACACGTTATCTCTAATACTCACACATCTCTAATACTCACACTGTCTCTAATACTCACACAGTATCTCTATAATACTCACACGCTATCTCTGTAATACTCACACATTATCTGTAATACTCACGCTATCTCTAATACTCACACAGTATCTCTATAATACTCCCACGCTATCTCTAATACTCACACGCTATCTCTAATACTCACACATTATCTCTAATACTCACACATTATCTCTAATACTCACACGCTATCTCTAATACTCGCACATTATCTCTAATACTCACACGCTATCTCTCTAATACTCACACGTTATCTCTAATACTCACACACTATCTCTCTAATACTCACACATTATCTCTAATACTCTCACGCTATCTCTAATACTCACATTATCTCTAATACTCACACGTTATCTCGCTAATACTCACATGTTATCTCTAATACTCACACGCTATCTCACTCATACTCACACATTATCTCTAATACTCACACGCTATCTCTAATACTCGCACATTATCTCTAATACTCACACGCTATCTCTCTCATACTCACACATTGTCTCTAATACTCACACGCTATCTCTAATACTCACACGTTATCTCTAATTCTCACACGTTATCTCTAATACTCACACGCTATCTTTCTAATACTCGGACGTTATCTCGCTAACACTCACACTATCTCTCTAATACTCACACACTATCACGCTAATACTCACACGCTATCTGTAATACTAACACGCTATCTCTAATACTCACATGCTATCTCTAATACTCACATGCTATCTCTAATACTCACATCACGCTAATACTCACACAATATCTCGCTAATACACGCTATCACGCTCACGTCATGCTAATGCTCGCACACTACCTCGCTAATACTCACACGCTATCTCGCTAATACTCACATGCTATCTCTAATACTCACACGCTATCACGCTAAAACATCACGCTAATGCTCACACGCTAATACGCACACGCTATCACACTAATACTCACTTCACGCTAATGCTCACAATACTATCTCCAATACTCACACGCTATCTCTCTAATACTCACCACGCTAATACTCACACGCTATCACGTTAAGACTCACGCTATCTCACTAATACTCACATCATCCTAATACTGACACGCTATCACGCACACACTAATACTCACATCATCCTAATACTCACACGCTATCACGCTAATACTCGCACACTCACTAAAACACATCATGCTAATACTCACATGCTATCGCGCTAATACTCACATGTTAATACGCTAATACTCATATCACGGTAATACTCACATGTTATCATACTAATACTCATATCACGCTAATACTCACCTAATATCATGCTAATACTCACATGTTATCAGGCTAATACTCGTATCACGCTAATACTCGCACATGCTATCATGCTAATACTCACATATTATGCTAATACTAACTCGCTATCATGCTAATACTCAAATCACGCTAATACTCATGCTATCACACTAATCCTTAATCACGCTAATAATACTCACATTAGCGGTTCGTCTCTATCGTGTTATAAAGCTGTTTTTACGTCATCCAGAGGGATGTCCCATAACAGATCTTCCCTCTAGCGTGTTATAACGCTAATGTTTTTACGTCAACCAGAGTGATGTCCCATAGCCATTTGTCTCTGTCGTATTAGAATGCTGATGTTTTTACGTCAGCCAGACATATTTTTACGTCATCCAGAGTGATGTCCCATAGCCATTTGTCTCTGTCGTATTATAACGCTGATGTTTCTACGTCAGCCAGAGTAATGTCCCTTAGCGGTTCTTCCCTCTAGCGTGTTATAACGCTGATGTTTTCATGTCAGCTAGAGTGATGTCCCATAGTCATTTGTCTCTCTATCGTGTTATAACACTGATGTGTTTATGTCAGCCAGAATGATGTCCCTTAGCAGTTCTTCCCTCTAGTGTGTTACAGGGATGAGAATATTCCACAGATTTCCGCGGTTCTGAACCCAATTTGGTCACCCATGTGAATCACCTAAATCCGGGTAGAAAATTTTAGGGGTGGGTTGTCAGGGGGCGGTTAGTCTGTGTATATCGGATCTAATACGAGGAGCGAAAGCTGATCGGAATCATCACGGTCATAATCTGAATACGGAGTCTCCAAATGATTACTAATAGGAGATCGCCAATGAGATCTTCCAATGCTGGATAAAAGACCGATTATGATTAGCTAATTCAGACATTTTTCTTAGTTGACAAGAGGATTAACCAATGAAAACAAGCTTTATCGAACGTGGAAGGCAAACTACTTGCGACGTCATGCGCACATGCGCACATGCACATGAATATCTTGGCCGAGTTTAGGCGGCTTAGTCTAGGGTAGGCCCGATTCCCTGGCTCCATTGCTTATACATAAGGCCAAGGAATCGGGCGTACCATAGAGTACCTGCCCGAGTAAGCGCATAAACTCGTCCTGGGTGTGGCGATACATGATAAGAGATGTATTTTGATTGGCTGATTTGGACGCATTTTCAGGGATTTACCGATTGCGACCAATGAAATCGCTCGTTGCAGGTTAACATATACCGTTAAAATTCGACTAAATGGCACATTTTTTTTGTCATATTACATGTTCTTGGAAAGGAGTGCATCCTATAATTGAGTACAGTCTTTGAGCACATTTTTTTTTGTCAACTTTCGTTTAAAAAAAAATTATACCATAGAAATTCAGCGGTACAAATTCTCGCCGCCTTACGACTATGTTTAATGTATACCTCAAAACATCATCGCGGAAGTGAAATTACTAAATTGGATTGCCTAAATATTGCGTATCCATTAATAAATATCATTTATTACATCAAAAATAATCCTGAATTTGACATAAACTGGCGTCCAGAAAAGATATAAATCACGTGATTCGCCTCCAAATGTAAAAGATTGTTTTTATTTGAGCGAGTACTCACATAAAATATTCTGGACTCGGAACTCTGAATACTATATATTATCATTGCGCGATAGGAACTAAGTATTATACTTTAGGTCTGATCTGTAGCCATTTGATAATAAACTCACGTTAGTGCATAAGATCTCGAGAGAACACAGCACCTCCAATCGCAAGAGAGTCAGCGGCTCGCCAACGTAAGAAGCGCTTTATCTCATTTTAATTCTGATTCCGTTTTGGATCATTTAATGTTGGTCGACATTACAAAATAATGCGCAATACGAGAGTAACACTGTTCTATTATTAATTTTTTCTGAAGAGAAATATTATTTCCCTCGTTCTGATTGGATAAATTCTCCCGTACAAGCCAATGAAAATAGAGAATGGCAGATATTAGAAGAATTCTAGTAAACACAACTGCTGATCTGACTGCATTCCTAATATCACATGATTTTCAAGGCGACATTTTATGTTAAAAGTAGCATTGATTTTAATGTAATAAACGATCTTTATTGACGATACACAATATTTAGGCAGTCCCATTAATAATTTCACTTCCACGATGATATTTTTGAGGCGCACATTAAACATAGTGGTACGGCGGTAAGCATGCGTATGGAAATTGCGTTCACTTTTCGTGGTAGGTTCTATGAGTTTTAACCATTTTAGAGATGAATTTCAATTTCTCTATGCGTCCTTTCTATGAGTATAAGGATTTTGGGGGAGAATTTGGGACAAAATCTAGCCTGCGCCCATTACATGCTAGCGTCCTTTCCTCGAATAAAAATGGTAGCTTGTTTATTTATAGCTACTGAATATTTTGTAGCCGATTCGCGCTAAAAATACAAGTTTAATAAGTTTTACATTATAGAATTTTAGCGGGAATTTTTATATTATTTAGAATAAGACTAATTATGTCAGTTCTAGTGTAGTGGTACAGTTATGATCGGACGTATCGTGTAGTAAATTATAACAATGGTGAAAATGTTCGATGATCGGGAGAGAGTGAGAGTCATTGACAGTGCTGAGGATGTTAAGAATAAATTTAAATGGGACTTACGACGGTCAAAACTATAAACTTCGAGACTGCATAAGAAAGGCGAATTTGCCCGGCAAAGCCCTGTCTGTGTCAATGGTGTGATGTGTTAATTAACTATGACGCCAGAGGTCGAATTGCATTGTTAGAACACACAAACCATAAAACAAACAGGTGCAGACACGGAAAACAAATTACACACTAGGCTCGTTCACCTTTGGAATTAAATCTTGTAATGGTGCTGGGCCTAGTACTACCTGTTTAAATGGTGCGCTGTCATCAAGCCAGACTGTGACAATGAAGCCATTGCTACCACTTGCTGACAGAATCTTCCACCAACAGGTAATTTTAATTAACATTTAGCAATCTAGACAACTAGCTATAGGAGATGGGGTCCCTCAATATGTTACCTAATATACCAATCCAATACAACCATACTGGCTTAAACTATTGAATATTTCGAAAATAATTTAACTGGAAGCGGTTGCTGCATTAGGACGCAATGTCTTCCAGGCAAATTAATTTCAAAATATTCAACCAAAGTATTTCTTAAATCATAAAAATTTCATTTCTGATGCTAGAAACTTTAATTATATGATTTCTTAACCCTTTTTGGTTGAAGCCCAAACCAGCCTCCGCCGTGGGTGTGAGGAATGTCCATTTACAGGCCAAGATAAGACTTTTTGGTTGAAGCCCAAACCAGCCTCTGCAGTGGCTGCGAGGAATGCCCATTTATAGGCTAAGATAAGACTTTGGTTGAAGCCCAAACCAGTCTCTGCAGTGGGTGCGAGGAATGTCCATTTACAGACCAAGATAAGACTTTGGTTGAAGCCCAAACCAGCCTCTGCAGTGGGTGCGAGGAATGTCCATTTACAGACCAAGATAAGACTTTGGTTGAAGCCCAAACCAGCCTCTGCAGTGGCTGCGAGGAATGCCCATTTATAGGCTAAGATAAGACTTTGGTTGAACCCCAAACCAGCCTCTGCAGTGGGTGCGAGGAATGTCCATTTACAGGCCAAGATAAGACTTTGGTTGAAGCCCAAACCAGCCTCTGCAGTGGCTGTGAGGAATGTCCATTTACAGGCCAAGATAAGACTTTGGTTGAAGCCCAAACCAGCCTCTGCATTGGCTGTGAGGAATGTCCATTTATAGGCCAAGATAAGACTTTGGTTGAAGCCCAAACCAGCCTCTGCCTTGGGTGTGAGGAATGTCCATTTACAGACCAAGATAAGACTTTGGTTGAAGCCCCAACCAGCCTCTGCAGTGGGTGTGAGGAATGTCCATTTACAGGCCAAGATAAGACTTTGTTTGAAGCCCAAACCAGCCTCTGCAGTCGATTTGAGGAATGTCCATTTTCAGGCCAAGATAAGACTGGTTGAAGCCCAAACCAGCCTCTGCAGTGGGTGTGAGGAATGTCCATTTACAGTCCAAGATAAGACTTTGGTTGAAGCCCAAACCAGCCTCTGCAATGGGTGTGAGGAATGCCCATTTATAGACCAAGATAAGACTTTTTGGTTGAAGCCCAAACCAGCCTCTGCCTTGGGTGTGAGGAATGTCCATTTACAGGCCAAGATAAGACTATTTTGTCAAAGCCCACACCAGCCTCTTCTGTGGGTGTGAGGAATGTCCATTTACAGACCAAGATAAGACTTTGTTTGAAGCCCAAACCAGCCTCTGCAGTGGGTGTGAGGAATGTCCATTTACAGTCCAAGATAAGACTTTGGTTGAAGCCCAAACCAGCCTCTGCAATGGGTGTGAGGAATGCCCATTTATAGACCAAGATAAGACTTTGGTTGAAGCCCAAACCAGTCTCTGCCATGGGTGTGAGGAATGTCCATTTACAGGCCAAGATAAGACTATTTTGTCAAAGCCCACACCAGCCTCTTCTGTGGGTGTGAGGAATGTCCATTTACAGACCAAGATAAGACTTTGTTTGAAGCCCAAACCAGCCTCTGCAGTGGCTGTGTGGAATGTCCATTTACAGGCCAAGATAAGACTTTTTGGTTGAAGCCCAAACCAGCCTCTGCAGCGGGTTTGAGGAATGTCCATTTACAGGCCAAGATAAGACTATTTTTGCAAATTTGTCACTGAACTTCGAGCCAGTCATTCCAGTGGTAAATAAAAAATAATAATGTCGGCTTGTAATATACATCCAATAAGCAAACATTTATATTAGCATATTATATATCATTTATTGTGGTCAGGTTATCTCAAAACAGAGTTAACATTTAACCATTCGAACCCTTAAATGTCAGAATCTTAATTCGTGATAATCTTCCGGGTATTGAATAAACTGATGGATATTTTGAAACTAATTTGACTTGAAACTTTTGCACACAGTTGTCAAGTCAAATTCCATTCAAAATATTCAACTGAATATTTGTTAAATTCATACAGATTGAGTTAAGCTGATGACTATTTTGAATGTAATTTGACTGGAACATTTTGCTTCCATCGGCACAGCAACTACCAATCGAATTACTTTCAAAATATTCAACATATTTGATAATTATTTTGAAGTAATTTGACTGGCACATGTTGCTGCCATGGGTGCAATGGCTGTCAGTGAAATTACTTTCAATATATTTAATATATCTGATAATTATTTTGAAAATAATTTGACTGGCAAATGCTGCTGCCATGTACAAAATGGCTCTCGGTGAAATTATTTTAAAAATATTGAACATATTTGATAATTTCTGAAAGCAATTTGACTGGTATGTGTTGCTGTCATTTGCGCAATGGCTATCAGTGAAATAAATATATAACATAAAATTTGATAATTATTTTGAAAATAATTTTATTAAACCAGTTGCTGCCATATGCAGAAACAACTGACTGTCACATCACTTTCATAATATTTAACAAAATATTTGATAATAATTTTGAAAAAAATGTGGCTGGCAAATGTTGCTGCCGTGGTCGAAATGGTTCTGAGTGAAATTACTTTGGAAAATAATTTGCATTTGTATTTGCATTTGAATAAAGTCCAAGCATTTGCATTTAAATGCAATCGCGCTAGGCTACATTTGCATTTGAATCATTTACATGCATTTGCATTTAAATGCAATACCCTGAACTCTGACCCAAGCCTGATACCAACGTCTCTGGATGTAAGCTGTTGAACATTTTGAAAATAATATGACAGGGTCCTGCTGCTGCCTTCGACAACAACTTCCAGTCAAATAAATTTCAAATTGTTCAATGTAATATTCCTTAATATGTCGAGAAATTTTATTTATGTATCTGGTCTGAATGGTTGAGAAAGCTAATATACATTATAAATTTCCAAAATATATGCACCAATGGAAGGCCTCGTCGAGATAAAAATACTGACGTGTGCTATAGTTACTGCTAGCATCTAAAAAGTAAATGGATTTAGAAGGATTTGAATGCTGGAGTACCTCACATATATTAACCCTCAAATTTCTCATAGAAGATGTTTATTTGCAGACCAAGAGAAGACTATTTTGGAAAATGTATCGCTTGAATGAATGGCTCAGTTATCAAGTCTGTCATTTCGCTGATAAATTATAAAAATGAGCTCTCTTGCTCTGCAAATACATATTTTCTTTGATCACTGCTACCTTTTTTGCTGTCAGATGAGAGTGTCTTATTGCTGAGGCCATCCTTAAACAATAGTTTGGTTGTCCTCTCCCGACCGACCCTTGCGAGGAATTATTTATATTTTTTATGTAAGTTCATTGGGAGATTTAATTTGCTACGTTCATCAAACAGGACTCATAACCTTTAGAAACTGTTTTCTTTATAGTTTCTGCTTCAAGTTCAAATAAAAAACATCAGGTTTTGTTCTTTAACACTTTAACTCTCGAATTTGTTCAAGAAAATGTTAATTTTCTCTTACAAAATGTTATTTGCAGACCAAGAGAAGACAATTTTTGAAAATTTACCACTGGAATGACTGGCTTGGTGGAAAATTTTCAAAAATTGTCTTGGTCTGCAAATGTATATTTCTCAAGACCGCTACAGAAGCTGTTTTTGGCTGATATGAGTGTTAAAGGCTTAAATTCAATGTTATATTTGAGCAGTAAAAAAAGAATTCCCGTACCTACCTACCCTACTTCAACCACCAGTGTCGGGAAAGGACAACCTAAAAGTGTTAAGTTTTCATCTATTCTTAAAAGATACATATCCTAGCTAAATTTAGGACTACTTGTTACTTTATGGACACTAACCGTTTGCGGGATCAATTCAGACCTCATGAAATATGATCTGTGGTAAAAGCTGACCCAAGTTTATTCAAGGGAACTTGATTGACTAAATGGTTCAACAGCCATCTTGGATAAGCTCGTTTTTGGAAAAACGACCCATTCCCCAGAACCGCTGAAGCGATCCAGCCGAAATTTCTGATATATGATTAAGGGCCATTAAAGTTTGTTCAAGAGAAGTTGATCCGGCAAAAAAACTGGCCGCTTTAAAATGTCTTTAAAAATCTCCACACCCGCTTAGGGATCAATTCAAAACGCATGAAATATCATCTAGGGCAAGAGCTGCACCAAGTTTGTTTCAAGGGAACTTGATTGGCCAAATGGTTTGGTGGCCATCTTGGATAACCTAATTTTTGCCAAAATGACTCCAGAACTGGTTGAGCGGATTGGGCTGAAATTTGAGAGATATGATTAGCGTGTTTGGCGGCCATATTGGACTTGCAAAAATGTCCGCAAACTCATTTAGAAGACTACTCCTAAACCACCCACTAACAATTGTGACAAAAATGCATATTGCTCCAGGTGAGCGACACAGGCCCCTTGGGCCTCTTGTTTCAGATTATTGTCTTCGCCGGTGAGCAATGGTTCGTATAAAACCATTATCGTAACGCTAATGCTAGTCATTCTTTGCTGGCTTTCAAGGTGAGCGCATAGTAAGCATAGCGTAGTGCAATACTAGCTCTATATTTCCTATGGTGCAGATAAAAACAAATATATCTATAACAAGTTATTGAATACTGTTGCTGCCTATAGCAGCAACAGCTTTCCGTCAAATTGTTGTCAAAATAATCAACTGATAATACAATTATCACTAGGCAATGTTTTGATAACAATTTGGCTGAAAATCGTTGATGAAACAACTTTCAATCAAATTGTTCTCAAAATAATCAGCAGAGTCAATATTGCAAGACCTGCTGAAGATATTTCGAGCAACTTTATTGACAGTCATTTCTTACTCAGGCAGCAACAGCATTGTCAAATCTTTCTCGGAATAATCAGCGGGCTTTCTTTTTTGTTAGCTAACAAATGCATACACAATAAGCTAGGCCTATATGATATACGGAATCAAGACCCAGTCTCAGATATGCTCGAAAGTTTGGTTCATTTCATTGTCAATCAGGAGGTACCGGTAAGCATATTATTCTATTCATGCTAATCATGTCAGAGGCGATCGTGCAAGTGCTGGTGGACTTCTTTATCTTTGTGAACATATTCACTCTGAAATAGGCCTCTATAGACCTAACTAATTGTGCATGCACTTGCTCGCAAACAAAACAGGAAGTCCGCTGATTATTCTGAGAAAGATTTGACAACGCTGTTGCTGCCTGAGTAAAAAATGATTGTCAATAAAGTTGCATGAAATATCTCCCAAGTTGTGCAACGTTGACTACACTGCTGATTATTTTGAGAACAATTTGATTTTTAGCCAAATTGTTATCAAATCTTTATCTAGTGACAATTGTGTTGTCAGCTGATTATATTGACAACAATTTAATGGAAAGCTGTTGCTGCTATAGGCAGCAGCAGTTTTCAGTAAACTTGTTATAAATATATTTGTTGTCACTTGCACCATAGGAAATATACACAACTGGTATTGAACTACGCTATGCACATCTATTCGCTCACCTTGAAATCCAGCAGAAGAATGACTAGCATTAGCGTTATGAGAATGGTTTTATGCGAACAATTGCTCACCGGTGAAGACAATATAGTCTGAAATAATGGCGCCAGCAAATATCTATCTAAAATGGCGGCTACAGTTCTAGTTAGTGTCCATAAATTAACATAGTCATAAATTTATCTAGGATATGTATCTTTTAAGAATAGATGCGAACTTTAAGGATGGCCTGAGTTATTCCATAGTGTTACTATATATCTAATCATATAACATTTCTAATTATGTTTGTAGGCTACTGTGTTGGGACTTTTAGCAGAGCATTCACTGCCACTATCAATGGCTCCTAGACTCATCGCTTTGGCTAAGGAACTAAATCGGGATACCAAATCGCTGTCCAAGCTAAGCATGGACAGAACAACGGCTTGGTACAAGATGCGATATGGTCTGTCAAAAACATTCCATCAACAAACTATTGAGAATCTAAAGACAACTCCATTTTCATTGAATATCGACGAATGTACCAAGTACTACTCACAAACGTGTACTCGCAGTTTTAGTTAGTTACTTTTCGCCACAGCAAAATAAAGTAGTTGTGGAACATTTAGATTCGGTGGAAGTTACAGTAGTTCGTGCGGAGTCATTATATGATGTGCTTGTTGCTTTATTAGCTCACCTGGCCTGAAAGGCCAAGTGAGCTTATGTCGTGGCGACCATCCGTCGTCCGTCAACTTTTTCTTTAAATGACTTCTTCTCAAGAACCACTGGGCCAATTTCAATTATATTTGGCAGGGAGCATCCCTACGGCATAGAGATTCAAGTTTGTTCAAACGAAGCCGATCGGCCAAAATCCAAGATGGCCGCCGGCCAAAATAGCCAATTTTTAGAAACACTAAAAAATCTCCGAAACCGCTGGAGGAATTGATTCAAAACTCATAATACATCATCTAGTGCAATGGTAGACCCAAGTTTGTTCAAGGCAACCTGATTGGACGATTTGCCTGGTGGCCATCTTGGATGACCTAGTTTTCGGGATAGACCTGAAATTTGGTCAATATGCTTAGGGGCTATGGTCCATTCAGGTTTGTTCAAGGGAAGTTCGTACGTTAAAAAACATGGCCGCCATCAACCAATCAAAATTTAGCGTTTGTTGGTCATATTGGCTTTTTTGTATTTGATGTATTTTGATGGAGAAAATTGCTTTATATATGCTTATCAGTGTGGCGAGTTCAAATTGCCACTTTCGAGACTGTCGGGTAAATGGTTTGGCTACCATCTTGGTTTGTTTTCCTGCCAAAGGCTCCCATAGTAAAGCAATGGGCCCATAGTAAAGCAATGGGGAATTCTTTAAACGACTTCTCAAGAACCGCTGGGCCGATTTCAATTATATTTGGCAGGAAACGAAGTGGATCGGTCAAAATCCAAGATGGCCACGGCCAAAATGGCCGATTTTTAGAACCGCTAAAAAATCTCCGAAACCGCTGGAGAAATTGATTCAAAACTCATAACACATCATCTATGACAACGTTAGACCCAAGTTTATTCAAGGCAACCTGATTGGCCTATTTGCTTGGTGGCCATCTTATATGACGTAGTTTTCGCGAAAACGACCTCCCGAACCGCTGAAGGAATAGACCTGAAATTTGGTAAATATGCTTTGGGACCAAGGGCTATTCAAATTTGTTCAAAGGAAGTTCGTACTTTAAAAAACATGGCCGGCATCAACCAATCAAAATTTAGCTTTTTGTCATATTGGCTTTTTTGTATTTGATGTATTTTGATGGTGAAAATTGGTGTATATATGCTTATCAGGGTGGCGAGTTTAAATATGCCACTTTCGAGACTGTTGGATAAACGGTTTGACTGCCATCTTGGTTTGTTTTCCTGCCATAGGCTCCCATAGTAAAGCAATGGGCCCATAGTAAAGCAATGGGGAATCCTTTAAACGACTTCTCAGGAACCACTGGGCCGACTTCAATTATATTTGGCAGAATGCAGCCTTAGGGCATAGAGGTCTAAGTTTGTTCAAACGGAGCTGATCGGCCAAAGTCCAAGATGGCCACCGGCTAAACCAGCCAATTTTTAGAAATGTCTAAAAATCTCCGAAACAGCTTGGGGGTTGACTCAAAACTCATGCAACATCATCTAATGCAGGAGGAGAACCAATTTGTTCAAGAGAACCTGATTGGTCCATTGGCTTGGCGGCAGTCTTGGATGACCTAGTTTTCGCGAAAACAACGTCATATCCAGAATCATTGAACGGATTGTGGCGAAATTTGGGAGATATGATAAGGGACTAAGGGCCGTTAAGTTTTGTTCAAAAGTAGTTGATACATAAAGAAACATGGCTTCTGTTTTCTTGTTATAATTCAGCTCAACTCTGTAGGGTTCTGCTTATTGTTGATGGCCTTTCTGGTTGAAATGCCTATGATGCAGGTGAGCGATACAGGCCCCTTGGGCCTCTTGTTTGCTAAATATAACATTCCATGGAAAAACCTAATGGCTATTCTGATGGATTCGTGCAATGTGATGAGGGGGTCGAAAAGTGGACTTGAAGTGAGGATACGAAACAACTTGTCACCTCATAAGCTCGATGTTGATGGTGATTCTTGCCATCACATTCATAATTGTTGCAAAACCTTTTGCAAACCATTTGGATATGGGTAGAAGGACTATTCACAGATGTGTATAATGACACCAAGTGGTCGAGTGACTTAAGAGAACTAATGGCTGAAATTTCCGAAATAATGGGCCTGAAGTGTCCATCTGAACAGTTTGTCAGTCATAGGTGGCTTTCCTGTTATGATGTGTGTTTAAGTAATCTATGCTGGATGTTTACTATATTTTTTATTATGGATTTATGAACCGTGCAGCCAAATTGCTCTACCAGTCTGTAATTGTCTCAATGTTGAGAAATAAAAATGTCTGAACTAGCTCGGGAAAGGATCCGTCAGATTCAAAATGGCCTTTCAAAGAAGTCATTGCCGGAGGATGGTAGGAAAAGAAAGGACAGGATAGTGGAGAAAGTTCTAGTGATGCATAGGAAAACACCTCTTATCATGAACTTTTATGTGTCAGTTCTAACTCTATTGAAGAAATATGTATGTGTATTTCAGGCAAGCCAGCCAATGATTCACAAAATTCATGATGAGCAACTTCAGGTTTTCAGACTTTGTCGTGCTTTGTTAACCCACAGTCTATTGCTGATAAATCAGCAAAACAACTGAAAGTATTGGATATTAATAAGAATATCTTCCTTCCTAGAAGTGATATATTTGTAGGGAAACCATATGAGGACATTATCAGGCAGTGTCACAAGGAGGACAAGGCTGTGACAGACTTCAAGCAACAGGTTTTAGATGCATCTGTTAGCTGTGCCATCCACATGTAGAAAAAGCTACCACTAAACAACCCCCTGCTGTGCTCCTTGAGTCCTATAGACCCATCAGCTAGGGGTCGTAAGGAGACAACAAAGTGCTTAAAGCCGCTGCTTGGCCAGTTAGTGACGAATGTCTTGTCTGTGGAGGAGCAGATTACATATCGGCATAAGAGCCACAAGTTCCAAGTGGACAGGAATCTCCCACACTACACTCTGGGATCTAGGATTGATGAATGGTGGGGCGCTACCCTCAGTTGCTGAACATTAAGTCATTATCAAAATAAGTGAAATCTGTCATCAGCATATTCCATGGACCAATGGTGGAGTCATCCTTTAATATAATGGGGGTGGGGGGGAGCTGGGTGTGTGTGTGTTGTAAGGCAAAATCTAGTAGGATTAATATCGCCATATACAGCGCAATACAGACTGAAATATGTTTTTTACGCCAGGGATGCCACATCTCTGGAGTATTTTCATAGAAAAGATATTCTGCGTGACTGTCAGTGAACCATTGTTGTCCAATATGAGATATGCAGCATAAGAATATAAACGAGAGTTGGCCAGTATACAGGAAGAGAAGGAGGAACAAAAAAGACAGCTACGATTGAAAGATAAAGAATTAGCGACAAAGACAAAAGCTAAACAACTAAAGGAAGCTACTGACAAAGTAGCTCGACTGACACATCAGCGTGCACAAAAAAGGAAGCTGGAGGACAGGCTCAAGCAGCTTGTGAAAATGAGACGTACAAACTAACATTAGAACATGCTGGTTATATTTGTAAATAGTGTAGCATATATGCATAGATCTGAGAACAGAAGGCTGTGAAATATAAGACTTGAAATGCCAAGAATTTAAAACTAAAGTTAGTGTGCTGTATGGAACACGGTAACATTTAATCGGCATGACCATTGCATACTCGATGATTGGGACTCGGGTAACTATATAAACATTAAAATAAAACATAAGTTACAGTGTATTTGTCTACAGTATTAATGCCAGTACATTTTCTCCTCAGTATGCTGATGCTTATAAGTACTGGCATTGACTGGTGACATTATTTCTCATGCAGATTCCGGAAAATTGTGCCTAATTTGTTTTTATGCAATTTTCTGACATTGGAGATGGGGGAAGTCCGGAGATAATATCATCAGATCAAATCAACTAATTTGACTGAACAGTAAACAGTAATGCTGCATACTGGGAGTCAGATTAGTTTCAAAATATTTAACAACTCCCACCCATACCTTTCCAGGATAATTGTCTCAAAATTAAGACACTGAAATTTCACGGTTTAATTAGACCAGAAATGACAAATAATTCTTGTTAGGGTTAATTTCATTTATAATAAATGAAATTAACCCCTGAAATGGTCAGAGTGAGAGAACATACATGTATAAAATGTAACCCTTTACACAATTATCCATCTAAAGGTTCTAATATTGATTTTTTTGGACTAAATTTAGGGTAAAATAGAATAATTTCACAACCAGCTACAGTACCATATTTACTTTCAAAGAATGCAGGAGATGCACTCTGAGAGCATCTAGAATTCAAAATTTTACGGGGGAGGACCCTAGGACCCCCAGCCCTGCAGGAGGGGCACACCCCCTCTCAAACCCTCTCCCACATCGTTTTTATCTCTTTTTTTTAAGGCAACACATTCTCATGCCTGGTGTTAGAGCGCTGATGTTTTTATCTCAGCCAGAGTGATGTCCCTTAGCGGTTCTTCTCTAGCCTGTTATAACTCTGGTGTTTTCATATCATCCAGAGTGATGTCCCTTAGCAGTTCTTCCCTCTAGCGTGTTAGAACGCTGATGTTTTTATGTCATCCAGAGTGATGTCCCTTAGCGGTTCTTCCCTCTGGCATGTTATAATGCTGATTTTTTTACACCAGGCGAGTGATGTCCCTTAGTGGTTCTTCTCTCTAGCGTGGTATAACGCTGATGTTTTTATGTCAGCCAGAGTGATGTCCTCTAGCCATGCTAGTTGTCCATCTCTAGTATGTGATAAAGTCAGTTCTTCAGCCAGAGTGATGTCTCACAATGATGGTTCTCTCTAGTGTATTATAAATATAAAGCTGATGTTTTTCTCCTCAGATTAGAAGCAGTTCATCATGGTTGTTACCCGGTCTGTCCTCAGCGACTTGTCTATCCAGAATTTTTCTCAAGTAAGAAACGGAATAAATACAGAATAATCTTATTTACTGGAGACGAGCGTATAGTGTCGGGGGTGATTAGCATCTCGCATAATGTTTGATAATACTCTACTTAAAGTCTACTTATCAGATTAGATTCAGGCATAAAAAGTAGTTATTAACTGTCTCGTTGCTGGAAGCCAACAGACAATGATTTCTACGATCAAAAACTCTTGCCTTCTGAAAGCAATTTGACAAAGTTGCTGGGAGCGTAGCCACCAAGAACTTTCAGTCAAATTCTTCTCAAAATATTTGGCAGGTCCAGCTATATAACCCTTGTAATATGTTTGTCTGCAAAAAGTCAGCAGACAGGCGGTTAAAGATGCTTCCATGCAACAGAGAGGCCATTGAAAATAATAGTTCCTAAGCTTCCTTGGTAATAGAGTGATCCGACCTGTCACTCAAATATCTAACATAATCAGACTTGTTAGCTCACGTCTCAATCAAAATGCTCTAGCTCCCTCACGAAAATTGATTGAAAAATCTGTCATGAAAGTGTATGAATTGTACATGTACGTCTGATAACTCTACAAATTAATAAACATTCTGTTAAATATTTTGAAACTAATTTGACTGCGAGCTACATGTATTGTTGCAATATTCGGCAACCGACCACCAAAATCGTTTCAAAATATTCACCAACTTACATGTATAGTTACATTGAAATTCAGATTCTGGTATTTCAAGTTTCAAAGTTACAAATCAATTCCAGCATGTCTAAAGAAGAGCTTAGAAATGGATCCCTCTGTCACTGTATTCTAATCTCACAGAGAACTTGCTAAACATCCTTTATATCCGTTAACAGACTTGATCCATTCATCCATAATAGCCCAATGTCAAGGCAACCATACCAAAAATCTGTTGTATACAGTATATCACAACTAAAAAACTATGGTGCACGTGTGAGTGTGCCTGGGTGAGTGTGTGTGTGGAGGGGGTGGATGGGAGTTTGTGTGTGTGTGTGTGTGTGTGTGTGTGTGTGTGTGTGTGTGTCGGTGTGTCGGTGTGTATGTATGCTGACACAATAAGCACACTGTGTATTCTGTTTGTTATTTCAGAGCAGTATCTGTTTATTATTTCAGAGCAGTATCTGTTTATTATTTCAGAGCAGTATCTGTTTATTATTTCAGAGCAGTATCTGTTTATTATTTCAGAGCAGTATCTGTTTATTATTTCAGAGCAGTATCTGTTTATTATTTCAGAGCAGTATCTGTTTATTATTTGAGAGCAGTATCTGTTTATTATTTCAGAGCAGTATCTGTTTATTATTTCAGAGCAGTATCTGTTTATTATTTGAGAGCAGTATCTGTTTATTATTTCAGAGCAGTATCTGTTTATTATTTCAGAGCAGTATCTGTTTATTATTTCAGAGCAGTATCTGTTTATTATTTCAGAGCGGTATCTGTTTGTTATTTCAGAGCGGTATCTGTTTGTTATTTCAGAGCCGTATCTGTTTGTTATTTCACAGCCGTATCTGTTTGTTATTTCACAGCCGTATCTGTTTGTTATTTCAGAGCGGTATCTGTTTGTTATTTCAGAGCACTATGTGTTTATTTCAGAGCAATTTCTGTTTGTTATTTCAGAGCAGTATCTGTACGCAAATAATGCTAACCTGGTGAGCAGAATACGTTCATTCTGTAAGCGACCACAGACTGTCAGAGAACATAAGCTTCAGGTCAGACTTGTCATAGCTCTCTTATTCTGTAATATTTGTCATTTATTTTCTTTCAAATATTGTGTATTTGCTTCATAGAGACAAGAATATGTATGTTAAGTGAGGAGACAACATGGCATTTGTGTTAAAGCCTGCTAGCATTTACAATACAGACTCTTCATATAGGAAATAATTTGTGGACTTATAGAATTCATTTGATGGTTACCCATTTGTCAGGGATTTCCTGTCAATTTTTGTGCTTACTATTCCGCAGCTTTTCATTTTAGTTGGCATAAAATGCAAATAAAAAGGTTTACCTCTTCCTCTGAGCTTAGATCTTTGCTTTTCATTGTGTATGCCTGTGTGTGTGAGTAGGTATTTATTTTTCATGTCTGCTTCTGACGAAGAAGTGCGTGCGTGCGTGCATGTGTGTGTGTGTGTGCGTGCATTCGTGCGTGAAGCATGCAAACGTGTGTGTGTGCGTGCGTGCGTGCGTGCGTGCGTGCGGTGTGTGTGAGCATGCGTGCATTTGTGCTATGTGTACAGGTATGTTTATCTCTGATCCCTGTGCCTCTGATTACGCCTGTTATTCTGTGATTACACATCCATTCAGAGGTTGCTTTTCCTTTGTCATTGGGAAGATCTTAATGAGGCTCTATGTACATTTACTATAGATCGTGATCAATTGATGTGAATTATTACATGTGCAATCAAATAGGCCAGGATAAATGTCACAATTACTAAGCACAGGATCTTCATTTATGCACAATAATACTGTAGAAGTTCTTCACTCTCTGTTTGTCTGTCACAACAACAAAAGTTATCCACTCTGTGTGTGTCACAACAACAGAAAAGTAGAATTTGTTTGTGCATGATATTTCCGGTTCTATCAGATATCCTTTCATAATATTGATCTATTACTGTGGTTTGGTGAAAAAAGAGTTCGAGTACCGTATAGATACAGATGAATTCCATTTTGGTCATTAAAAGCTGTTTTCTCTTTTGCAGTTTGATTCAACAAAATTTACTTGGAAAACGCTGAAACCCGAGTACCTGAAGCTTTTTGCAACAGAGTGAAACACGATTTACCTCCTAAACCGTGGCATTTAAAACTGAACAAAGGACAGATTTCCTGACGTTACCTCGGTGTGTTAGAACTGATCAACACGTCATGAAGCCTGCTGCTGTCTAATAAGCACGAATAAATAAATGTTTGTTCACTGGAGACTGACCTCCGAGATATATAGACTGACCACTGGTGACTGACTTCTGTGGGATATCGACTGACCACTGGTGGCTGAGCTCTGAGGGATATAGACTAACCTCAGAGATGTAGACTGAGAAATATACATCAATGTGACTGATTAGCTAGGCAGATCACCTGTGACACGTTCAACAGCTTGTTCTGCTTTGGAACCATGTGCCATTATTCCTGAGATGTAGTGTATGTATAGCGTACAAAATGTTAGGAACATGCGATGAACATAATCCTAAGAATAATTCCAATTTTAGTTGTAAATGTTGGCCAAAACGTGAAAATGTTAGATGACTCAATGTCCATCTTCAGGCCTTGAGAAGACAATTTTTGAAGTTATCATTGGAATAGCTACCGCTTAAAAATAGTCATCTCTAAATGAACATTTCTCACGCCCCATTCCAAATCTATTTTGATCTACTGGACCGTTAACGCTTTAACGCTAAAATTTGTTCAAGAAAATAAAAATTTTCTCATAAAATCTCCATTTGCAGACCAAGAGAAGCCTATTTTTAAAAATCTACCACTGGAATGACTGGCTCGGTTATCGAGCCAATCATTCCACTGGTAAACTTTCAAAAATAGTCTTCTCGTGGTCTGCAAATGGACCTTTCTCAAGACCACTGCAGAGGCCAGTTCTTTTGCTGATGAATGTTAAAGGGTTAATGCATTACCACCATGTTACAGCTGCATATATCATCTCCTGTCTGAATAGTAACAATTTGTCAGGTTCATTACCACAGATTTAGGAACTTTGTCTCGGCAGGCGTGATCATCTGTAAAATTTGCTGTGAATTAGTTTTGTTTATTAGCATGTTCAGCCGGTGTCCAGTATGCACATTTACAGCTCTGAATCTCATTTCATGAACAACTCGTATTCATTTTGATAATTTTTATTAGACTTGCATTGTTTATTTTGCTTAGATAAATGTGTTTCCTTTTGGGAATGCAATTGCGCTCGGCTAAGTATCTAGACTGCATCAAATTGGTAACCAGTCTACACCTGACGACCTAATATCAAAATTTCATAAGAATAATCAAAGAAATGTCGCTTCAGGTTTTGAAAGTAATCATACCACAATATAACGATATTGAAATAGATGAGATTTTAACAAAACCACATGTTTTACGAATGCCGCTGTGCAATAAAAACAATATGTATTGCGATTGATAGGGTGAAAAAGCGTAAAGTTACCTGTTTTCATAAATCTCATCACCTTGAATGTCATATTTGTTAACATTAGTAAAGTTGGATTTGGTTCATTATTTTAATCTGACGTTTTATTCGAATGACTAACATAATTAATTATTAGCTCAGCTGACATGAAAGGCCAAGTGAGCTTATGCCATGGCGACCGTCCGTCCGTCCATCTGTCTGTCTGTCAACTTTTCCTTTAAACGACTTCTTCTCAAGAACCACTGGGCCGATTTCAATTATATTTCGCAGGAAGCATCCTTAGGGCATAGGGATCCAGGTTTTGTTCAAATGAACCCGATTGGCCATCTTGGATTTAGGCCGATTTTAGGAAACGTCTTACAAAATCTTCTCCAAAACCGCGTAAGGGATTGATGCAAATCTCATGAAATATGATGTTGGGCAAGAGCTGAACCAAGTTTGTTCAAGGGAACTTGATATTTCAGATGGTTCGGCGGCCATCTTGGTTGACCTAGTTGTAGCGAAAATGACTTCTCCAGAACCGCTAAAGGGATCGGGCTGAAATTTGGCAGATATGATTAGGGCCTAAGGGCCATTAAAGGTTGTTCAAGAGAAGTTAATCCTTCAAAAAAACATGGCCACCGTGGGCCAATCAAAATATAGCGTGTTTCCCGGCCATATTGGATTTTTTTATTTGATGGATTTTGAGGCTGAAATTGGTTTTGTATGTGTTTTGTGGTATTCTGATAACAAATTGCAATTTTTGAAACTGTCGGATAAACGGTTTGGCGGCCATCTTGGATCATTTTCCCACCAAAAGCTCCCATACTAAAGCAATGGGAAATTTAAAATGTTTTCTCAAGGACTACTGGGCCGATTTCAATTATATTTTGCAGGAAGCATCCTTATGGCATAGAGATTCAAATTTATTCAAACGAAGCCGATCGTCCAATTGGGCCGGCGTCCATCTTGGATTTTGGCCGATTTTTAGAAATGTCTAAAAAATCTCCGAAACTGCTTATGGGATTGATGCAAACCTGATGAAATATGATTTAGGGCAAGAGCTGAACCAAGTTTGGTCAAGGGAACTTGATTTATCAAATGGTTTTGTGGCCATCTTGGTTGACCTAGTTGTAGCGAAAACGACTTCTCCAGAACCTCTGAAGGGATCCGGTCGAAATTTGGCAAATATGATTGGGGACCAAGGGCCATTAAAGTTTGTTCAAGGGAAGTTGATCCGTAAATAAACCTGAACACCATGGGCTAATCGAAATATAGCATGTTTGGCGTCCTTATTGGATTTTTTTATTTGATGGATTTTGAGGCTGAAATTGGTTTTGTGTTTTTGGGTATTCTGATCTCAAATTTGCAATTTTTGAAACTCGGATAAACGTTTTGGTGGCCATCTTGTTGATAAAGAGCATTCTAGTTGAAATGCCTATTGTCCAGGTGAGCGATACAAGCCCCTTGGGCCTCTTGTTAAGAATAAAATATATTTTGGTGGCGTTCAATATTCTCTTATAAAAGAGATCGGCCCAGAAAATTTTGAAATCTTTCATGTGACATGTGCACTCAGTAAAAAATTACTGAACTAAGATTAGAAAATATACCTAAATTGAAGGCACCATATTAGCAGTCTAGAGGTTATAATGTCGATGGTTACCACTAGTGGTGTTCTGATATGTATTATAGATTTGTGTTTATGCTTGATATAACTAATACATGTCTGCACCATGAAACACTGTGATTGATATAACTAATACATGTCTGCACCATGAAACACTATGATCGATATGACTAATACATGTCTGCACCATGAAACACTGTGATTGATGTAATTAATACATGTCTGCACCATGAAACACTGATTGATATAACTAATACATGTCTGCACCATGAAACACTATGATTGATATAACTAATAACATGTCTGCACCATGAAACACTATGATTGATATAACTAATACATGTTTGCACCATGAAACACTATGATTGATATAACTAATACATGTTTGCACCATGAAACACTATGACTGATATAACTAATACATGTCTGCATCATGAAACACTATGATTGATATAACTAATACATGTCTGCACCATGAAACACTATGATTGATATACCTAATACATGTCTGCACCATGAAACACTGCGATTCACTTACACTGTAGGTCCAGAGTTTGAAAATACTAAGTTCCTACAAAGGGAACTAATGTTCCTTGGCCGTTAAGGTGGAAAGATCCAGTAAATATATCATTTTTAGCTTACCTGGCCATAATAAGCTTATGCCGTGGTGACTGGCCGCTGTCCGTCATCTGTCTGTCCATACATTTTTTGTTTAAACAGCTCAAGAAGCACTGCGCCGATTTTAATTATATTTGTCAGGAAGCATCCTCAAGGCATGGCGATGCAAGTTTGTTTAGACGTGGCCAATTTGGTCAGTAGCCATCTTGGATTTTGGTCAGTTTTTAGAAATGTCTTAAAATCGCCAAAACCACTTAGTGGATCGATTCAAAACTCATGAAACCCCATCTAGGGCAACAGGTGACCCAAGTTTGTTCAAGAGAGCTTGATTGGCCAAATGTTTCGGTGGCCAGATGACCTGGTTTTCACGAAAATTACTTCTTCAGAACCGTTGAATGGAATAGGGCAGAAATTTGGAAGATATGATTGGGGGCTATGAGCCATTTAAAGTTTGTTAAAGGGAATTTGATACATAAAAAACCCCAGGCCGTTGTACATTGTACCTGTCGTAAATCGGCCAAATTGGCCAGCGGACATCTTGGATTTTGGCCAATTGTTAAAAGCGTCTTTAAAAATCTTCTCGGAATCTGCTTGGGGGGATCGATTCAAAACTCATGAAACATCTCGGGAAACAGCTGAACCAAGTTTGGTCAATGGAACTTGATTGGCCAGATTCTCCAGTGGCCATCTTGGATGACCTAGTTTTCGCGAAGACGACCTCCAGAACTGCTGAATGAATCGAACTGAAATTTGGAAAATATAATTAGGCTTTAAGGGGCCATTAAGCTTTTTTCGAAGGAAGTTAATACATAGAAAAATATGGCCATGATGAATCAAGATGTAGTGTGTTGGTGCCCATCTTGGAACTATTATTTGATGGATTTTTGAATCCGAAATTGGTTTTATATAGGTTTTTAATAATAGGAAATAATGGATTGGTGGCCATCTTGGATTTTTCTTACAGGCAAAAACTCCCATAGTAAAGCAATGGGAAATTGAAAATTAGTATCGAGAACCACTGGACAGATTTTGACCAAATTTGGCAGGGTACATCTTTGTTCATGTTGTGGTTTTTGCCAAACCTTGGCGATGATAACCTTATTAGTTGAAATGCATGTTTTCCACATGAGTGAATACACGCCCCTTCGGCCTCTAGTTATGATGTTGGCATGTTTGCTTTATGACTAAATGTTTAGGCTGTCTGTCACTACAAAGGATCTCACTTAGAGATCAAAATGTTTTTGCTACATTGTATTATGAACGAATTCCTGATAGTCTGAAAAATAATAGGAATCCGATTTCTTTGTTCCATATGAAGCAAATTTCTCTGTCTCTCTAAGATATTGGTAATCAATTTTGCGTGTTCCATCCATACTTGTTATAGTCACACATTTAAGCTGTATTACGACACTAAGTTATAGTCACACATTTAAGCTGTATTACATCACTAAGTTATAGTCACACATTTAAGCTGTATTACATCACTAAGTTATAGTCACACATTTAAGCTGTATTACATCACTAAGGTATAGTCACACATTTAAGCTGTATTACATCACTAAATTATAGTCACACATTTAAGCTGTATTACATCACTAAATTATAGTCACACATTTAAGCTGTATTACAAAACTAAGTTATAGTCACACATTTAAGCTGCATTAAGACACTAAGTTATAGTCACACATTTAAGCTGTATTACAAAACTAAGTTATAGTCACACATTTAAGCTGTATTACAAAACTAAGTTATAGTCACACATTTAAGCTGTATTACAAAACTAAGTTATAGTCACACATTTAAGCTGTATTACAAAACTAAGTTATAGTCACACATTTAAGCTGTATTACAAAACTAAGTTATAGTCACACATTTAAGCTGTATTAAGACACTTAAGTTATAGTCACACATTTAAGCTTTGGTAGTTTACTTTGTCAATGAGACAGAATTATAACTGCTCTATCTATCTTCTCTGTAAATTATATTGTCAAACTTGCCGCATAATGAGCATAATAACTATGTTTACTATTTTTCTCTTATGTTATACCTCCTGATTTCTTATGATGTCCTGTCACTCTTCCCAGTAATCTAATTTCAGAAAAATTGTCTATTAATTAGATCATTATTGACATGACTTATTGTAATGGCTGCATAGTTACGTTATTAAATAAACTACATTGATTAAATTGTTTAGTTCTGATACATGTCTATATTGTCGCAATAATTGTCCATGGCATAATGCTAGTTGAAATATTGAGTACATATACACATGTATGAAGTATACATATACACACGCACACATGTTCTCTGTTTTGCGAGATAATTTGATGCACGCACAGATGCATGCACGCACGCACTGTTTATGGCGAGTTTGGTGCTTCGCTCCTATCTGGATATGTGGACATGATCTTTCTTTTGATTGTAATTTTCATATACGATGTAAACATTTTTTATTGACACTTAATTTGCTAGTCATTTATTTTGAGAGAGAAATATAAAAGCTATTTTATCTTGCCACTGCAAAGTGAAACGGGCATATCGTGCAATGTTTCTTCTCTAGCATTGTGGGCCATCATCTGTGACAGCAATGTTTCTTCTCTAGCATTGTGGGCCATCATCTGTGACAGCAATGCTTCTTCTCTAGCATTGTGGGCCATCATCTGTGACAGCAATGTTTCTTCTCTAGCATTGTGGGCCATCATCTGTGACAGCAATGTTTCTTCTCTACCATTGTGGGCCATCATCTGTGACAGCAATGTTTCTTCTCTACCATTGTGGGCCATCATCTGTGACAGCAATGTTTCTTCTCTAGCATTGTGGGCCATCATCTGTGACAGCAATGTTTCTTCTCTAGCATTGTGGGCCACCATCTGTGACAGCAATGTTTCTTCTCTAGCATTGTGGGCCATCATCTGTGACAGCAATGCTTCTTCTCTAGCATTGTGGGCCATCATCTGTGACAGCAATGTTTCTTCTCTAGCATTGTGGGCCATCATCTGTGACAGCAATGTTTCTTCTCCAGCATTGTGCGCCATCATCTGTGACTGCAATGTTTCTTCTCTAGCATTGTGGGCCATCATCTGTGACAGCAATGTTTCTTCTCTAGCATTGTGGGCCATCATCTGTGACAGCAATGTTTCTTCTCTAGCATTGTGGGCCACCATCTGTGACAGCAATGTTTCTTCTCTAGCATTGTGGGCCACCATCTGTGACAGCAATGCTTCTTCTCTAGCATTGTGGGCCATCATCTGTGACAGCAATGTTTCTTCTCTAGCATTGTGGGCCACCATCTGTGACAGCAATGTTTCTTCTCTAGCATTGTGGGCCATCATCTGTGACAGCAATGTTTCTTCTCTCTAACATTGTGGGCCACCATCTGTGACAGCAATGTTTCTTCTCTAGCATTGTGGGCCATCATCTGTGACAGCAATGTTTCTTCTCTAGCATTGTGGGCCATCATCTGTGACAGCAATGCTTCTTCTCTAGCATTGTGGGCCATCATCTGTGACAGCAATGTTTCTTCTCTAGCATTGTGGGCCATCATCTGTGACAGCAATGTTTCTTCTCTAGCATTGTGGGCCATCATCTGTGACAGCAATGTTTCTTCTCTAGCATTGTGGGCCATCATCTGTGACAGCAATGTTTCTTCTCTAGCATTGTGGGCCATCATCTGTGACAGCAATGCTTCTTCTCTAGCATTGTGGGCCATCATCTGTGACAGCAATGTTTCTTCTCTAGCATTGTGGGCCATCATCTGTGACAGCAATGTTTCTTCTCTAGCATTGTGGGCCATCATCTGTGACAGCAATGTTTCTTCTCTAGCATTGTGGGCCATCATCTGTGACCAATGTTTCTTCTCTAGCATTGTGGGCCATCATCTGTGACAGCAATGTTTCTTCTCTAGCATTGTGGGCCATCATCTGTGACAGCAATGCTTCTTCTCTAGCATTGTGGGCCATCATCTGTGACAGCAATGCTTCTTCTCTAGCATTGTGGGCCATCATCTGTGACAGCAATGTTTCTTCTCTAGCATTGTGGGCCATCATCTGTGACAGCAATGCTTCTTCTCTAGCATTGTGGGCCATCATCTGTGACAGCAATGCTTCTTCTCTAGCATTTTCCAATTTTTAAAAATAGTATTAATCCTTTACCGTTAAAATTTGACTAAAGGGCGCAGTTTTTTGGGTCAAATTACATGTTCTAGGAAGAGGGGTGCGTCCTATAATCGAGAACATTCCTTGAGCACATTTTTGGGTCAAATTCTTTCGTAAAACGTCAAAGATTATTCCAAGGAAATTGCACTAAATGTTACCGTAGACAATTTGTGCTGCCTGACGACTATGTTTAATGTATACTCCAAAAACACCAAGCGGAAGTGAAGTTATTAAATTGGGGCGCCTAAATGTTGCTTATTCTTTAATAAATATCACTTATTACATCAAAATTAATCCAGAATTTGACATAAAATGGCGTCGAGAAAAGATACATGCATAAATCACGTGAATTCGCCTCCAATCGCAAAAGATCTTTAGTCCAATTAGAGCGAGTACTCGGATATAAATATTCTGGACTCGGAAATTGCTATATATCATCATTGCGCGATGGGAACTGAATGTTCCTGTACCCATTTGATAACCAACTCCCGTTAGCGCATAAGATTCCACAGTGCCTCCAATCGCAAAAGAGCCAGATAACCAACTCCCGTTGGCGCATAAAATCACACAGCGCCTCCAAACGCCAAAGAGCCATTACATTCTGTTTCTATCACGTGATTTCTATATTTTCAAGGAGGAATTTTATTGCCAAAATTAGATTGATTTTGATGTAATAAATGATCTTTATTGAAGATACACAATATTTAGGCAGTCCTATTTAATAATTTCACGTCCACCATGATAATTTTTAGTCATACATTAAACATAGCTCTGAGTGATGATAATTTTTGATACCAATTTTCGATTTTTTAAAGGTACATTTTTCTAAATTTAACATCGTCTTATACTTGAATACAACATTTTTTTTGGCGGATTTTGGCCAAATTTGGGACAGCGTCCTATATTCGAGGGCGGCCTTTAGTCGAGAAATCATGGTAATCGTCAAGCCATCCAAAAAAACAAAAAATGACTTACAATAGTACAGTTATAAAACAGTCTTCTCTTGGCCAGCAAATGGATATTCACGAGATAAAATGTAAATCTTCTTGACAAATCTTGACAAATTAACCATTTAATGAGTAAATTTGGGCAAAAAAAAAAATTAATTTGTTGAATGTCCATTTGCAGACCAAGAGAAGCTTATTTTTTAGAATTTACCACTGAAAAGACTGGATCGGTAACCGAGCCAGTCATTACAGTGGTAAAATCTAAAAAATAGTCGTCACTTGACCTGCAAATGGACATTACTCAAGACAACTGGAGAGGTCGGTTTGACCATCTTAGACATGAAATGGTTAAAGGATTGCTTTATATTTAAGTATTATTTTAGTGCTTTAAGGCGCTATTGACACGAGAGGGTTTAAGCTTTGCTACAGCTAACCTAATCAGGCATGGGAATCCAGCTTTATATTAGAGTAAGCTCACCTGACCTGAACATTACGACATCACACCTTATGACATGGCAATTGCCTTTCTGTCTATCTATCAAGCACCTAGCTCTGGATATTCAGATTATTGCATAGAAGAATTCAAGCAAATTTGGCTGGAAGCATCCGTTCATTATATATGTTTGTATATCCACTCAAAACTTCATATTTTCCATATTCCTGATTATGTAGCGATGTTGAAACTGAGTAATCCAGGTGCCTTGAGCCTCTTGTTTCTACATGTACCTCAATACTAGTGCATTTATACACATTGTTCATACATAGGTATAGAAAGTCTGGTAAAGTATGCAATTATAAAAAACCCATTTCCAGGCCTTGGAAGATATAGAAAATTCTGCATTTTCCGGTTCAGATAGTTTCTAAAACATATGGCAGCTTTGGAATAGACTTTTCTGATTGGAGACATCGTACAAATTAAGTTTTGAAAGGTATGAAATTTCATTTTGCATACAGTATGAAGCATATGGCATTGTGTATAATACGGGTTGTACTGCTATTTAGAGCAATAGGGACTTTGGTAAGGTTAATGTTTATCTGGGTGCATTCAACCTATCTTTGTATTGTGGTCTTCTACAACCAATCTATCAGGAACTTTGCAGCAAAGTATTATTAGCTTACCTGAACTGAAAGGCCAAGTGAGCTTATGCCATGTCTCCTGTTCGTCTTTCGTCAACTTTTCCTTTAATTCTTAGCACTCTGTCAAAATTTAAAATTTTCAAATAAAATAAAATAATTAACTGGTGTTCATTTTAAAACAAATTTGGTGGAAGAAGGTGCTGTTGTAGACAGCAACATCGTCCACCAAAATTGTTTAAAAATGTACACCAGTTTCTTTGCTACTGGCACCGTCAAAAGATAGAATATTTACATCAGAGTGGTAAGGGTTAAACAATTCAAGAATCACTGGACCGATTTCAAATTTGCCATTTTCAAAACTCAGATAAGCTGTTTGGTGGCCATCTTGGATTTTATTCCTGCCAGAAGCTAGAAAATACTAAAGCAAGAGGAAATTTTAAATGTCCGCTCGAGAACCGCTGGGTCGATTTCAAGTATATTTGGCAGTAAGCATCCTTAGGGCATAGAAATCCAAGTCTGTTCAAACTAAGTCGCTCGGCCAATTTGGCCAGTGGCCTTTTTTGTTTTTGGCCAAATTTTAGAAATATCTTGAAGGAAGGAGCAGGGAACTAACATATGCTCTTGAATGACAGCCTTATATAATAATCAACCTATACCCACCAGTGAAAAACACAAATAAATCGAAAAAAAAGCCATTTATGACATTCTGGCGGGAACCAATTAGAGACAGAGGTGGACCCATGCGCTCTGTTGTATGCCGAGCGAATAAATAATACCTGCTATATCCGGTCATATAAGCTCAGTTATATTCACGCTTAGCTGATTAGCCACTATCTCCTACAGGTAAAATACTGGGACATCTTGGATCTTTTTCCCGCCAAAAAGTCCTGTGTACTTGTACTAAAGAAACAGGAAATTTAAAATGGCTTCGTCTGTAGAACTACTGGGCTGATTTCAAGTATATTTGGTAGAAAGCATCCTTAGAGCATACGGATACAGATTTGTTCAAATGACGCCATCTTGAATGTTGTTCAAAGTTCTTTTAGTGACTTTAAATATCTTCTTTTCTGAATCCACTTGGGGGATCGATTCAAAATTCTTGAAAGGCCATCTAGGGCAGCAACTGAATCAAGTTTTTTAATGCTTTGGCAGCGATCTTGGATGACCTAGTTTTCATGAAAACAATTCCAGAACTGCGGAACAGATCTGGCCAGAATTTAGGATATGATTAGAGACTAAGAAGGGCCATTAAAGTTTGTTCAAGGGAAGTTGATTATGTAAAGAAACAATCCTGCTGTGTTCTCGTTACCATTCTGGTCAACTCCTTATTGTTTTACTTATAGCCGATGGCCTTTCTAATTGAAATGCATATATTCCAGGTGAGCCATACAGGCCCCTTGAGCCTCTTGTTACTACATTTAAATCATTACTATTATTTTAAGATCTTAGATTTTGTGTTGGACTGAACTTATTCCAACACATTTAGGTTTTGTATTTAGATAAATTCAGTGTTTTTGTCTTGGAAGGCTTTCATGCTAGGTTTACACTCAAAGTGGCTGCGACACATGCCTTTTTAGCTTTATAGACTTCCATCAGTCCGGCTTTGGTTAATTTGTTGTGGTTTTATAGAAATTCAACATAATCTTATCTTTCTCTGTTTATGGGAGTTGGATGTTGATAAATCTTTTAGAATTTGTTCCACTTTAAAATAACAGAAATGGAAACTATCAAATGCTGTAGATTGCCAGGTTCACACAATAATAAAAATTACTATCACCAGTAGAAAACCTGAAACAAATTTGCATGCTAAGTTAACCCTTTAATTGTAAAATTTGGTCAATTTTTAATATCTGCCTATTGAATGTCCATTTACAGGCAAAAGATATTTTTGGAAATTTATCACTTGAATGACTGGTTAAGTTATCGAGCCAGTCATTTCAGTGGTAAATTTTCAAAAGTTGTGTTCTCTGCCTGTACATAGACATTCCACAAGACCATAACAAACTGACCGGTATACGGGTTAAAAGGTATCAAAACCTGGCTGAGCACCATTTATATGACACTGCGACATGAACTGGTTACAGTTCAGACAAAATTGCTACACCAATTATAATCACATAAGGGATGTTTAGATTCTCTGTTCAAATTATCGTGATTCATTATGTTTGTATTGCTGTTAGTAGTACTATTACTTTATGAAGTTAGCATTCAACAGCATATGATAGTTCCTTTGTCTATCTTTAAGTTATTTCTCAAAAGCTATTTACCATTTGTTTACTAAGCAGTTTAGAAATTGCCATAAACCTTTCCACCTATCACTCATACAATACTGGCTTTCTCTGTCGGAAGGAAATATTATTATATGATTATTAACAAACCTTTCCACCTTTGTTCTCCGCATTGTATACCTGTGACCTGCGTCATTATAAGTCAAGTTAGTCTAAGCTGTGTGGATGATAACTGTCCATACTTCTGCTCTTAAATGTCTGTCACACTTTTAATTGGCACTTATCAAAAGCTTGCAGATGAGAACGCCATTTCTCTGAACAGAGGCAAGGAGATTATAATAATACAGTTTAATGTTATTCACGATTGAATTAATTTATTTGTTTAAACTTTGTAACTCAATATTATTTATTTAGTATAATATATTATGATAATAAAAGTTTTTCAGTGCTATTTCCGTTTTTGAGATAATTATCTATTTATTTTTGGAAATAAATGATACATTTTTTCATAATAAAATATAAGAAATAAATGTTGTATTTGTCTCATTCTTTCTTGAGCTGTAAAAATCAATCAACTTAGCAGGCATGGAATATAACTAAGACTAACTAATAAAAGGATCCATTTCTAGCTATGACCCGCCTAGTTCTAGCTAAGCTCCACCCACATTTCAGTGTATTGGAATCAATTTATATACTTTGAATCCTAAATTCCCAGATTTCCAATTTCAATGTAACTATACATGTAAGCTGCTGAATACTTTGAAACTAATTTGACCGGGTGCTAGGCAGCAACAGCTCCCAGTCAAATTAGTTGCAAGATATTAAACGGAATGTTTAGTAAATCCATCAAAGACATGTGTACAATTCGTACACCTGACAGACACTTATAAGTTCATAACACCGCTAGATGTGTCATTCATTATGTCAGCTCTCATGTGATGTAATTGATTATGCTGTTATATACTTGAGTGACCGATCGTATCTTTCCGTTTCGTTGCGGTAGGGGAGGTCTGTATTATTTTACTGGTGGTGATGGCAGGCACATTAAAGTTAATTTTGTTCATAGCTCTCATTTCGGCCATAACCTCATAACTAGATATAACTTTTTGACTTGAAACTTCAGCCAGCCAACCCCACTATGATTGTATGTGCCAAGTTTGGCAACTCTACGTTTTTATTCCAGAATTATGGCCAAATGGCTAAAAATGTATTTCGGTATGAACCATGTGCCCTAGATAGACCTTTTGACCTACAATTTCAACCTTCTTTAGTCAACCACAGTGCCAAAAATGTGTGTTTCGATATAAGATATTTGACCTGTTGACATAAAAACTCCGGTGTTCTCTTGCCGACTCCGGTATAAAAGTATGTGCCAAATTTGTTGATAACTTCTTACATTCCTGTGTTATGGCCAAAAATGTGTACTTTGGTATAAACTACTGATCCTGTGACCTATATTTTTTTAACTGCAACTCCCTTTAGGCCTTCCTAATATGAGTGTATGTTCAAATTGGCTGATCCCGACGTACCAGGCATCTGACTAGACTTCTCTCTCATTGTTATCCATAATGGTCAGACATTGATATCGCTACTGGTCAGTCATATGGCAGCATTGCTATCCCTACTGCTCAGTCAACTTGCAACTTTTCTATCCCTACTGCTCAGTTATCTGGTAGCATTGCTATCCCTACTTTTCAGTCAACTTGCAACCTTGCTATCCCTACTGCTCAGTCATCTGGTAGCATTGCTATCCCTACTCAGTCAACTTGCAACCTTACTATCTCTACTACTCAGTCATCTGGTAGCATTGCTATCCCAACTTCTCAGTCAACTTGCAACCTTGCTATCCGTAGTGCTCGGCCATCTGGCAACATTGCTATCCCTACTTCTTAGTCAACTTGTAACCTTGATATCCATACTGCTCAGTCATCTGACAACCTTGCTATCCCTACTGCTCAATCATCTGGCAATCTTGCTATCCCTACTGCTCAGTCATCTGGCAACCTTGCTATCCCTGCTCAGTCATCTGACAACCTTGGTATCCCTACTGCTCAGTCATTGCTATCCCTACTTCTCAATCAACTTGCAACCTTGCTATCCCGACTGCTCAGTCATCTGGTAGCATTGCTATCCCTACTCAGTTAACTTGCAACGTTGCTATCCCTACTGCTCAGTCATCTGGTAGCATTGCTATCCCACCTTCTCAGTCAACTTGCAACCTTGCTATCCGTAGTGCTCAGTCATCTGGCAACCGTGCTATCCCTACTGCTCAGTCATCTGGCAACCTTGGTATCCCTACTGCTCAGTCATCTGGCAACCTTGCTATCCCTAGTTTTCAGGCAACTTGCAACCTTGCTATCCATACTTCTCAGTCATCTGGCAACCTTGCTATCCCTACTGATCAGTCATCTTGCAACCTTGCTATCCATACTGCTCAGTAATCTGGCAACATTGTATCTCTGCTGCTCAGTCATCTTGCAACCTTACTATCTGTACTGCTCAGTTATCTGGCAACCTTGCTATCCCTACTGCTCAGTCATCTGGTAACCTTGCTACCCCCACTGGTAAGACATCTGGCAGCATTGCTATCCCTACTGCTCGGCCATCTGGAAACTTTCTTTTTTATCATTATCATTATCATCATTTACAAGGCATAAGCCATTGGCTTGTTATTGCCTCGGTCTCTTTTCAACATGCTGCAATAGTATGACTTGCTCAGTCAAATTCAAATGTTCTTTTAAGTAAATATCTAGTTTGTTCTTGAAAGGTTCGACTGTTGTCGCTTAATTAAGTCTCCTCGAAAACATCTATATTTCAGTGATATTAGATTTAGGAATATAAGTCTTTTGGGGAAGTGCTGTGCTGTAGATGTGTGCTCCCTGCATAAGCCTCGGTGTGCCACCTACACTCATCGTTACACCCTGCTGTGCCTAGCATTTAGTAATATTGTTGGCTTATGGAGGCCATAATGGTCACTTCAACTTTAGCTAGGGCCCGCCCATCCCTAGTTATGCTCCACCTACTCCTCGCTCATGTTGGGATGGATCGATCCTCTGCCTGTCATATCTGGAAATATTGTTGTCCCAACTTCTCAGATACCAGGTCTGGTAACATTTCTGGTCAGATGTATGTAAACGTTGCTGTCGTACGTCTGTCATCATCCCTGTCACTGCTATCAGAAATCTGATGGAATCTCTGTTGGCGGTGGTAACAGGTAGATGTTCTATCTTTTTCAGACATCCTCTGTAGAGGTCATCCAGCATCTGAATTCACGTTTTGATAGAATAAACTCAACACAAATAAATCTGCAGGACCAGCCAATATACACCCAAGGGTACTAAAAGAACTTTGTGACACACTGTCATTGGCACTATATCATTTTACAAAGAGTCTAGAAGGCAATGTACCCGATATCTGGCGGCAAAGCAATGGAACACCTATTTTCATAAAGGGTAGCAAGAGATCAGCCAGTAACTATAGGCCTATAAGTTTAACTTCAATTTGTTGTAAAGTGTTAGAGTCCTTGGTCAGAGATAGCATAGTCAATCACATGACCCTCAACAACCTGTTCACAGACCAGCAGCATGGATTTAGGGCAGGACGTTCCTGCACAACGCAGCTATTGACAGTAATAGAAACGTGGACAGAACTGCTGGACAAACAGTTTTTCATAGATGCAATCTATTTTGATTTTCAAAAAGCTTTCGACACTGTGCCACATTCAAGACTCCTCACTAAACTACGGAGCTATGGAATTGGAGGCCATGTCTCTACCTGGATCCTAGCCTTCCTATCATCCATATGCCAGAGAGTCTGCGTGAACGGATCATAATCACCATGGGCTGATGTCATTAGTGGAGTCCCACAGGGCAGTGCCCTAGGACCCATCTTGTTTTTGATTTATATCAATGATCTGCCGGATGTTGTCCACAGCTACATAAAATTGTTTGCCCGATGACACTAAACTCTTCCGGGCAATTGCATCAGTAGAGGACTGCCATATCCTACAAAAAAGATATTGACAATCTTCAACTCTGGTCAGAACGATGGCTACTGAAATTCCATCCACAGAAATGCAAGTTAATGAGGATTGGTACGGACCACCCTGACTATACATATTTAATGGCTGAATCTGGAGGCAAAACTGGAAGTGACGACGTGCGAAAAGGATCTTGGGATCCATTTCTATGACAAGTTAACCTTCCACCAACATGTTGAGATGACAGTTAATAAGGCCAACCGGGTAGTTGGGCTAATCAGGCGGTCATTCCATTATCTAGATGGAGAAATGTTCCGTCTACTCTTTAAATTTCGGGTGAGGGCGCTACTGGAATACGCTAATACAATATGGAGCCTGCGCTTCAAGACCGACATATCCAAAATAGAAAAAGCCCAGAGGAGGGCAACCAAACTACTACCGGGACTGTTCGATATGACATATGAAGAAGGACTCAAACAACTAAAGCTTATGACTCTTGCCTACCTACAAATTCCGCAACAATAAATACACTATAGAGCTTAGGAAGCACCACTCAAATAAATCACTGCGTGCGCACACACCTTCAGCAACAGAGTTATCAACACCTGGAACTCGCTTGCTGAGGATGTGGTGGTGGCCCCCTCCCTTAACTGCTTCAAGCACCGACTGGATACACACTGGTCCCAATATCTCTATACAGTCGCCCTCCCTCACGTTCTCAGAAGCCAGTACCAACCAGAATGTGACTCAGAGAAACTTGGTACTATTTAATACCTTCAAGGGAACGTTATTCCAGACACACTGATAAACATAAGTGCCTAACTTCCCAAGTATATCGACAAGGTGGGTTAGTCCTACCAATCATGAAAGAATACACTGAACTGAAAATCGTAGCTGTCTCAGTCCTCCAAGTAAATTGACCAGGTGGGTCGGTCCTCCCAATCACGAAATGTATTAATGAGGTGGGTCCACCCCACCAGCTAAAACTGCTAGGCTGTTCCTGGTCCACGTTCTATTACTAGTCCACAGTCAGCCTACGATGTAATACTCTCATTCGCAACAAGCCTGGTCAGGTGGGCTTGTCCTACCAACCCCACAAGCACATAACAACTATTGTAATAATGTAAACGTACTGCTAAGGTGGGTATGTCCTACCATTTAAGTAAGCTAATTATGCGAGTCAGCCTTACCAGCCCCAACAGGTTGCTAGGTGAGTTCTTGCTGTATTTAGGTCCTATGTTTTAGTACTAGCACCAGCCAACATATTGCATATATCTCCACACATATTAATCTGGAAGAATACATTGAACTGAAAATCGTAACTGTCTCAGGCCCCCAGGTAAATTGACAAGGTGGGTTTGTCCTACGAATAACGAAATGTATTAATGAGAGCTAAAACTGTTATGCTGTTCCTGGTCCACGTTCAATTACTAGTCCATAGCCAACCTATAATGTAATACTCCCATCCGCATCACACCGGGTCAGGTGGGCTTGTCCTACCAGCCCTACAAGCACATAAACAGCTATTGTAATAAAGTAAACGTACTGCTAAGGTGGGTATGTCCTACCATTTAAGTAAGCTAATTATGTGAGTCAGCCTTACCAGCCCAACAGGTCGCTAGGTGAGTTCCTGCTGTGTTTAAGACATATGTTTTAGTACCAGGTACCACGAAACGTATTAATAATACATATTGTATATATCTCCACGCATATTAATCCAAGACAGGTGCGCGTGTCCTACTATCCATATAAGGCTACATGTGCACTGGGTTTGTCCTATCATTCAATCAAGCTTGCATGGAGCTTTTCACCCACACGATGTAAATATATGTATAGATTGTACATTTGGATAATTATGCTTATTGTAAGTGGCTGAGCCAGGTGGGATTGCCCTACCAGCCCTTCAAGCCACATCATGAAGAACCAGAGGTTCCTGAATCGATAAGGTGGGTCTGTCCTACCATCTCAATGATGTATATTTGTACATTGTAAATTGTACATATACCACAGCAACTCTATAATCCAAACAGTAAAAAAAAGAAGAAATTCAACCATTATCCGCACATTGCGCAACCAACCACAGTAATGGAAAAAGAATTAGATCGGCAATAGGCCAAACATGGCCTCCAACGTCGCAACAGATGATGATGATGATGGTGATGAACTGCTTCTAGACCATGTAGAAGGACGGGAGTCACGTCTGTCCTCGTCTCTCTGACCAGCTGGCTATTTACCCTAGTTTCTAGAGGATGAAACAGATTCAACAAAGATTGTATAAAGATTAATGGACAGAAATCAGTATCTTTGAAGTATGATAACTATAGACCTGGACTCTGCAAGGATATTGTGCTGGAATTTAACTCTCAGCCAATGAGGGTAGCAGATAAGGAGACTCACTTAGGCATTCTGCAGGGGCCCATTGCTTCTATCAATAATCATAGGATCACCGATCTGATTAAATCAGCTATGGTAGGCCTGTACCAACTGTTTGGAGCAGGTTGTCACGGTAAAGATGGGCTGAATCCCAATATGGCTGTATTGGGCTTGATGGGCATACTCCCAGTCGAAGCGGAGATTGATAAGAGGACTCTTAGGAACTGCCTGCAGAATCAGGAGTGTGGAGTACAAGATCGCCTTCCGTCAACTCACACGCAAGGGGACAAACTCATGTAGCTGGTTTGTTTATGCAAACAACATTTTATGTAAGTATAACTTGCCCGCTGCACAAAGCATGATAGGTAATCTGCCCTCAAGAGTTGAGTGGAAGAGGGTTTCAATGTGTACGGTTCATGAATCCTGAAGAGAGAAACTATTGGTAGAGAGAAGAGAGAACCCACTAAGTTCGCTGAGGTTTCTGTCCACAAGCAGTCTAGATAGTACCACAATAGCCTATCTCTGGAGAAGGTCTATTAACTCAATCTGGGAGACGAGAAAAGCCAGGGTGAAGGTGAAGCTAATGGGTAGTGCTATGCATCTGCAAGTTCGTATGGCCAAATTTGGCAGGCAGTCTCCAGTCTGTAAACCGTGAAGAGGCAGGAAATCGTAAACACTGCTGAGGTGTAATTTCCTTAGTGAGGTGCGAAGCAACCATCTGGACAGACTAGAAGACATGTTGTATGAGCACGGCGCCACTCACCTATTGGATAATTCATCGTCCCTTTGCAACCATTGCTGGATGTCACACATGAGACATCTCACTGATTGCTTACATACAGAACCGCTTCAGCTGCAATCAGGGCATGGTAAAGAAGATATGCAGGGACCTGATATATGGCCTGTACTGCCTTCGTCTGAGAAGGCTTAACCAACAATAGAATCAAAATGGTCGACTGGACGTTGGCACGTTGCCTTGGTCTTGCAATGTATTTAGTTAGTATCCAGTCGTCGGAGGATATGGATAGAATGGAACTGTTACCTACCTTGGATTCCAAGGGTGCCCCCACCAAGGGGAGGAACTTCCAACACAAGAAGATATTCTGAGCTGGATTGATACACGAAAAGCAGGCCATGGCACATGGGCACTCTGTGAAAGCAGGAGACGGCTAATATTCTTTGGCCTAATACATCTAAAGCGGCATTGCCTAACATTGGTCAATAACAAGAATAAACACTACAACGATATTTATGATTGCCACTTGTGGAATTAATTCACTAGAATTCGCATTTCGACACAATCTGTCTACGGGAGCGATTACCAGCTGTGTCGTAACGTTGATTGGTTTATATCGATTTTCGATATGATACCCTTGATGATATCGTTTTGAGGATAGCGTTCTCGGCGCAGAAAGTTCATTATGGGAATTGGAATTCTTGACTTGACTTGACATAGTATATCCCTCACTTGTAGTGAGAACGGTTGCTGGCCATAGCCTTTCGTTCGAGAAGGTAATCACTTTCAGCCGCTTTCAAAATCTGTTATGCAAGCATGGTATGACCTAATATACATATGGATGATGTTTCGTACATCGATTATATGTGTCACATAATATTAAATTCTTGAGAAGGCAGCGAGAATATTTCCACCGATTCTGATCGACTTTCGCATGTGGATACATTGTGATAAGAAATCATTTGATGTCACACAGTGAAGCAAAACAGATGACAGGATCTCACAGAATGAGTTCGTTACTCTGACTTGATATATCCATAGATTTCATGGACAGTCTATGTTGCCTCTTTATTTCACCATGCAACGTAACATTGCCTATAAACTGCATCACCAATCGCATTCACTTCCCATCATTAGTCATTGTAATGTGCTCACGAGTCTATCCGGGAGCAAACGGGCACTCGTGCATTGGAACCCACACATATTCTACTTAACCTTGCGAATGATGTGAGGTCAGGTATAACATTCACACGCAAAAGCACCACTACCTTTGAAGCTGGGTCACGGAAGCTGGTCATTCAGCTGTAAATAGATTTATTTCAGCATACACTTAGCTATTAATGTGTAAGCCATCAATGAACGAATGCACATATAACAAATTTAATCATAATCTGGCATCATACCGCCAAGTTCAACACATCCACCCTCACGTCTGTGGTAATACATCCACCCACACGTCTGTGGTAATACATCCATCCACATAATACATCCATCCTTACCTGTGGTAATACATCCACCCACACCTTTGCGGTAATACATGCATCCACACGTCTGTGGTAATACATCCACCCACACGTCTGTGGTAATACATCCACCCTCACGTCTGTGGTAATACATCCACCCACACGGCTGGTAATACATTCATCCATATGTCTGTGGTAATACATCCATCCACAAGTATGTGGTAATACATCCACCCACACATCTGTGGTAATACATCCATCCACATAATACATCCACCCACACTTCTGTGGTAATTATACATCCACACTCACCTCTGGCAGTACATCCACCCACACCTCTGTGGTAATTATACATCCACACTCACGTATGTGGTAATACATCCATCCACACGTCTGTGATAATACATCCACCCACACGCCTGTGGTAATACATCCATCCACACGTCTGTGGTAATACATCCATCCACATAATACATCCACCCACACCTCTGGTAATTATACATCCACACTCACCTCTGGCAATACATCCACCCACACATCTGTGGTAACTATACATCCACACTCACGTATGTGGTAATGCATCCATCCACACGTCCGTGGTAATACATCCATCCACACGTCTGTGGTAATACATCCACCCACACGTCTGTGGTAATACATCCATCCACACGTCTGTGGTAATACATCCATCCACAGGTATGTGGTAATACATCCACCCACACATCTGTGGTAATACATCCATCCACATAATACATCCACCCACACCTCTGTGGTATTTATACATCCACACCCACCTCTGGCAATACATCCACCCACACCTCTGTGGTAATTATACATCCACACTCACGTATGTGGTAATACATCCATCCACAGGTCTGTGGTAATGCATCCATCCACACGGCAGTGGTAATACATCCACCCACACGTCTGTGGCAATACATCCATCCACACGTTTGTGGTAATACATCCATCCACAGGTATGTGGTAATACATCCACCCAACATCTGTGGTAATACATCCATCCACATAATACATCCACCCACACCTCTGCGGTAATTATACATCCACACTCACCTCTGACAATACATCCACCCACACCTCTGTAGTAATAGATTGAAGAAGGAGAGTTGTAATACACGATAATGTACACTAATAATTACAAGGACGTTGAATGGGAACTCACAGCAAACATGTATCCCAGTGGTATCGCTCTAGATAGGAAACGTCTCTTTCTATGACCTTATTTAATTGGATGCTCATTCAGCCAGGCGGTAAGGTTAACTACTTTCTAGACCTGACTTCTTGTCGTAATTGTTAGTGTCTATGGCATAGCTGCTACAAAATACAAACATGATTCAATTCAGTTTCCTATCTCACTAAGTTAATTGAATCGAATTCTAGAAACCCCATTAGAAAAGATGAAGCAAACTCTAACTGGATTTTCCTCAGGCAATATCCATCGATCAATTGGTGCAGTGTTTCTCATCCAGCTTTTAGCAATTGTCAACATTTTAAACGTGATAGCGTGGCTGCTGAAATTCGCAACATAGTTTCCAACATGAGTATCAAGAAATCTTCTAGCAATTTGCGAGTGCGCTTTAGTTGCGACATAAGCGGCTTTGCCAAAATGTTACAGATGTGACAGATAGACCAACAGACAGACCGTCAGACAAGCAGCCACATACTAGTTGCAACTAGATGGTATTACAAAGCGAGCTAGAGATACCGTAAGGCAGCCCTTATAGCGATGACATTTACTGAACCAAATTACGTCCATCTGATGCTAGTAGTGTAATAGTCGTTATCAACAATGTTATTTACCAAATTACATCAGCTCTCATGAAAGCCAGGGCAGAGTATATGCCACGCGATACGCTAGACTATCAAACCTTCTCACATGAAATTGTGATTTGGTTTGCTATTTCCACATCAATGGTTGTGATTGTAACACTGAGATTGTTCTAAATAAATAAGACAACTAATGCAAGCCTGTTTTACAACTGTCATAAGATTTCAATACACATTTACTTTAATACGCATCTATTATAAGTGCTCATGGTGGTTGGTGGCGAAATAGTAGTATCGGGATATTTAATGTGCAGCTCAATATCGAATGTGCGGATGAATTTGTTATCTTAATGTGCGTTAAGATTCGTTGTGGAAGTCTCTCTCTCTCTCTCTCTCCGTCCGCTCTCTCTCCCCCCCCCATCCCTCCCTCCCTCCCTTCCGCTCTCTCTCTCTCCGCTCTCTCTCTCTCTCCGCTCTCTCTCGCTCGCTCTCTCTCTCTCTCTCTCTCTCTCTCTCTCTCTCTCTCTCTCTCTCTCTCTCTCTCTCTCTCTCTCTCTCTCTCTCTCCCTCTCTCTCTCTCTCTCTCTCTCTCTCTCTCTCTCTCTCTCTCTCTCTCTCTCTCTCTCTCTCTCTCTCTCTCTCTCTCTCTCTCTCTCTCCTCCTCCCTCCCTCCCTCCCTCCGCTCTCTCTCCTCTCCGCTCTCTCTCTCTCTCTCCGCTCTCTCTCGCTCGCTCTCTCTCTCTCTCTCCTCTCTCTCATCTCTCTCCTCTCTCTCTCTCTCTCTCTCTCTCTCTTCTCTCTCTCTCTCTCTCTCTCTCTCTCTCTCTCTCTCTCTCCTCTCTCTCTCTCTCTCTCTCTCTCTCTCTCTCTCTCTCTCTCTCTCTCTCTCTCTCTCTCTCTCTCTCTCTCTCTCTCTCTCTCTCTCTCTTCTCTCTCTCTCTCTCTCTCTCTCTCTCTCTCCCTCCCCCTCCCTCCCTCCCTCCCCCTCCCTCCCCTCCCTCCCTCCCTCCCTCCCTCCCTCGTTGCAATTCGGTTCAGTTCTTTAGTTCTGTATCATGCCAAGATGCCCAGCGGGCCAAAGTAACCTGTGATATGTTTCATTATTCTATAGTAAATGGGCTTAATCATCATCAAATTGATTACAGCGGCCATTTCATATACAGGGGAATAAGTGTTACCTCAATGTGTTCCCTATGGATTAACGCGTGGTGGTAAACAATACGCGGTGTAAGGCATCTGTATACGTCACATTTCAAAACAGTCCCGTTTAGTCCGGGATCGCGTGATGGAGGATTTCACACCATTTCACCCAGGTTTGACCCCTTAAGTTACATAGCCTACTTAAGTCATCCAGAAAAGTTTACCAGCTGCTTCATTGTTGGTGGGCGTGACCCCGGAAACCCCTTGAAAAGTCTATCCAGGGGGTTGTATTTATTGGTCAGTTTTATTTTTTTGTAATTTACCGTCATGCTACTTTGTTTTGTCAGAGTTTGGTCATGTAGCTCGTGGAGTAAATGAACCCCATTTTGGGGCTTCGTGTAGAGGGCCCATTAATTGTGGTCTGACCACATTGTCCCCCTTTGAAATTTTGTCAGTTTGATTCTTTTGTAATCAACCATCATGCTACTTTGTTTTGACAAAGTTTGGTCAAAACAAAGTTTGGTCAATGTAGCTTAATTATGGGTAAATGAACCCCTTTTGTGCTCTTTGTGGAGGGCCCATTAAGGGTGGTCTGACGACATCATCACCCCTCGAGAATGTGATCTGTTTCATTTATGCGTAATCTACCATAATGCTACTTTATTTTGACAACATTTGGTCCGTGTAGCTTATGGGATAAATTAACCCCTTTTGGGGCTCTTTGTGAGTGGGTCTGACCGCACCTCCAACCTCACCCCTTGAAATTAGGTAGGCTTTTCCATTTGTGTAATCTACTGCCATAATACTTTGTTTTGACAAGGTATTAGATACACTAGCGGCTTTTCAAGGGGTTCTCGAGGCCACATCCATCAACAGGGGAGCAGCTGACACATTTTAGGTGGCCTAAGGCAATTTACGGGATCAAACCGTCTGGATGAAATGTGGTGAAATCCTCTGTCACGACGTCCTGGACTAATTAGTCAATAGGCCAAAACCCCAAACAAATCACACTGCACCAAGTTTTAACATGTGGGCGGACACCATTCGTGGGCCATATTAACAAAGGTACTTAAGTACAAAACATGCGTAAATATGGAGTAAGATAAAAGGAAACCACCCATGTCTGTGTTCATTTACATTAGATGAATATTTAGCCGCCTCCTCATGAAGACGATGTAGCCAGGGCTTCTAAATAGGCGTAAGCAGTTATGCGGGTGCGGCCCATAGGCGTGAATACGGCCCTGTAACTTGAAGGTGAAGAAATAGGTCAAAATATCAAATAAATTTCGAATTTAAAGTTTTTTCCAAAATCATCTATCAGTGATGCACCTTCAATAGCAGGCAATTCCAATGCTAACTGATTCTAACTACGACTTAGTACGCGCTACACGGTAATCTTAGTCGCGGATAGCAGCTCAATAATCCACCATGTGCCTTCTTAGTCAGTTAGTCAGTCAGTCAGTCATAACATCTTATTGTGGGATGTGTGTCAAAGGCTACTGCTCCCAGTTGGCTAAAATTTTAATACAACGAAGGAATTTGCGGTGCAAGAGGACTTCCAGACGTTGGCCGTGATCTTAAAAAAACCCGGATCCGGATCGGATCAAGTTGTGGGGCTGTGGATAGCGCAGGAACTAATGGTCAGATTCGGCTCAAATTTTAACATAGGAAAGGGTGTAGCCATACACTACGATTGCTCAACGTTGGGTGTGATGCGGGGGAAAATGGGGAGATCCTAAAAAACAATTCGGAAAGTCCGAAAATCTGCAATCGCAACGACCAAGATTCTATCGACCGTGTTCTTCTCAAGACCTGAAATGTGGCGAAATATTGAAGCTCCAAGCACCATATGACATTTCACTGTCCCGTGCACATACCTTTTAGCCAAGGTGCTCAGGGCTGGCTCTAGGGTTCATGACGCCCTAGGCAAAGGCTAGATCTGAGGGTGTGTCATAGAGCGATGATCACCCCCAGGTGCGTTTGTGGGTGCTCTCCAGGGGAATTTTGCTCTGTGAGAGACTTTCAAGCATATCGAGAGTGACGTATGCAGGTCACGTGACAGGCTCTCGAACAATCAGAATGGACGGCCATATCGTCACCCTTTTATGTATTATGTCTAACAACACAAATGAAAGAGCTCTCTTTTTGAGGAATCCGGATGCGGAAGTCAGAAGTACGGATAGAATTCCATTAACGCGTATGTGTATGCGTATCCGTATCCGAAATTTTTTTCGTTCCTATTACAAATAGATAGTATGATTCCATATGTCCGTATGCGTATGCGAAACCTGTCCGTATCCGAATCCGATCGCTACATGATGTAGCGATTTTATTCGGATACGGACAGCATTTTGATGTGGAATTCCTTGAAAATGACGTTTTCATTACGTCATCCATGGACTTTCCACCAAATCGGCACTATTATTCTGTACATGTGTTCCAATATATAAGTTAAATTCGTAGTAAGTGCGCTGGAATGTGAAACTCACTGAACGGCTGATTAGACTGTTTTAGAACATATTCATGCTAGTAGTAGTAGTAGTAGTAGTAGTAGTAGTAGTAGTAGTAGTAGTAGTAGTAGTAGTAGTAGTAGTAGTAGTAGTAGTAGTAGTAGTAACACCGGCGACGGCGGCGGTGGCAGCGTTAGTAGTAGTAGTAGTAGTAGTAGTAGTAGTAGTAGTAGTAGTAGTAGTAGTAGTAGTAGTAGTAGTAACAACGGCGGCGGCGGCGGCGGCGGCAGCGTTTGTGGTGGTAGTAGTAGTGGTAGTCGAAGTGAACGCACGCGTTTATTTAGCTCTGCAATTGCTGCCCGAATTTGCTAGTTTCTAGCGCGATTTTGTAGATAAATTTTATACATATATTTCGTATTAGTATTTCCTTTCAAACTTTATGTTTAATTTGTAAATTCTTGTCTTGGTTGGAGCGCATTTTGTGTCTCCATTTTCTAAAGGCATTCCTCTTAGCTGGCGGTTTCCGCCATTTAATAGGGCTCCTCTTACTGTGGTCAATGCAATACATTTCTCCCCGCGCCAGTCCGCTATTTCTATAGTTCGTAGGCTAGCGCATTATATTTGGCAAGATCGCTTGAGTGAGTGGATTTAATTCCTTTGTCATTTGTAAGCACAAGCCTAGTTCTTTAACTATATAAATCCTTATAGTCAGTTGGCTGTCTCCGGGCAACTCGAACAGACTAACAAATATATGACTGTACTATCTATTCATATATTTGTTAGTATACTTTAATCGGCTAGGTGTTAGTGAACCACTTAGAAAGTGGTTCAAACTAACAAATATACGACTGTACTCTCTATTCGTATATTTTTTGGTAGACGTCAGGGTTTCAAAAGGGGACACTATTTATTTAGTGTTTAGCTCTTTCCCTGACGTCCTGGTGTTATATAAGTATATATTTATTATATATTGTAGTAGTATGGGGTTCCTCCTTTGATAAACCACCATGGCAACCTATAAGCGTACCCTAAGCCTTAAAATAACAACTAAGGGGTGGGGTGTCACGGCTATCGACGTGTATCATGGGTTAAAAGACGTCGTTGGCGCGGGACCTGCTACTTTGCAGGGGCTTATCAATGTTACTAAAACTGTATGGAATGTAACAGTGTCAAATGAGGGGGTCAAGGAAAAGCTTCTGGAAGATGTTCTTATTGTAAAAGGTGAAGTTTGTAACGTAGAGGAAATCGAGTCAGATAGGTTGCTAGTGAAGATGAAAGTTCCACTAGAAATTCCAGATGACAGAATCATGAGTGAACTCAAGAAGTATGGCAAAGTGCAAAAGATTGAACGGGAAACGTATCCCTTTGACAGAACGCTAGAAAACGGTGTAAGACGTATTTGGTTTGATAAAGTGGATAGCCCTTTACCAAGCAGATTGACGCTTGATGGCAGCTTTGTCCTGCCCTTATGGTATAGAGGGCAAATTAAAGAATGCCGGATCTGCCTAAGTACTGACCATTTGGCAACAGATTGTCCCAATCGAAACAAATGTTTGCTCTGTGGTTCAGTTGACCATTTTAAATGGCGCTGTCCAAAAAATCAAAACAAGCCCTCAGTATCAGGAGATAATCGCCCATTAAAGGATGCAACTGAGTCAAATGCTTCTGAAGCAACCGCTACGGAAGCTGTTGTTTTGGTTCATGCCACTGTAAATGACACAAACAAATCATCAAATCCTGTTAAAGTAACTACAGTTGATGAAATTCATGTATTAGAGGAGGGTATAACCTTAAGTCAAGAAAATACTCAAAATGCAGTGGAGCCAAACGTTGCTGTAAAAGACACGCAGGAAAATAATGATCTTACAGAAGAGCCAGTTTACAATTCCTTAGAAGATGAATTAAAATTAGGACAGGATAAGTTTAGGACTCAGAAGACAGAAAGTTCAGTCGATTTTCCGCTAAGCCCACTTGATTTAAGTCAGCTTGAAGATATGGTAAATGATGCTCCTGCCAAATGTTACTTAAGTAGCAATAAGCGTCATAAAGAAGACAATAGCTCAGAATCTGAGATTGAAGTAAATGATATGGATGATGATACAATGTCAGTTGCAGAATCAGATGTGGCCATTCAAACACAGAGTTCACAGATGAAAGATGAAATGGTAATGTACCGATCAGAAGGGGGTGAAGTGTTAGTGCCATATGTAACGGCGAGAGGCGTGAAATATCGTCTACTGCGCCATGATTCTGATATTTCCAAATATGAATATTTGTCTGTGGTAGAACTAGGAAATATTGAATTCGCAGGAAAATTAGGTAAATGGTCTAAGAAACGAGCTAAAAAACCCAAATCTAGTTAATCTAATGATGGCGGTTGTAAACATCATTTTACAAATTATGATTATCTGCACCATCAATTGCAGAGGATTAAATACCGAATTCAAGCAGCGCCACTTGCTTGAAGAATTAGCAAATGAGAGAGTTGATATTGCTTTTCTACAAGAGACCAAAATTCAAAAAGCTGAAGTGTATGAATCTCTCAAAGATATTTCAAAAGGGCAGATTTTTTTTTCTTTATCACAAGATAATAGTGCGGGAGTGGCCATTCTTATCCTGCCCCACTGTCTCAACTATGTTGACGTTATATCGTCGTCATCAGATCCAAATGGACGATGGATTTGTGTATCAATTGATGTACTAAACACAAGTTTAAATTTGATGTGCCTTTATGCACCTACCTCTCATCAATTGCGCCGTGAATTTCTAAATGATGTTTCCACAAGAACGCCGGAAAACTTAATTATGGGCGGTGACTTTAATTGCATATTAGACGAGGCTAAAGACAGAAACTCTAGGTCTAATTTTAATGACACATCGCATAATATTTTGAAACACATTTGTGAAAATAAAAGCTTGTTAGACACTTATCGGATTGAAAATCCAGAAGGCCAGGAATTTACTTGGTTTTCAACCGATGGAAGGTTAGCTTCAAGGTTAGACAGGATCTATGTAGAACGTTCATTGAAAGGTTACATGTGTAAAACTAACATAAAACCAGTAACTTTCTCTGATCACAATATGTTTTCCATCACATTAGACAATGCTGACTGGGTCAAATGAGGAGATGGATTTTGGAAACTTAATGTAGCATTGCTACGAGATAGTTGCTACCGCAAATGTGTGGAAAGTTGTTGGAGGCATTGGGATGAAAGAAGAGGTTCGTATGAATGTATAACAGACTGGTGGGAAGATGCTAAATCAGACCTGAAATATATTTCAAGGCAGTATTCCATTAGGAAAGCACGTGAAATACGAAAGCGTAAAAAGGCGCTTCAGAGGTCGTTGTGTAAAATTAATAAGAAAATTAATGATGGGGAATATAATTATTACGAACTATTAGTTAAATTAAAAGGTAGACTAAATGAAATAGAGCAATATCAGTTTGATGGCGCCAAAATAAGGTCAAGAGCACAAATGCACACCGAGGGCGAAAAGCCTACACGTTACTTTTGTAACTTGGAAAAAGCAAGAGGTATAGAGAAATTAATGCGCTCACTGAAGACTAATGATGGAGTATCAGTGTGCTCAAATGCAGAAATGATTGAAACAGTATCCGAATTTTACAAATCATTGTATAAATCTGAGGGAAGCGAGGAAACTGCAACTAGAGATGTTTTAGCTAATATAACGAAAAGACTTCCAGATTCATGTCGCGAAACCTGTGACCAATCAATAACAATTGATGATTTGACAAAATCCCTCAAAGGTATGAAGTTAGAAAGGTCTCCTGGATGTGACGGACTTCCAGTTGAATTTTATCAAACATTCTGGCACATATTTGGGCCAGTATTAGAAGAAATAGCAACCAGCATTTTTAAGCAAGGGCATCTCCCTACATCGATGGCCCAAGCATATGTTCGGCTTATATACAAGAGGGGTGACAGAAATAAAATACAGAATTATAGACCAATCTCTCTACTCTGTGTAGATTATAAGATTATTACTCGGGCACTAACATTAAACCTTGGCGCAGTCCTAGGCGAAGTCATTCATGATGATCAAACCTGCTCTGTGCCAGGAAGATCAATATTAAACAACACTTTGCTTATACGGGACCTTATTCAATTAGTTGAAAAGGATTGTATCCCAGCAGCAATAATAGCACTTGATAACGAGAAGGCGTTTGACAGACTAGAATGGGATTTCTTGTTTAAGTCTTTAGACCATATTGGCTTTGGTTCAAGATTTATTAAATGGGTCAATATTTTATATACTGATATAACAAGTTGCTATTTAGTTAACAATCAGCTATCCAAACCTGTAGTGTTGGAACGAGGTGTCAGACAGGGTTGCTCACTGTCCCCGCTTCTATTCGTCATAGCTATGGAATCGTTGGGGGCCACATTGAGGCAACGCAACGACTTTCAAGGAATATGTATACGTGGCGTAGAAAGGCCACTAAAGGTTTCTCAATATGCAGATGATACGACTGTGTTTGCGGGTAAAAATACGGATTTTAGAATTTTAAATGGAGTATTAACAGATTTTCAAAAGGCATCAGGACTTAAAGTCAATAAAGATAAATCTAAGGGATTGTTTTTGGGCGATTGGAAGGGCAGAACTGATAATGTGATGGATATTAACTGCTCAAATGATGTCATAAAGATTTTGAGTATTTACTTTAGTAGAGAACAAAATGTATTACTAAACTGGGAAGAAAGGATATCCAAGCTAAAGTGTGCATTACTAAATTGGAAACGACGTCGCCTAACTGTCTTTGGCAGGACATTTGTCCTTAATAATTTAATTTTATCTGGACTGTGGTATACCGCTTCTGTAGTTCATATGCCCAAATCAGTAGAGTCAAAGATCAACACGTTACTTTTGTCCTTCTTATGGGAGGACAAAGCCCATTTAGTATCACAGTCAATCCTCACCAATGAAAAGCATGCCGGAGGCCTGGATTTGGTTAATGTTTCAGCAAAGTGTGCTTCTTTAAAATTGAAATTCTTGAATAAGTTACTTACTTCAAACTCATCTTGGTCAAGTGTTTCAAGGGCACTTCTCCAAAGGTACGTTGACCCATTTCCAGTAGAATGTTTATTTATGTGCAATAAATTGCCACCTAATCATCAAAAGATTCCAAATGTATATAAAGAACAGCTCGAAGCCTTAAAAATATTTACACGATCAATGCCACAACCCAATTGTTGGGAAGATGCCTTAGAGCAACGTCTTTGGGGCAACGAGTTGATTCGTGATAATGATGATGTATTATATTTGCCCTCTATGGCCAAAAATGGTATTCAATATTTACGTGACTTGGTAAATCCGAAATCTCGTAGATGGATTGCGATGCAAGATGTAGCAAGAATAACATCAATGAGACATATTGATGCTCAGCGCTTATTTGTTAGAATAAAGAATGCAATACCTGCTGTATGGTTCAAATTGCCGAAAGCACGTGGCAACATTGATATGTTGCAACCAACATTAGTATTTATGTCAGAACATAAAAATACAACATGGCATCTAGAGACTGGTATAGAATTCTAATGCAAAGTCGGAGACAGACTCCTATTGTGGTTAGGCATTGGAACAATTTAGGATGCACGCCAAAGAACTGGGAAAATGCCTGGAAAGCAATACATCTACCTTGTCTACCAGGAAATGCACTGGACCTGGCATGGCGATTACTCCATCGAAGGCTATGGGTCGGTCATCTTACTTATATGTGTAAAATATCAAGTACAGACCGGTGCTTATTATGTAATACTGAGGAGGAAACGATAGACCATCTATTTACTCAGTGTCGCATAACTACAGGCTTTTGGGTATATATCAATATGCTCCTTGCTAAATTTGGAACCAAATATGTGAATTTAGTGGCTGAAACAATTTTGTTCAAAAATTGCTCAACTATCGGACGAATCATTAATAGCAAGGAGAAAGAATTGTTAATAACCCTGTTATCTGTAGGAGTGTGGGCCATCTGGAAGCATCGGTGTTCAGAGGCCAGAGATAAAACCGGCAACAACCATCAGAGAGCCATACAAGCTATATTTCGATCATTGTTGATAAACTGCATTCATTGTGAATTTTACAGGCTAGTAGAACATGGGAGAGAAAGTAGATTTAAAGACGTATGGTGCAAAACTGGCCTAGTATCAATTGAATACGGATATCTAAAAATATCAGAAGCGGAACTTGTATAAGCTAGCACACTCGCTGCTTGCTGTATATTGATAAATGCTATTTTAATTTAATTTAATTGCCTTTATTTTAAAATTGTAATGCCTTAGGAGACTCTAATCTTGACGAATATCCTAACCTTGGGATCAGAATATTTAAATATCAAATGAGCATTATGTCAATATTCTGGAGGTGATCCGATTTTCAAGTTAACAGAGTGTGATATCTTACAATTAGCTTCCTGTTGTAAATATTTACTGTAGGTGTATTTGTTCCAGGGTAATTTGCAAAAACTTACAATGAAGTAAATTTAGAATGTGAACCCAGAGCGCCATCTAAGTAGTTATAGTTTGTATACGTTTGCTTTGTGCATTATATTATATAAAGGCTACTACGTCCGTTGGGTATTTAATAATCGGCTAACTGGCGTCAATGAGTGACTTTTTGTTACTTATTGACGAGTCATCTCGCCACTTGTTGGCGAGCTGCACTCGCCATTTGGCCCTACTACTATACGGTGTGCTACGTTAAACTACATATGATCTACTTAGCCTGCCGGTCATGAATCGGCTCAATGGCATCAATGATTAGCAGTAGCTTACTGCTAATTATTGATGAGTGGCTTTACCACTTGTTGGTTAGCTATGCTCGCCATTTGGGCCTACTACTACACGGTGTGCAAATAGCAATGTCTTTGTTGAATTATGTTATGTTATCAGCTCTTTATTAATTATGTTTTCTATGTAGTTATGCCACGGTTGTGGTATATGATAATAGAGTATTTTAGCTTGCACTGTTTTGACATGTTAGGTTTGTATTGTTATTCTATTAATAAAGCCTGCAGTAGTAGTAGTAGTAGTAGTAGTAGTAGTAGTAGCAGTAGTAGTAGTAGTAGTAGTAGTAGTAGTAGTAGTAGTAGTAGTAGTAGTAGTAGTAGTAGTAGTAGTAGTGGTAACAACGGCGGTGGCGGCAGCGTAGTGGTAGTAGTAGTATTGGTAGTAGTAGCCGTAGTAGTAGTAGTAGCGCGTTAGTAGTAGTAGTAGTAGTAGTAGTAGTAGTAGTAGTAGTAGTAGTAGTAGTAGTAGTAGTAGTAGTCGAAGTGAACGCACGCGTTTATTTAGCTCTGCAATTGCTGCCCGAATTTGCTAGTTTCTAGCGCGATTTTGTAGATAAATTTTATACATATATTTCGTATTAGTATTTCCTTTCAAACTTTATATTTAATTTGTAAATTCTTGTCTTGGTTGGAGCGCATTTTGTGTCTCCATTTTCTCAAGGCATTCCTCTTAGCTGGCGGTTTCCGCCATTTAATAGGGCTCCTCTTACTGTGGTCAATGCAATACATTTCTCGCTGCGCCAGTCTGCTATTTCTATAGTTCGTAGGCTAGCGCATTATATTTGGCAAGATCGCTTGAGTGAGTGGATTTAATTCCTTTGTCATTTGTAAGCACAAGCCTAGTTCTTTAACTATATAAATCCTTATAGTCAGTTGGCTGTCCCCGGTCAACTCGAACAGACTAACAAATATATGACTTGACTATTTAATCATATATTTGTTAGCATACTTTAATCGGCTAGGTGTTAGTGAACCACTTAGAAAGTGGTTCAAACTAACAAGTATACGACTGTACTCTCTATTCGTATACTTGTTGGTAGACGTCAGGGTTTCAAAAGGGGACACTATTTATTTAGTGTTTAGCTCTTTCCCCGACGTCTTGGTGTTATATATTTGTATTATATATTGTAGTAGTATGGGGTACTGCTTTTTATAAAACACCATGGCCACCTCATATAAGCGTACCCTGAGTCTTAAAATCACGACAAAGGGGTGGGGTGTTTCGGCAATTGAGGTGTATCATGGGTTGAAGGATGTAGTTGGGGCAGGGCCACGGGTCCTTCAAGGTCTTGTTAATGTTTCCAAATCTGTATGGAATGTCACCGTAGTTAATGAAAGTGTGAAGGAAAAGTTGCTTGACGAGGTCCTTGTCGTGAAGGGTGAGGTGTGTAATGTGGAGGAAATAGATTCTGATCGTCTATTAGTCAAGATGAAGGTTCCATTAGAGATCCCAGATGAACGGGTTATCATTGAATTGACCAAGTATGGCAAAGTGGACAAAGTAGAACACGAGACCTATCCATTTGATCGAACCTTAGAAAATGGCATCAGAAGAATTTGGTTTGAAAAGGTAGAACAACCTCTCCCAAGCAAGGTCACCATAGATGGTCGATTTATCTTGCCATTATGGTACAGGGGGCAAATCAAGGAGTGTAGAATCTGCTTAAGCACAGAACATCTTGCAACAGATTGCCCTAACAAAAACAAATGTCTAGTTTGTGGATCATCTGATCATTTTAAGTGGCGATGCCCGCAGAACAAATATGTCAAAAAGGGTGCTGATAAAAGTGCAGAGCAAGTTGTCTCTAAAGAGAATGTCATAGAACCGGTAGCTTCTGAGATTGTAGCTGAAATCCATACTAATGGGAAGCACGTTGCTAAGGAAAATGTCATCGAACCAGTAGTTGCTGAGATTGTAGCTAAAGTCCATGTTAATGAGAAGCATGGGGAAAAAACTAAGAATCCAATCGCTGTAGTTGCAGGCGATGAAATAGAGGTTCTAGATGAGGGGCTAAGTCTTACTCCAGTAACAAGTCAATCCAAGTTTGATGAGAGAGAGGCTAGTTCCACACAAGTTGAAGATGATGATAAATACCCTCTGGAAGAGAGTTTTAATTTAGGACAAGTAAAATTCAGGTCGCAAGATACTGAAACTAACTTTGATTTTCCACTGAGTACACTCAATCTAGACGATTTAAATAATATAGAGAAAGTAATTGGTGTCTCGGATCGATTGAGTGGAACAAAGCGACAGAAAGATGGAGAGAGTTCTGAATCAGAAATAGAGGAAAGTGATATAGAAGACGATAATATGTCAGTCGCTGAATCTGATATATCCATTCAAACACAGAGTTCTAAATCACCTGATGAAATGGTCATGTACAGGTCAGAGGCAGGAGAGGTGTTAGTTCCATATGTGACAGCAAATGGTGTTAAATATAGGCATCTGCGTCATGATTCAGATATATTAAAATATAAGCATTTGGAAAAAGTTGAGCTAAGTAATGAAGCGTTTGTGAGTAAAATAGGTAAATGGTCTAAGAGAGGGTCGAAAAAAACAAAATCTAGTTAGCTTAATAATGGCGGTTTTACACAGCATTTTATTACCTTTTATGCTAATTTGCACACTCAATTGTAGAGGCTTAAATAGTGACATAAAGCAACGTCACTTACTAGAGACTCTTAAAAATGAGCAGATTGACATTGCTTTGATACAGGAAACAAAAATTCAGAAGTCAGAATTATACGATAATTTAGAAAAGATTTCTGGATCCAGAATATTTTATTCGTTATCTCAAGATAATAGTGCAGGCGTAGCAATTGTTATACTCCCTCGATGTTCAGCCTATGTAAATATTATCTCTTCAGTATCAGGTGCAAATGGTCGCTGGGTGAGAGTCACTCTAGATATACAACAAACACGTATCACGTTGCTGTGTATATATGCACCTACATCTCATCAACTACGTCGTAATTTTTTTAAGGAGATGTCTAAAACAGCACTAGATAACATCACTGAAAACTTAGTAATGGGTGGTGACTTTAATTGTGTCTTAG